>CM053622.1:373997414-374038836 GCA_028646595.1 Phalanger gymnotis
ATAAAAAAAGGGGGGATGATGGAAGGGAGGGCAGATGGGGATGAAGATAACCAAGAACAAACACTTTCGAAAAGGGACAGGGTCAAGGGAGAAAATTCAATAAAGGGGGATAGGTTAGGAAGAAGCAAAATATAGTTAGTCTTTCACAACATGAGTATTGTGGAAGGGTTATACATAATGATATGCATGGGGCCCATGTTGAATTGCTCGACTTCTTAGGGAGGGTGGGAAGAGGGGAGAGAGGAAGGGAAAGGGGGATGGGAGGGGAATGGGGCGACGGAGGGGAGGGCAGACTGTGGAACAGGGCAACCAGAATGTACGCCATCTTGGAGTGGGGGTGGGGAGGAAATGGGGAGAAAATTTGTAATTCAAACGCCTGTGAAAATCAATGCTGAAAACCAAACATGTCAAAAATAAATTAAAAATAAATAAATAAATAAATTTTTTAAAAAAAGAGTATAGACAGAAATTCACCAATAAAGTAGGCTCTCAATGCGAAAAAAAAAAAGAAAATTACCCAAGATTCCTCAAAATATATAGCAACAGAGGTTATCTTGTTTGATAAACCTGTGATCATTAATATACTCAAAGTATAAAACAGGGACAGGTATGATCACTCAAGGTGTTAGAAGGGATTAGAGCAGATCTTTGACAGAGTCCAAGTCTACAGAAGCTGAGATCTTCCAGATGTTCCTGTATGCAGATGACATCATGCTGATTGTACCCAACCTCTGAGCATTTCGGAGCCTCTTAAATGAAGTCAATAATCACTCACAAGTTTGGCCCAACTATCTACGCACAAAATCCAAGGAGAAGGAGAAAGCCTCTATTAGAGTTTAGGGTACCAGGGGTGGGGAACCTGCAACTTCCAGGGCACATATGGCCTTCTAGGTCCTTGGGTAGATCTTTAGGACTCAGTCCAAGTTTTACAGAACAAATCCTTTTCATAAGGGGATTTGTTCTCTGAAGTTTGAATTTAGTCAAAGGCCACACTTGAGGACCTAGAGGGCAACATGTAGTCTCCAGGCCATAGGTTTCCCACCCCTGGTAGGCTATGACATGCCCCCAAATGGATAACCTATAGAGTTTCACTTCTGTCTCTCTCTGTCTTCTGTCTCTCTCTGTCCCTCTCTCTCTTTCTCTCGCTCTCTCTTTCTCTCACTCTCTTTCTCTCTCACTCTCTGTCTCTCTCTCTCTCTCTCTCTCTCTCTCTCTCTCTCTCTCTCTCTCACAGTCTTGACAACCCACTAATACTTTACTCTCCCTAAGATCCTGTTTCTACTCAACCCCTAGAAATCTGCCCAGAAAAAAACAACCAGACATAGGAGTAAAGACCTAGAGCTTCAGGTTCTTAATAAAGGTACAGTATCCCACTGTATACCCTCATCATCCCCTCCTATGCTTGCTCATGGGGCTAAAGACCTGGGGAGCCACACACTTGCATTTCTGCAAGAATAAATCACCAGGTTTTTGATTCTTTGAGCACTTATGCTACATTTCACCCATGATCTCATACCTAGACTTAGAGCTGGAAGAGAAGTTAAAGGACATTAAATTAACCCCCTGCTCTCATTTTACAGATGAGGAAGCTAAGGTAGAGAGCAGCTAAGTGACTAGCTCACCATCACTAATTTAGTAAGTGTCTAAAAAGTAGAAATCTGGTCCTAATGACTCCACTATACCACACTGGCTCTGTCTCTTTATGAATTACTGTGGCTAAAAATATTCACTACCCAGTAGCCTAGTCTCTGGTAATGAACTTTTTTGAACTTAGCTAGGATTATCAGTTTATCCTCAGAGTATAGGCCATGAGTATGGAATGATACCAACTAGTAATGTATTAATCTGTCCTTTCATGGTAGCATGGAGGTGACTCTGAGATTTTGAAGGTTATATAAATGGGACTCACATACAAATATAAATATACAAATACATATATAAATATACAAATACATATATAAATATATACACACACAGAGCTGTGGCCTAGAGTCAGAAAGACTCATCTTCCAGAGTTCAAATATACCTTCGGTAACTTACTAGCTGTGTGACTGTGGGCAAGTCACTTTACCTTGTTTGCCTCAGTTCCCTCATCTGTAAAATGAACTGGAGAAGGAAATGGCAAAACCCTCCAGTATCTTTGCCAAAAAAAAAACAAAAACAAAAAAAAAAAACAACCCCAACTAGGGTCATGAAGAGTAAACTGAAAAAATGAAATGAAAAAACGAATGAACAACAAAATATATATGTGTATATATGTGTGTGTGTGTGTGTGTGTGTATGCACACACTATATATGCATACATACATCCTATATACACATATATTACCATAGATATACATTATACATATATGTACATACTTAAATATATATACACATATATACATACACACATATAATTAAAATATCAGAGGTGCTCAGCTAGACAAAATGAATATAGTGTTAATGAACATTTCTATAGCACTCTTTTATAACAATCCTATGAAGCAGGATTGAAGAACTCAGCATTTTTAGTTGAAATAAACCTTAGACATACTTCATTTTACAGATAAGTAAACTGAGGCCTAGAGAAGTGACCTGACCTGCCCAAAGTAACACAGGTAGTTAATGGCAGAGCTTGGATGACTCCAAATCCTGAACCACTGGTGTTTTATTGTTCTCTAAGAAGCGATTTGCTTTTTTGTCTAGAATTCATATGTTGGAAGCTGCTGCATATGCAAGATTCTTTACAAAAACATTGTTGATGCCTTTTGTTTTACATCACATCCATTTCCAAACATCCTTTTCCCCCTCTTCTACCTAGCAAGGCTTCTCTTTTAACAAGGATTTAAAAAGAAAAAGAAACAGTTCAGCAAAACCTGCCGACACATTGACTACATCTGACAGGGAACACAGTGCTCTACATATATTGTCTCCAATCTTTTCAATAAAGAGATTTTTTTTCTCAACTTATCTCCCAGGTCAAGCTGGTGATGCCAGTTACACTGCATTCTGTTTTGTTTTGTTACTCTTTACCCTACTTTAGTAATTACATGTATTGTTTTCCTGATTCTGCTCAGTTTAGTCTCTGATAGTTTCCCCATGTTTTTCTGAATTCCTCATATTGTCCAGATTCTTATTAAACATGTCACAACCAAACCTATAACTGACACTTAGTGTGGCCTTTTGTATGGGCTTGGATTATTTGAGTAGCCAGATAATTTAAAGTTTAGGAACTAGATTTAATAATGGCTAAGTAGGGGCATGTATTTATTATATGATGTAAACTTTCTGGCATAATTATGACCCTTTTTTAATACATTTTCACATTCAACCATTTTGTTACATTTGCAAGGGGGTAAGGGGAGAAGAAGGTGATCCAAAGGATTTTTGCCTGTCTTGATTAAGATGATAGCAGTCTGAGCTGTGTAAGCAAATACTGTATTTGGGCTGAGGGTGTCTAACTATTTAAAGTACCTAATTAATACACAGATTAGAGAAGTATCATGAAGTCCTGGATGGGGAGCTACTTTTGGAGTCAGGAAACCTTGAGTTCATTTCTTGCCTCTGACACCTAATGGCTGTCTAGCTCTGGGCAAGTGACTTAAACTCTCAGTTCATTGAGCAAATCAATATGATTTAAGTTATGGATTAGTTGTTGATTTGTACTGATAAAAGGAGTTTCCTCCTCGCTTCACTCCCCGAAATTCATACACCGCTGCAATCCAGACCCAAAAACAAACACTTACAATTGTTGAGGGAGAAAAGAAACCTGGGGATGTAGGAATCCCAAGCCAACATTCCTAGTTTAAGGTCACCTGGAATGAATTCACGATCTCAAGCATTCTCTAAGTCAAGGTGGCAAAGATTTATTACACGTTACAGTGGTAAGAGTTCTCAGGGAACTTGCAACCTTAGAGACATGCAGGGAGAGTTTTTGTAAGAAATTTAGGGGTGAAACATGTCAGTTAGGTGTTTTGGGGTGGGATTAAGGAGTGGTTATGGTGTGGCTAAGGAGTGGTTAGTTCTTAAAGGAACATGCACTTTTTGTATCTACTGCATGGGCATGTTACCCAGAGTTTACTGGGAAATAGCCCAAGGCGGGTTACTAGCAGGTGTGGTTTTGACTGTGAACTGTCACTAAGTTAACTAGCCATCATGGCTAACAAGCAATCTTTATGTAGCTTCTCATCTAATGTCTTGTTAGACAAAATACTATGTCTAGGATGCATATTAGAAAGGTCAGTAAGTAGCAAATATGGTCATGACTCAGTGTACAGTCAATTATCAGCATCTGGGAATCAGTCTATAGATAGTCACAACTGCTTACTGAGGAAGGAGCAGAGGTAAGCTGGAGCATGCTGCCCTTTAGCTAGAGAGAAACTGCTTGAGACAGAATGTGTTTTAGAACTGGAGTTCAGGCACAGGCACCCAAGCAGAGGCTGTTAAGATTAGGGTCCAAGCACAAGCACCCCATCACAATCTTCTGTGAACCAATGTTTAATAATGAAAGGAAATGAAAAAAGAAAAGAAAAAGTAAAAAGATCAAAGGTATTTTATTATGTCTTTGTTCAATATCAGCTCCAGTAGCTATGCAAGATTAATTTTAAAAAATTTAAGTTTAAAAGACTTATTCCTAGAAGTTTAAAATAGTTATTAGATTTGGATTCTTTTTTCTCCCTTCTCTTTGTGGATAGGGAACTACTAAAGTTCCATTCTAGGCATTGCAAAATCAAGTAATTTTAAGAATCAATGAATCCTTAAAGAAATAAATAAGAGTAGAAGGAAGTTCAGAAGGGGACACAGACAAGGAGGGCAATGTTGGAACTCTTCTTGTATATTTGAATTAAAAAGAAAACAAACAGGCTATATGTGGGGGTGGGGTGAAAGTACACACTATATAACAAGTTGAGAATTTCATGTGAAAGCCTCTTTTCTGTTTTCTTCACATATTGAAATGTTTATCTTTCTTGATACATATTAAGTGCATAATAAAAATATTTTAAGGAACTGCTTTACAATAGTTTCTAAAATAGGATTCTAAGGTTCTAGATAAAATGGAAAGTGAAAAAAAACATAGTAGAGACTTGTCACCTCTTCTTGACATTTGGAGCTTATTCCAATTTGCATCACCTTAAATTTTCAAAATTATCATGATTGGAGGATTCTCTACTGTAAAGCTAGGATACACAATAATGTGAAGCTTGTATTGACCAAAGAGTTGAATATTCACAGAAATAAAGTAGGATCTACCTCAAATTGTAAAGATCAAATCCTCTAATATATGAAACACAATTTTACATATATATATATATATATATATAAATGTATACAAATTTATTTGTCTTGGCCACAGAAAAATACCACTGTGTCTAGTTATGGGATCAAACTTATGGAATTAACTTCTTCAGTATAGTAATGATCTGACTATGTTTCTTTAAGACTGGCTTGATCCAACCTTCCTGCTAAAATAACATTGATGGGGCACAGGTCAAGAAAGTATGATGGGCATAGATCATACTTATCTCTATAAAGAATCTAAGAGCTTTCAATTACTTGATTATAAATAGCTATTTGAACAAAATCTACAGACCCAAGGCTGACATGCAATTTGTGAAATATTTTTCATTTTGGGGGGAAACAGCTGGGCATGGGGGGAAAACTGAAGCAATGGAAGCCAGGAAACCTGGGCTCATGCCACGGCTCTGCCATGAGCAAGTCATTTAAACCCCTTGAGTCTAACTCAGTGCCCTTACCTGTGATAGGTGATTGAGGTGGGGGCAGAGGGGATTAAATGAAGTCTATCAGTTGATCAATAAGTAGTTGCACCTACTATGTGCCAAGTACTTTTTGAGGGGCTGGAATACAAAGAAAAGGAAACAGTCTTTGCTCTCAAGGAGCTTATATCAGGACAAGGATTTCAATGGTGCTTTCCAGCAACAGATTTTTTCCGTAATTCCTCGGAATCTATGATTCCAAGTGCTCAAGGAAGTTTGTGGAACAGAACTTTAGATTTTGGCTTTTTGCTAATTTCATCATGACTAATAGCAACCCAGGAGATTTATCATTCCCATATAAGAATTTCAAGGTTAAAGCATTATTTCATCGAAAGAAAATTGTACCAAGATCATTTTAAAATTTTTATCAATTAATCTAAGGGGGAAATTGTACTTGAAGTGTTATATCTTGTCCTCCAAAATGTGTACACGACGGGGGCACTTTGAAATAAGAGGAAAAATGTTTGCAAGTGTAATTATATCTGACCCACTCCTTCCCTGAATGCTTCATCATAAATAAGAATGCCTTGATCAAAACTAATTTTTTACTGTCAGTTTTTATTGACTATAAAGCCATGAATATATCCCTTTAACCCACTCCCTGTGTCTGTCTCTATTTGTTCTCTGTATCCTTTTCCACTTTGATATTTTAATAGGGATTTTTAAAAAACCCTTACATCTGCTATCTGGCCATGGCATAAACCCCCTCTTTTTTTAACTTGCCTTGGTTAAAAAGTAGTCCTGTAAAAATGTAACAGATTGCAGAGTTCAAGTCCTCCAAAATGTGAAGCAAAACAGCTGCTCCTAATCATACGCACAAGTGAAACTCGTGGTCTTCGGTTTCAGTCTTCATCTGCCTGGAACCCTGCCTTTGTTGTGGCCAGATCAAGTGGCCAACAGTACGACGAAGGTGTTTGATATGTGGATGCTCTATTCCGACAAAGCGTCAGCCTCCTCATTAAAAGCGTGTTTTTAGATTTCATGTTAAAACCTCTGTGGTAGGGCGCCTGTGGCATACAGTCTCTGCATGTGTTGCTACTGGAAGGTGTCTGCTATCTTTGAATCCCTATCTAGAATCCTGGGCATTATACACTTGACAACCCATGAGGCTGATATCCACATGTCATTTCAAGTATTTTGGAACTTACATTTCAGGGTAGGTTTTGTTACAAGAAATAAAAACAAAAAGAATCAAATAAAAAAATTGTGAAAGAGCTTACTGTGATGCAGAACCAGGACAAGACTACATGCCACAGAGAGAAAAATTAGAATTTTCCGGCATTCAAAATATATGCCCTTATTTTTTATGGTAGGAAAGAACTGGAAACAAAGTAGATACCCATCAGTTGGAGAATGGTTAAACACATGGTGGTATGTCAGTATAGGGGAATAACTATACTATAAGAAATGATGAATATAATGAATACAGAGAAGTATGTAAAGATCCTTTTGAACTGATACAGAATGAAGTAAACAGAATCAAGGAAACAATAGACACAATGAGTACAGCAATGTAAACCAAAAGAACAACAAAAACAGGAAAGTAACCATCATAATTATAATGTCCAATGAGCTTGGCCCTGGGAAGGGGTTGAGAAAATACATCTCCCTCCATTCTTTGCAGAAGTAGAATACTACGTGTATGAAAAATTCCAATTATGTCAGATTCAGCTGATGTGTGTCATTGGGTTTTACTGAACTTTATCCCTTTTCATTCTTTGGTATAAGGAATTATTCACTGGGGAAGGAAAAAGGAATGAACATAATCAGAACAAATATCATGTGAAAACAAAATATCAATGAAATATTTTAAATTGTACATTGATAAGCAATCAATCATTAAATATTTATTAAGCACTGAGGATATAAAAATTTAGAGGCAAAAGACGGTCTATCTTCAAGGAGCTTACAATCTAATGGGGAGACAACATGCAAACAAATAGGCAGAAAGCAAGTTACGTACAATATAAACAGGAAAAAATTAATAGAGGGAAAGTACTAGAATTAAGAGGATATGGGGGAAAGCTTTAGACAGGATTTAAAGCTAGGGAAGTCAGCAGGCAGCGTGGAGGAGGGAGACCGTTAAAAAGTGCCCGTCATTGTCCTCTCTATTTTGTATAGTAGACAGCAAGATGCCTTGAACTATCCCTAGAATCACCTAGCCCACGTGATCACCTGGATAAATGTTCCTAGGAATCATGCTTTAATTTAAATGGACAGTGTGGTTTTAACTGAGAATTTCTCACAAGAGCAGCTTCTCTGAATCTGCTGGGCTCCTTATGCCTTCCACATAATTCACTCATGCTTTATCCTTGACTCCAACTACTCTCTTCAGTTGTTGGCACCTCCTTTCTGGCCATTGCTTTTCCTGACAGGTCATTTCTGTGTAGAAGCTTGTGTTTTTCTTGTCCTGTCTTTATCCTCACCTCATTTCTATGGCAGAGACTGAACACACAAAATACTCACTTTTTGCACCTGCCACCTCTACTTTGAGTCATCAAAGGAGGGTCACAGATTTTCTAACTTCAAATTCAGAATGAGTTATGCATTCATGTAATCCAAAAAACTTTTCCCATCTTTCCAAAAAGAAGATAGAATATCTTTCCTTGGGTGAAGAAATCCTCAGCTCTTGAGTGCATGTTCAGCAACTTCATTTGGCCCTCAGTACATATTTGTAAGACATTAGGTCATATAATGCAAATGAAGCAAATAGGAACAAAATTTTAACAAAAATCATTATTTTTAGTGATTTCTAAACATTTTGTTTTATCTATGAAATGATATTCCAGTTTATAGAGAAGATTGGGAGAGAAATTGACAAAAAAGTGAGAAGTTGGAGGTGGAGGAAGGGAGAGAGATAGAGAGGGGTAAAGAGAAGGAAGTTGGGAGGAAGAGACTTGTTCAACTAAAAATTGTTCAGATTGTATGTAACCCATATAGAAAAAGCATTGGATTTGGAGTCAGAGACATCTTAGTTGTGGGATCCCAAATAAGTCATTTACCCTCTCTAGGTTTCAGTTTCATCAGCTGAAAAATAAGGGGATTACACAAAATGCCCTCAAATGTCTCCTTCACCTCTCATTCTATAATCTTATGATCATAAATTACTTAAACTTTCTGGGCCTCAATTTCCTCAGCTGTAAAATTAAGGGGATCAAATAGATTATGCTTAAGGTCTTTCCAGATCAAAATCCTATTATTTCCTAAGCATCACATGAAACATAAAGAACAAACCACTTATAATGTAAAGCATACTACCACTTGCAGTGAGTAGAATTTCCAGCCTTCCATTTACTTAATGCATCTTGACTGTCACCTAATGAGAATAAGTTTTCTTCCAAGAATACTTCTAAATGAGTCTCTTGAAATGATTGACACTTTTGAGCCATCAGTGAAGGGCAAGTTTTCACCAACAAAAACACCTTGACACATGGACTTACTGACAACACAGGAAGACTTCAATTTGTAAATTGTTCTTTGGCTCTAGGTTGCTGACTCTCTAAAGGCAAATAGCCGACACTGACTGCAGAATCCACCAGATGCAGTAACTCAAGTGGTCTTTCTTCCCAACTTCCACTACTATCCAAATACATGAGGAGAATGTTAGGTGGTGAAGTCTTTTGGTCATGGATTCTTCCTTCATCCTTTGATAGATAATTCCTTCAGATGTGTTTTCTGAGAAAAAAAATACAAATTAGCAACTAGCAAAAAAAAAAAGGATCAGAAAGGAGGCAATTCAAAATCCAACCTTAACTCTAAAGTACCATTTATCTAGAAAAATCTGCCAAGATAATAAATTCAGGTGAAGTATATAACTTAGCAGTTTTTTTTTTAAAAAAAGGGTTTAGAGAACTTAGAAAGCTTTAACTGAAAGCGTAATGTTGCATTTTGATAAATCTTTTCTGTATTTTAGGGGTTATGAACCCGCAGATAATTAGGGGGTTGAAGTTGCTGAGTCCCATAATGTGGAGAAATTTTGATGGGTATGGAAAGAACTGCTGGCATCTTTCCTCTTGTAATTAGTCCCAGATATGACATGCCAGGGTCCCAGGTAGAATCTATAACAATGTCAGAAGAAGGAACTCTTAAAGCAGGAACAAGGCAATGGGACTGAACAATAGGGATCCAACACAAGCTTTTTAAATTGGCAGCTTTTGAGCAGTGAAGGTAAAGCATTACCCTTACAATAACAGGATGAAGGCAACTTAAGGGAAATGAGGACAATTATTTGATACTGGGTCAGCATATTAGAGAATTAGAAAGATTGCTATAGGCATGCAGAGCCTCAAATCTGTCTTGTGTTTGGTGAATTTCATGCTTAGGAACAGCTTCTTCTTATGCAGCACTTGATAACTTTTAAATTTTATTTTCTCACAATAATCATGTAAGATAGTACAACATATAAATATCCCCATTTTCTAAATGAAGAAACTGAGGATAAAAGAGATTAAGTAACGTGTCCATAAATAACCAACTAATGAGCAAGACTGAAAACAAGGTCTTCTAATTCTAATCCTGGTGCTTTTTCTACATAGTATTATGCATTGGTTTGTATATAATATGATAAGAGCAGCTTAAAGCCTTCTTTCATCCAGGTTCAGAAGTGCTGATGTGTTATTTGATACTTAACTACTGTATATCTACAATTCTACACACCATGTATGCCTCAAACTTAATACATTCGAAACTTGGCTAGCTCCCCACCCATAGAAGATCATGGCAAAATTTGGTTGCTCAGAGTTCATAGGCATTGTATGTCAATTTCATAATGGCCATGCTTTCAGGGGTTCTGGATAATGGACAATGCTCTTATACTTTCCCATAAAAGTGTTGCTATTGGCATGTAGGTTTTTAAAATTTAAAAATTAAATATAAATCTATATTGGCATATAGATTAATATAAATTTGTCTATATTTATCTATATAAGTAGCAATGTTGATCTATTAACATATATAGTTCTACATATTTCATTTCTTTCTGTCTTTGATCAGTGAGGGGAGGTGGGCACAGTGGGGCTGACAGTGAGATCCCTGAGTTAAATGATACAACATGGGGAGAATACTTAACCTACAGATTATTTAGCCTTTTCGAGTCATGGACCCCTTTGGCAGTCTGGTAAAGCCTTCTCAGACTTCTTCTACGAATAATATCTTTAAATACATAAAATAAAATGCATGAAGATATAAAGTACACCAAATACAGTTATCAAAATATACTAAAAAACACAATTTGATGGACCCAATTGTAAGAACCCCCAGATAACCAAACAAGAGATAGAATAATGTAAAATTGTTATGATTATATTTTTTTCAATTTTTGAAGGAATAAAATCAGTGATGATAGAATGAGAAGAAAAATTTTAAGATATAAAAGACTCAGTATTAAATATATTGTAAAAAGTCTGATAACCACAATGTACAGGGAACTGACACAGTTACATAATAAAAGTAGAGAAGTAGTCAAAAGAAAGGAACAGTTTTTAAAAGAAGAATTGCAAAGTGTAAATGTCCATATGAAAACATGTCCCAGTCACTAATAGTAAAATACATGCAAATTTAAATGCCTCTGAGGTTTCATCTTCTACCCTTGTAACAACAATGCTGCTTGCTGCTACCATGGCTGTGTAAGACAAACAACAACACACAGTGGAAGGCTGCTAGTACAGGTCCTTTGATCTGCTTTTCTAAGGAAAGCAACTTTAAGAGATTAACAATCTTACTTTAGTTCAACATACATATGCCATTCACTTGGTTGAGACTTGTATACAGAAAGGGTGTGGGAGGTGTCTAGGGTGGTCCTGGAGTGATGGGAGGAGGGGTTTAAGGAGGGTCTTGAGGAAGAGTCTAAGGTGGATCTTGATGGGACTGGGTTAAGTTCCTATTCCAGAAACCAAGAGAATGGGTGGAAAGTAGCTAAAGGCTGCCTAGAGATAACAGACAATGTAGAGCTAGGCTAGTTTAAAGGTATCAGATTTGGGCATAGGCACTTCTATAGGATCAAGGGTGGGAAGTAGCTGGACAATGGAGAGCTTTGAGCCTAGCCATAATGAAAGATTTATGGCCTCAGGCAAAGGCTTCATCAAGTGGGAAGATTCAAGGAGAGTTCAATGGGGCTCCCACAGTCTAAACCCTATGATTAGGTGCTATTATTACTCTCATTTTACAGTGAGGAACTGAGGCAAATGGAGGTTAAGTGACTGGCTTAGAGTCACAAAGCTAGTAAGTGTCCAAGGCTGCATTTTACCTCACGTCTTTTTGATCCCAGGCTCGGCACTCTATCCACAATGACACCAGCTGCCTCTGTAATAGCAGCAGTTTTTTGGTAGCAAAGAATTGGAAACAATGTGGGTACCAAAAGCTAGGAGGTATGAAGAAATGCTTATATGTTAATATAATGGACTATTATGCAGTTAGAAATGATGAATACGAGGAATTAAGAGAAGCATAGGAAGATTTGCAGGGACCAATGCTCAGCAATGTAAGCAAAATAAAGAGAGCTTAGGATTGCTTAGGGATGAGATGCTTAAGGAGAGCTTAGGAAATGCTTAGAGAATTCAATAATGTAAATGCAAAGAACATTTCAAGTTAAAACTTGAGTTAACTGAAAACAAAACAAAACAAAAAAAGAGGTTCTTGAAGAACAGAAAATCAAAAGTATTGCCTTCCTTGCTATAGTTGGGTGGGAGACCACTAGGATAGAATATTATTTACATTTACACATATGATTTCATATTTGTGCACATATTTGTATGCTTCTGCCTAATTTATTTGCCTTGATACAAAGAAGTTTCAGTCTGAAGAGAGAGGTAGGAAATTAATGTTAGATACAGAAAAAAAGCATACATATTCATTTTTTTGTGAAAGAGAAACTCAAGAAACTAGAATTTTTGCATTAAAGATACAAGTAGAAATATATATATGTATATATATATATATATATATGTTTCTACTGACTACAAAATATATCTTTATTTGCATTAAAATTATTACCTACCCGCAAAAGGAAAAAAAATGTGGCTAAAGGGGGTATTATTGAATTTATTTGCTCAAAAATTAATTAAAAATGTAGTTAGATATTCTAATCTGGGTTCATGTCAATGTCAGAGGTGAAGCTGAAAGGGCAAATGAACATACTCCCTCTTCTGGCATCCACCTTTGGAATGTGGGCATGATTTACCAGAACTAGCCACAACTTGCCTCCTTCTACTGGGCAATTCTTATTCCCTAGTCACCCTCTTCAACTTTATCCCTTTAGGGACATTTTTTTCTGTCCATGCCCAGGGGACAGGGAGAAGGAATGTGGTGGCCCAGCCAGCAAAATGGCATTGGGAATCATTTTTTAGCTCAGACTGTAAGAAGGAAAACCTGAGATCTAGTTTAGAAAATACTAATAAATCAAAATCATAGCAGTTTGTTGTTTATTTGTTTGGACTGAAAGTCCTTAAAGATAATGATTCTCCCTTCTTTCATCAGTGTAGCACAATGTGTTGCACACAGTAAGTACATGTAGTAGGACTGCTGAATTGAACTGGACCTTCCTATTGGAAGCAAAAGAGAAATTCTGTGGGTCTGAGTCCTACTCTTCCAAATATAATGAACAAATAAATACCTCTTCCTTCCAAATCCTTCATCATCCCATTTTCATATTTGCATTTGGTGGATGTGAAAGAATTATGTTCTTACAAATCGGAGGTACTCAATAATTCTTGATAACTAAATTATTCAACATGTAAATCACAATAATAATTTTAAAAAATCAATGTCCCACAGTGAAAATCTACAAATGCTCTTTTAGAAGAGGGCATCTCCTCATCCTGGAATATCCAATCTCAATGAAGTCATAGGTCCAGTCCCTATCTTTATTTATTTTTTCAGTCGACATTTTAGTTTAAATAGGATATTATCATTCACTCAGTCCTGAGAGGAAAAAAACCAGCACTTCCACTCCCCAAAATTTTATTTTATTTTTTGGAGGTCATAGGCAAGAATCCCTTTCTTTGGCAAATAGGGAGGAATCAGATATTCTTTTTTCATGGAAGTATCCACTCTAATATCTGGAAAATATACCTCTATAAGGCTTCAGGGGAGAATAATCCATACAGATGATCTCATTCAGAAGTTGTGAGACATATAAGTATTCACTTCTTTTTTTTTTTTAACTTAGTAAGGATTTTAAACATCTACATTAACCCAGAACTTGTTGACAAATGCTATTCATCAAATCCTCTGGCCTGGAAGCTATACTGTCTCATGATAGGTCTTTCTTAATAAGCTAAAACCACAAGACTGTTAGCCATAACAACTCCTTCATAACTGGCACACACAAAAGCTTTGTCCTTGACAGCCTGACCACAAGAGTTCCTGTTACAGTGTATTGCATCCATAATCTGTGTACTCAGAAGGAAAGAATCCTGAGTTTAAGCAGCCCAAACTTGAGTGTAACACAATACAATTTTGCATTCTACAAGTAACCTCAGTTAGCTAGACCAACAAAAATCTGAGCTCTGACTTAGCCTTGTGTTCACATTAAGGTGAGAACTGAAGTCAGGCTACTTGGGCATACTGATTTAGGAAGCTTGAAATACAGTTTCACCAGGAATAGGGCTGAGAGGTGGAAGGAGATGTGCAAGGTATCTAGTCTATGTCCTGGTCATAAATTAGTTTGAGTAGATATGCTCAGTCAGTGCCTCATGGGACCAATTAAAGAGATTTGTCAGTCTCTGGCAAAACAGGAGGCAGTCCTTTGAGAGGAAAAACTCCAGAGAACTTGGTTGCTTACCAGCGCTTCAGTCAGTTCTCTGTTATTCTATCTGAACTAAGGAAAATGACTTCCCTGAATCCCAAATGTGAGGTCAAAAAGATCCTCTGGGACCTGGGTGGTGCAAATGTTGGCTATAGCAAGCCAATTCAGTGGTTTTGAAGCTTCAATCAGGCTAGAGAGTAACAAAAATTGTCTCAAAGATGGCTGGATGAGTCCAGAGGAATTCCTAAATATCTTGTTATACAACGCATCGATTCTAGAAATTGTGCCAGGCCAGTGAATGAACCTGGAGAGAGCAAAGTGGCCCAGGAAAAGCTTCTCTGAGCAAAGGAAAAAGCAGGAGCCAATGTTTAGGGTTTTGTATGATATCTGCCAAATCCCTCAGGATACAGGGTTGGTTTCTCTGGCCCCTGCCTAGGTACTCACAGCTTCACCAGCAATAATAAATAATATCTGTAAATGTTTGTTCTATGTCATTCTGGGATTTCAGATGACTGCAATGAATAATTTAATAATTAGTGATTACATATTGATTATATTACATTATATATGCATACATACAAAATATTATATATTACCTATTACTTGCAAGACATGGTACTAAACACTGAATGATTATAGGATTACAAATTTAAAAATGGAAAAGAACTTTAAAGTTATTCAATCCATATCCAATCTCCAAATTCTGCAGTTGAATAAATTGAGGCCCAGAGGGATTAACTGACTTGTCCAAGGTCACAAAGGTAATAAGTGGCAAGTCTAGGATCTCTATTTGCAAATCTAGCACTCTTCCCAGTGAATTACAAGGCTCCCTGCACTCAAAAATTTTCATTCTAATAGAGAGGGGGAGAGAGAGAAATAATGGAGAAGATATGACATATCCACAGGAAATGAAAACAAACCATACTGCGCGGTATATACTGTGTGTCAAATGGCCATTAAATGTCCCAGAAATTAGTCTAGTCTAGTGTTATTTAATGAAGGAGATGGGACAGCATGGGGATCTGACTTTCATGTTACATAGAGTAGACCACTTTGTAAACTCTCTCAAAAGTAGAAAACCCAATTTTTTGCCAATTAGACATGAACTCCAAAGTCCATAAATGCTTAGAAATGTGCAAAAACACTTGGAAAAGGCCCTTACTAATCTAATGAATAGCATCTTCAACAAAATATTCTATTGGTTCTGGGCCATTTTTTTTTTTTGGCAAGGCAATTGGGGTGACTTACCTAGGGCCACATAGCTAGTAAAAGTATGGAATGTCTGAGGCCAACTTTGAACTCAGTTCCTCCTGAATCTAGGGCCAGTTGTCTATCTACTGTGCCACCTAATTGCTCCTGGGCCATATTTTTAGCATCAAGTTCAAGGAAGGAATCTGTGAGCTCTTCTTTATTTCTCTTGTCCTAAATTGTAGATCCAAAAGATGAAGTTCTCTTACTTTGGAACAGACTTGGAGAGGTTTAGGTCCAGAAAGTATAACCTGGGGATTGTAGGGGACAGTGAGTGGGGAAAGTGGGGGAGGAAAGCTGGAATAGATAAACAGTTTGAGTTGCACTGATAACCAGAAATCCAATCCTAGAGATGTCAAATACAAAAGAGCAAGTAGGAATAGATACCAAACATGAGTTTGGCTGAGATGAGAAAAATCAGGTCACCCGAAACATAGACAAAAGAACCAGGAAGGAACCCGGCGGTCAAGAAACCAGAAGTCAACAAGGAGATTGTGAAGCTCCAGAAAGTCACAAAGAAGAAAGTTTCCCTTTGCCACAGTAATGGGAATGCTTGCCAGAGATTCAAGGACCAAGACAGCTAATTGTTACATGTGGTAGGAAGCTATCTGGTTGTCAGAAATCCTTTAATGGGAGAACTGTAGTAATGTTTGGCATTGGCCCCTGAGGCAAAGACCTGTGATTTTGTTGAAACAGTTACTCCTTTTACCAGCAATGACAACAATCCTTAATGCCTTAAGACATTGATCAATCAATTAATAAGTAGTCATTAATTAAGCCCCCTTATATGTTTCAAAATTGAGAGAGGCAGTGGATGATAATCACATATTGCTGTGACCAAAAATTTCATCACCAGGTGGATAATCTTCTCATGGTGAGCACCAAATTTATTGTCCCTTGGAAAACTTATGAGACCCTTGGACAATTGATGAAGAGTAAACTATTCAGTCAATGCTCAAAACCTTTCCTTCTTTGGAGGACTTGTCCTAAAGTATAGATTCCACTTGTATAGTGCTATGAAACTTTGGGCCACTTCCGCAGAAAAATTATTCATTAGTGGAATACTTTCTTCAGTGGAAGATTCCCTAAACAATGAAACATGCATACCATCACTTCTGGCCACATCCTCCAATGTGTATTCACAGGTGGAGTCCCCTGGGCTTCAAGTTCAAGTCTGACTGTGTGCCCATACCCTTAAAATTGTAATCTATTGGGCCCTAGCAACTAGACATGATTAGCTCGAGGCAAAGACATTTTTGAAATGCCATTTCATTGTATCCATAGCATTGTATTACTAGAATGGTAGCAATACACCATCTATAAACCTGGGGCATCCTGTCCTATGAATGTACATAGTGGGAATAGTAGATACCCATAGTTTACATAAATAGAAAGAGAAAAATAGGGAACACAAGATGCCAAGGCACATGAGAACAAAGATTACTCATTCTTCTGATGCTGTAGGATCAGATGTTGGAGAGCCACTAATGCCCTCTGACTTTGGTTTCTCTGTCTCCACTGAGTACTGTCTCGCTGTTTGGCTGTAGTCACCACTGCTTATAGCTTCAGAGTCAGTTGACATTCTGGCATAGAGTATTCTGTGCACTTTCTGGGGTATTCAAGGAGAACTAGCACCTCTTGTGGGAGGGCTTGCATGCCCTTTCAAGATCTGCTCCTCCACCTTTGGGGTCTAACTGGCACTCAACTCTTTCCTGTTGCTCCAAGAAGCTGCAGCATGCACAGTGGCCACACCTCAGTAAACAATCTTGGCAGATGGGCTAAACCAGGTGGAGGGTAACATACTGGGCTACAAACCTGTCAGTAAGGTAGATGGACGTCTACCTCAAGCATGTGAAGACTTCCCTGGGTGGAATAGGCAGTCAAAAACAATTTGTTCCAATGGCCATGAAGGTGGATGAAGTAGGCGCTGCAGAGCACTTGGTCTGGACATCAAAGACACTAAGGTCATCCAATGCGCCCCAGGCCATTTGCAGTAATTTTGACTTCTGCCTTGCCATTGGACTTTGAGGCCTCTGGAAGAGAAAGTGAGGCTGACGACTTTGAGAAACTCTGCCTCCCTTTTCAATTCTCACACAAGTCAAGACATCAACCTATCCTCTTTGAAAACAAAGGACCTCCCCCCAAAAAAAATCTTAGCTCTGGGACCTGACATGTCCCAAGAAAGATCCCAGCTCTAGGTGCCAGACACTTGACTCCTCTCACCAACTTGACAACTCCACAGATGTATTCTTTTTCTACTGGATATCGCCATGTGCTTCTACTGCAAGATGCCACTGCAGATTGCAGAGAAGAAATGTCTACTCTACTGCATTCTACAAGAGGAACAAAAGAAAAAATAAAGAGCAAACTTCTGACAACTGAGTTCTTCTTCTCTAGCTGCCTCTTTTCTAAACTCTTCTAAGCACAGCTAACTTGGAAATTTGAATGCTACCAGGGTCAGAGCCTTTGCTTTTAAATTGTCAACATCTCCCATCTGCCACATCAGTTAGCAGACCAAAAGAAGGCACCATTTTCTTTGACAAGGGGTAGTTTCTTGCCCTTTCCATATGCAAATGTACCACTCAAAATCTGAAGTCTTTATATGCTCAAATGTGACTACCTCAATTCTGAAAAAGGCAAATCCTTATGTGGCCTTTGTTACCTTTTCCTGAACGTCAAATTAATTCATTGAGTAACTGGAAGGACTAAAATGATCAGGGCCTCCTGACCAATCCCCACTCCCTATATATAAATACTATGTGTCATTATCCTGCCAACTGTGTGGTCAATAACTCCTCCTGATGTACCCCTAAATCATAAGCAGTAGTTTTGTTCTAGGGATGGTTCTCCTATATGGTCCCACCATACTTTAAGGACACTGAATTTCCACTTAGGTAAGAGACTCTCACTCTTGTAAGTATATAATTATTTAGATGGTCAATTGCATTGTGCTCAAAAAAGGAATAAATCCAATCCTACTAAAATCAACAGAGAAGGTATTTATTTATTTAAAAAAAAAAGCTTTAAAATATAACAAAATGAAAAAAAAATTAGCCAACATGACCTGTTCAAGAGTGGGGATGTTTCATCACATTGTTATGTCTAGGGTTTTGTTTGTTTGTGTGTGTGTGTGTGTGTGTGTGTGTGTGTGCGGTGTGTCCTCCTTCTCAGGCTCCTTTTCACATTGGTGAGTTCTTCCCAGAATCTCCAGTTCAGGGAAGGTCTCAGACCACTGATCCCTCATTCTCCTGACTTAGTTACCATGTCCTTTAGTGGGTACTTCTTGCCTCCCTTTTCAACTCCCCATTTATGTGACATCTTCCCCCATTAGAATATAAGCTCCTTGAAAACAGGAACTTGCAAAGAAGTTTGTTTAGAGGCTTTTTTTTTTTTTTTGCTTATATCTGTATCCCTGTTGCTTAGCATCTAGGTGGTGAAGTGGATAAAGTACCAGGCCTGGAGGCAGGAAGACTCATCTTTCTGAGTTCAGAACTCATCTCAGATACTGACTGGCTGTGTGATCCTGGCCAAGTTGCTTAACCCTGTTTGCCTCAGTTTCCTCATCTGTAAAATAAGCTAGAGAAGGAAATGGCCAACCACTCTGGTAGCTTTGCCAAGAAAACCCCAAAGGAGTCATGAAGAGTCAGACATGACTGAAATCACTAAACAATAGTATGCAAACACGTATGTATAGATATTTATATCTATAACTCTACATGTATATATCTTCCCAAATTTCTCTGAACGCCTCCTTCAATAATTTCTTATATCTCAATAATATTTAACCAAATCCAAATACCATTTTTTGTTTCCAAATTTTTGCTACAACAAAAAGTGCTGATATAAATAATTTTTTGTACATATAGGTTCTTTCTCTCTTCCTTTGACTTTGGGAGTTCATATGTCTAACAGATGTAGAGCTGGGTCAAACACAGCATATAATACACAATACAGTTTTGAGGAATAGTTCCAGAAAATTCGTACTCATTCACAGCTCCACTAACAGGGCATAAATAGGCCTATGCTCCCACAGCTCTTCCAACCATTGCCATTTTCCTTTTTTGTTTAATCTGATGATTATTAGGTGGTATGCCAGATCATTACTCTCCTTATTTGTGATTTTCATGTAGGTCTTGATTTTCATTTCCTGTTTTGAAAATTGCCTATTCAAATTCTTGGACCTGTACCTACCCCATATCATCAGGCAAAGAAAACTCTAGTATGTGTCTGGGGGAAATATATGCATAGTCCCTCTACAAACACATAAACACATTAGTGGAGGAATACACACACATACTCATACACACACATACAGGCGTGAGTGTACACACACACATGCACCCCACACTGAGAAGATAAAGAGCAATTATGTCTTTTAAAGCCACTCAGAGATTTTGAAGACTTTTAGGTTCCTTTTGGCTGGTTGCCTGACTTTTTTTTTTAAGCGCAATAAGATTTTTATTTAGGTCATCATTTAGTATTTAATCCACAGAGCACTGTGAAGCCACTTCAGGCTTAATCTAGGGAGAAGAACAAGATACAAGGGAAAAAGCACAGAAGAAAATCAGACTTTTGCAAAAATAGTAAGTACACCATAACTAAAGTGCTGGCAAAAGTGGGGTTTACCTGAGGGTGCTGAAATTTCTTGTGTGTACTTGTACTCTTTTAACAGGCAGAAACAACAGTTAAGCACCTAGTTAACAAAAATAGCTCCCTAAAATGGAAAGCTACCATATGGTGCTTCCTTCCACTCTCCCCTGCCCGCAGAAGAGCACCCCAGATGTATTCTTCTTCAATCCGCCTTGTTCTGTTCCCTCCATAGAAATAGCCTCCCTAATAGGGTCCATATACTTTATGGTATTCTCCCCCTTCAGGAGCACAGTGTTGGATTTTCTCCAACCACTGCCCCCTTGGGTTTCATTTCATTTAGGGAGGTCTCATCATTCCATCCACTAAATTTGTTTTAATATGTCGATTGAAAAGCATCTTGCATATTGACCTTGGGAGTATGAGATACTAGTTATGGCCCTGGAAACACAAAAGGGCATAATTTCCGCATTTTTAAGATTATGGAGCAAGATAGAATGATTGAGAAGTCCCCTCCCATCACTAAATCCTGTGATTTAAGAAGCAGATGCTATGTAACCACCGTAGGTAATATCCTGACCTCTTAGCCACGGATTGTCAGGAATATGTGGACGTGGTCACTTCCGTAATTGTGTGTGATGTAACTGGAGGGATATCTGGAAACTCTATCTTAATTCCACTAAAAAAAAAATCATCCTTTAGGGGCTTGTGCTCTTGAAATTCCAGCATTTGATATTTATTGCTTTGAGCCTGCATAATCTTCTCTTAGTTATGCACCTCTGAAATTATGATCATCTTTATGAGCAATACATTGTTACCAACAGGATGATGTGAATTAATTTGTCAAATCTTATCCTTTGTTTATGGAGGAATCCAACTCACTACACCTCCCTGGAGGAAACTCTGAATTCGTTCCAAAGATGCTTTCCTTGCTCCCTATATTTTGAGAGTTTTTCTTTAGGAATTCTCTTTATAGCCTGCGGTACATTTGTTAGCAGATCTTCAGTGGGGAAAAGTCTTCATCTTATGAGGATAGAATTGATTTTTGGAGGAAACCAACATGTATTTGTAGACAAATCTACTCAAAATATGTTACAACGAAAGGTGAGTTATCAAACTGGATAAATGGGTAAAGGATTTTTCTATCAAAATATGGTATAACTTGAGGAAGGAATATTCCTGATTTAGAGCTTATAAAATGGCTCTCAAGACAATTCCTAAAGGAGAATTTTTAAAATGTTTTAAGCCTGGGATTCTTAATCTGGAGGTCATGAACTTTCTTTTAAACAAAAATTAGTAACTATTTTCAAAGTAATTTAAGTATTTTATTTTCCTGTATTTATACATACTATTTTATGAAGGTGTCCATAGGCTTTAGCAGATTGCCAGGGGGGTCCAAAAATTAAGAACTCTGCCTTATGCAATAGCATTATCACTAAACTTCTCAAAGCGTTGAACTCAATTATCAATTATTACCCATATTTATTAATCACTTGCTTGTACAAAACAATGTGATCTGAAAGATAAAACACAGTTTAATGTTTAAGTTCTAGTCCTTATTCTTCTCTTAAATCAGTCAGCTAAAACACTCTCACCAAGTTTACCAGTAACTTGTTCATTGCTAAATTTGATGGCCTTTTTTTTCAGTACTTTATCATTTTTGACCTTTGCAGCTGTGGAACATTCTTATCCCCTAAGTACTTTCTCTTTTCCTGAATTTAGTGACACCTGTCTTTCCTTGCAAAGGTAGCCAGGTGGCACAGTGGATAAAGAACTGGGCTTGAAATCAAGACAGACTCCATCTTCACGAGTTCGAATGTGGCCTCGAATACTTACCAGCTATGTCACTCTGAGCAAGTTACCTAACCCAATGAGTTGGAGAAGGAAACAGCAAACCACTCCAGTATCTTTGCCAAGAAAACACCAAATAGGGTCATGAAAAGTAAGACACAATTGAACAACAGCAAATTCTTTCTTTCTTCTCTTCCTGCCTAGCTGATTGTGCCTTTTCCTTCTCCTATCACCATCTATATCCTATGGTATATTAATAAAGTTACTCAATTGAAATTATTAGAATTTCATGATTGTATAGTTACATCTAATAACTTGATTCTGTTTGGTTCTGGTTTGAACTAATTCATCTTGTGTATACGTGTGTGTGTGTGTGTGTGTGTGTGTGTGCACGTATACGTGTTATGTTTCATTTTATTGAATGGTAAGGTTAACTTGTATGTGTTAGATTTGGTTCAGAGTTCTTCAGAAGATTAGTGAAATTTGCTCTGGTTTTAATTTTGAGGGACAACTTGGAAAATGAAATACAGTGTTAGACTTGAAATCACTATTTTCAAATCTCACATCTGATATTAACTCTGTTACTATGTAAAAATTATTTAATTCGGTCCTCAGTTTCTACATCTATAAAATGGGAGAAATTATGGTGCATAGCTCACAGGGTTTCCAGGAAGCTCAAATGAGATAACGTGTGTAAAGTGCTTTGTAAATTTTAATGACATATAAATGTTGGCTATTATTCTTCTTGTCTCAAACAGGTCCAACAAATTAGCCCTGGCACACAGGCTCATGAACTAAGGGACATTAAACTAAGAATAAATCACACTAAATGTAAACACATTAATAAAAAACTGACCTGCAGCATTAGTATTACATACATACTGGAATATAACGCTTTGCTTTAGGACGGGGTTTTATCTGTCCATAGTATGGTACAGATCCCCCAGAAAAATTTTAGTTAGACTCTAGTGCCTTTCTTTAAAACTAACAATGCTAGTTAATAAGACAAGTATATTTTTTAGGATTCTGTGACATAAATCATGTCTGTGCCACAGTCCTTGTAAAGCTAAAAATGATATTTATATTGAGTGTTAGAAGGAACTTTAGAAATAATTTAATCTGATGTGAAGAAACTGAAGCAAAGAGTGGTTGAAAGATTTACCCAAGTTGACTCTGATGGGCATACACACAAATAAGTGAAGGTCATAGAGGTAATATGCATGGATATTTGAACCCAGTTCTTCTGACTCCAAGTACAAAGTTCTATCCACTAACAACCATATGAAAGAGTTTTTGGTGATAAATCAACAAGCCTGCCTATTGAACAACAAATACTTAGGAAGCATCTACACACAGTTTTAGTTACTGGAGATACAAAGACCAAAGACTTCCCCTCATTGGGCTTATATTCCAGCAGAGGGATAACACATGGACGTAAGTAAGAAAGTGGATGGTAATTTGAAGAGGGAGAGTAGATAGAGCTCTGGGCATGGAGTCAGACTCATCTTCCTGAGATCATATCTGGCTTTGGATACTTACTGGACCTGGGCAAATCAGTTAACCTTATTTATCTCAGTTTCCTCTTCTGTAAAATGAGCTGGAGAAGGAAACGACAAACCACTCTATTATCTTTGCCAAGAAAACCCCAAATGGGGTCACACAGAATCAGACTTGACTGAAACAACTGAATAGTAACAACAAAAATGGGAGGGAATCAAAAAAGATTTTGATTGTAAGAGCTAGGAAATCTTTTTGAAGATGTAGCAAGAGAACATCTCCCATCATGACACACGAAAGTACCTTTAAAAAAAACCTAACTGGCAACAAATCACATTTACTTGTTCTTAGAGCACCCTTCTATGGTGTTCTATTTCTGCACAACTTAAACGCTGTTGCTGCATTGTTTCATTTAACTTTTGCTATAACACTCTTACAAACTACACTTTCTGATCAATGATGCTTTGGCTATGGAACTGAGTACAGGGTAATACTGACTCTTCTCTGCTTTAAATCCCAGCCCTCTATTTACCAAGCATAAAGGCAAATGCCAGTTAAACTACTTTTAGTTCCATCTTTCTGATGTTCAAGTGCAGGAACAATTATCTCCATCAATATTTAATGGCCTACTTCTAAACAGACAGTGCCACAAGTACAGGCAATAGTCCTGTTAACGTGCTGTTAATTTTCAAGCATAGAAGCAGAAATGGACTATACAGTTCCTGGAAATGAGTATCAGTACATTTCCCTGAGGGAACATTCTCTCCGCATTCTCTGATCTACCTTCATTGATAATAAGGGAATTAGGGCTTCTTCACAGTTGTGCTCAATGGGTTAAGTCTGTGAGTTCTTAATATCTGCACATAGCATTTCTTTGCCAGTCTCCACAGTTTGCAAGGTGGATAAGATTGCAAGTAGAAGACTTAAGCCTTGGGGGCATGGATCTTTTCTTTCTGCTTGTATTTTTTATTCCCTGATCTTAGTGTATGGTTGGCATATAGCAAGTTCTTAATAAATGTATATTTATTAGTGATCTTTCTGTATAAGATGTTAAGGCCAACACAACACACATGATACAACCGAGTGTGAAAATTTAAATGATTTTTTGAGGGGATTCTGCAAGGTATTTTGCAATCAAAGAAACCAGAGTTCAGAAAGATTAAGTGATTTACGCATGGTCACTCAGTTCATAAGTGACAGTGGATAACTTCAAAGCTATTTCTCCTAACTCCCAAGCCCTATATTATTTTCTAGTTACAACATGATGCCTTTCTGATTTGAAGATAGAACAGCTTCAAAAAAAAAACTCAAACATCTTACAGAGAGGCCCAGATTGTGAAATGTTCATGGTCAATTCATTCTCCTTTCTCTTGGGCAGAAAGAAGAGATGAAAAAGGCTGTTATATCCAAACTTGCCTTGGGACAGACCTACAGTGGGAAGAGAAACCTTGTAAAGATCCAAAGAGCAACAGTAAAGGAAACAAAAGTCCCTTTTTTCATTTATTCAGAGACTAAAGACAATATAGACAGCTGCTCTCAAGGATGAAGCCGTTATTATCCTGCTAATGACCTCAAGTCTGACCTTAGAAATTGCTTTTCCCTTTTTGACTAAAGGATTATTTTGTTTTGAAACTAACTCAATCATGACTGTCTTCTGAAGAGAAAGTTTCACCAACTTCTACCTCCCACAAAGTCATTTACCACTTTTCATGCTCTGGTTGTTATTGTTGAGTGGCTTTTCAGTTGTGTCTGACTCTTTGTGACTCCATTTGAGGTGTTCTTGACAAAGATACTAGAGTAATTGGTCATTTCTACCTCCAGATAATTTTACAGGTGAGGAAACTGAGGCAAACAGGGTTGAGTTACTCAGGGTCACATAGCTATCAAGTGTCCAAGACCAGATTCGAACTCTTCTTGACTCTAGGTCCAGCATTCTATCCACTGCACCACCTACCTTCCCTTTCATGGTCTGGGGAAATGAACAAAGTGTTATTTATTCATTTATTTTAGTTGATGGGGTCAAGGAATTGTGATTTCATGGGTATGAGGAACTCCATGTGAGGAAATTCCCTCTACCCAAGCAATTATTTTGCAATTTATAGTCTCAGAGAGTTCACTAAGGTACTAAAAGGTTAAGTGCCTTTTCCTGGAGGCCCTACAGCCAGTACGTGTCACAGTGAGTGTTGGAACACAGATATTCCTGAGACAGAAGTCAGGTTTATTGTCCATTACTCCATATTGCATCTCATGGGGTTTTATTATTGTCTTTTTTTTGCCTTCTCTTAATTTTCAAATCATCTGTAGATCTTAGAGGGATAGCTAGGTGGTATGGGGCCTGGAGTAAGGAAAGTCTGAGTTCAAATCTAGTTTCATACAATTACTGGCCATGTGACCCTGAGCAAGTCACTTAAACTCTGTTTGCTTCAGTTTCCTCATCTGTAAAATGGTGATCATCTCCCAGGACTGTTGTGAGGGTCAAACAAGCTAATATTTGTAAAGTCCTTAACATAGCATGTAGCACATAATAAGTACTATATGAAGGTTAGCTATTATGATTAAGTACCAAAGTTGTCATTTATACAAAATAGCAAAGTTCAAACAAATTGTCTTAGATTCTTCTGGACATCAATAATTACATTTCTAACTACTCAGTGGAGAGCAAGAAAGCTTTTACATTTAGTTTCACTGAGCTAAACATATAGGAGAACATTCCACAGTTTCACATGGAAAGGGCTTCATACCTCTATGCAGTTATCTCGATCCTGTAAAGCAAGAGGAAAGAAGAATGCCCATGCCCATGCACTTTCCATGCCATGGCTGAATACACTTCTTAAATGCTGTATTTGTATAACCATCTTCCATGTTTACATAACAGAGCTCAGAGGCATACATTTCTCAATTGGCAGAAGTGTAGCAGTGCCCATCAGTTAATCTGCTAGATAAACTAAATTAGTATTACAAGTAATACAAGGGGTTAGTCCTTGCTCTACCACTAAGCAGCTACGTGACCTTGTTGAAGTCATTTGACATCTCTGGGCTCTAGTTTCCTCATTTGCAAAATGAGAGAGATGAACTCACTCTTTCATCTGCTTTCCAAGTCATAAAAATATTTCTAATCGTTTCAGAATGAGCTATATTGCAGTCTTTCTTATAATATTATATACCCAAAAAACAGAGAGACCCTAAGGTGAATCAAGGGATAAAGCTGCTGAAAATTGACTTTAGTATCTTATTTTGGTTTCTTTTTTTACCCCTCCATTCTCTCGAGCCCAATGTCCTTATTCCCCACCACATCCCAGATTGTTCAGGTTTCCAACTTTGACATTCCCCAAATGTGTCTTCCCTGGACAGTACCCCAGGTAGCCAATCTTTCCTAATCAGAAACTACCATGAAAGTGTGCTTGTCCTGTGTTCCACTGCATGTATATGACATACACATTTTTGCCATCACTGGTAACATGCTTTTTAGATTCTGTGTGGCTGGATTGACCCTATCTTAATTTTCCCCCTTTCTTTTGAAACCCTTAAATACTCTCTGAAGTATATTGTAGGCTCTCTTAATGTTACGTTTTCAACTCGATGTTCCTAAAGTTTTCCTAAAAGTAACATATCACTCTTTTTAGACCAAGGGTTCATAACCTTTTTGGAATCATGGACTTTTTTGGTTCTCTGATGAAGACTGTCAATCCCTTTTGAGGATATGTGTTGTTTACATTCATAATAAAAGGGAACATTTGAGTTAGAGGTTAGTGAAAATAAAGATTTTATCTTTCTCCCTCAAGTTCATGGACTACCTTCAAATCTGTTTCTTGAATCCTTGGGAGATCCATGGACCTTAGGGGGAGAAATCCTGTAATATCATTAGACCCAAGTCCGATGATATCTTAGTGGACTGAAAGACTTAAGTATATGCTTTCATCTCAGGGAAGAATATAACCGAGTGAAATGAAAGCAAAAAGAAATCATGGAGCTGTTGTCCAACATTAATTGGCAGAGAGGAAATACGGTGAAGCTTCAAAAGAAAGAGCTAAGATTTGAGGGAAGCTGTGAACTAGTAAGGTTAAAAGAATACTCTGACTAGGAAGAACATGCCTGGATCAAAAAAAAAAAAAAAAAAGATTGTGCATATCACCAGCCTCTCCCTCGGGGTCAGATTGACTTACATGGCAAAGAGATAATCTCCTTAAGGGGATCTTGCCAGGGGAGGAGGGATAGGGAGAAGTGTTTCCTGAAACAGAAGGACATACAAATAGTTTCATTTGCATTAAGTAAAATTAACAATAAAAAGATAGCAGTATATAGTAAAATTGTGACATTTAAAGAATGAAGTCATACGAATTAACAATTGAGAAAATATTTAGATTTCCCTAAAATTATTCTCCTGGGGATTTTTTTTTTTTGGTGAAAACAAGACTTGAAAATGTTTTCAAGTACTTGCCAAAGCATGAGTTTCAAAGAAATCAATATAATTGAGTTAATGTTATTTTAAAATATATCTATTCCGATTCACTCAAATCTAATTGAATACAAAGTCATAGAGATGTAAGAAACATTTTAAGTAATCTAAACCAAGCCTTTTTTATTTCAGATGAGGAAATGGGGACTCAGAACAATGAGGTGATTTTTCCCAGGATCATGCAGGTAGCAAATTTAGAAACTAGGATCTGAACCCATGTTCTCTGAATGAATTCAGAACTCTTTATGTACAAAATACTTTGCTTGCAAAAACCTTCCCGATTGACCTAGGAATCAAAGTATTCTGCTCTGGAGTCTTTGGGCACATATGTGGCATAGCAGATAGAGTGCTAGGCCTGGAGTGAGGAAGACTCATCTTCCTCAGTTCAAATCTAGCCTCTGATACTTAATAGCTGTGTGACTCTGGGCAAGTCACAACCCAGTTTGCCTCAGTTTCCTCATCTGTAAAATGATCTGGAGAAGGAAATGGAAAACCACTCCAGTATCTCTGCCAAAAAAAAATCCCAAATGGGGTCACAGAGAGTCAAACACAACCGAAAAATTACTTAACAACAAAATTGTTTTGTTCCTTAAGACAATCCTAGAATTTACCCAAATGAACAAGCATTGGATTTCCCCATGCATACTTGCCTATAACACATATATATTTTACTGGTACCATTCGACAATTAGCTCATCGCAGATATTAGTTAGAGTGGCTACTCATGTTAAGTCCAATCAATACATCAGAAAATGCTCAACTTAAAAGCTGTATCTTTCATGATTAACCACATACATTTAGTTATTCATGACAAAAGATGGGAAGAAAGGAAAAGAACTGCTGGGTTTTTGGCTTATATTGAACACTGATCATTCATTATCCCCTCTAGCTAAGGTTGAATATTAAACTGTTGTTGAAAATTCATGTTATATGTTCATATAACATATAAGGAATTGCTCTGCTTACCCATGACAAATAAGATTCATTTGTTTCTTTATGCTCGCATTATGTACCTTTATAGCAATCATAATTTGTCTACATCATAGACATATTATTTCTACATGTGTCCATGCATTAAGAGAACGAGATCTGAGGCATGTTGAGTAGGTCCCCTATGGCAGATTGATGGGAGGAAACAGACAAGAGTTACACAGACACAGAATCAGCAGATATAGATATATTTTAATCGTCATCTTCAGAGGAAGGGAGGCAATATGTATGGTATGATGGAAAGAGTGCTGGTTGTGAAGTCAAAGGAAGTGGGTTTAAAACATGATTCTGCCACTTAATGACTGTGATCTTGGGCAAATCACATAAGTTCCCTAGACCTTGGTTTTTCCTGTGTTAAATGAGGAGGTTTGAATGGATGGCCTCTTAGATACTTACCATCTCTAAATCTGTGATGAGATCATAGATCCCCCAGAAGATTACTAGAATGTTCACATATATGTTTACATATAAACACACCCGCCCTTACACTCTTACATAATCCATTTTGTTGAGAGATGATATTACCTTGGTCAATCAATAAGCCTTTATTGAGTATACAGTATTAAGTCTTGTGCTGTTAACCATTGTGCTTTATACAGAAGAATAAGATGTGATTTCTGCCCTCAAGATTTTATATCCTGGTTGTTGCTGTTGTTGTTCATCCTTCATTTCAAAAAGGACTAATGGCATCAAGGGATGATATCTTGACTTGCACATAAATTGGATTCAAGTGACACACAGATGCACAAAGGCATCAGTCTCACTCTCTCGTCCAGTCGTTGAAATCTAGTGGCAATCATATCCTGTGTGTATGACTATAGGCAAACATATCAACGCATGACCAGAAATTTTTTCCACAAGGTATATGACATGAAATGAAACTATGGAAACAAGGGGAACCTAATATATGTTCTTTCTTTCTTCCTTTCCTTTTCTTTTTCTTTATTTCCTTCCTTTCTCCCTTTTCTTCTTTCCCTTCCTTCATTTCTTTCTTTCTTTCTTTCTTTCTTTCTTTCTTTCTTTCTTTCTTTCTTTCTTTCTTTCTTTCTTTCTTTCTTTCTCTCTTTCTTTCTTTCTTTCTTTCTTCTTGTTAATGATTAGATACTATGAGAGTACTGCCCCAGTTTCACAAAATCTGTAGCCCTCATACTGCCCTCTAGCACCACAGTTCCTTGATCATTTCAGGGCTAGGCTGCCAGGTGTAGTTTTTTCTTGTTTTTTTTTTTTTTGGTAGGGGGTGAGGAGTGGCATGGCACTAGTGATGTAAAGTGTTGAATTTTGTTTTCTTTGTTTCTGTGTCTGGTATTTTTAAGTACTGAAATGGAAGTTGAAAAACCAGTAAATCAATAAACCAATAAAGGGAGACAAAACATGCTTTCAACATAGAAACCAATGAAATTGCTCTTTTGAAATTCAATTTAATTTCATTGCATTGTCTCCATTTCATTTTGGCTCTGCCAACTGCAATCTGCAGCTCTCATTCTAAGCCAGCTCTGGATAGAGATGCATCAAACTAACTGTTAGATTTCTGAGCTAGTTGTCACCAAGAAGTTGGGTCAGGGTGAGGCTCTGGAGCATTAGAACCACACACAACATTCCTAACAAAACCTCAGACTAAGCAAAGCTTGACTGGATAGTTCCCCTTATTAAGCCCATGGTTTGGAGCAGGGTCATTGAAAGTTATATATCTTTTAGCACATTTGGGACTGTGTTTCAGCCAGACTAGTTGATCCATGTTCTGAACAAGTGCCATGAGTGCTGAAGTGTGATTTTATAGTTCCAGTTGAGTTTTCCTTTGAAATTTACTTTGAAATAGGGCCATAAATTCAGATCTATAAGGGCCCTCAGTGGTCTTATTTTATAGATGAGGAAACTGAGGCATAGAATTAAATGAATGATTAATATTTATATACTACTTTTAAAATTTGTAAAGCACTTCATAAATGTTACCTCATTTAAATGTCACAATAGTCCTAGGAGACAGGATTACAGATATTATTGTTACCATTTTAAAGGTGAGGAAAATGAGGCTTATAAATGGCTTGCATGAAGCCATGCACCTAGATAAGGTTTGACCCCAGGTGTTCCTCACTCCCAAATTAGTGCAGAAGGTGCAAAACACTGTGATAGGTGTTTGAGATACAGAGACAAATGCCCTCAAGGAGCTTATTTCTGGAGGGAAAGAGCAGCAAATCTTCTACCCATTTTAATGCAGAGGCCACAAAATTCTATGCTGCATATAGAATTATTTTTTCCTCTGAGCATTTTGAACCCAAGGACAAACTAAAGAGCTGGGAGAGATTTTATAAAGATCTCTCTAAGCCAGGGTGGGAAACCTGTGGCCTCGAGGCCACATGTGGCCTTCTAGGTCCTCAAGTGTGGCCCTTTTTACTAGAGGACAGCATTTGAGGACCTAGGGGGCCATATGTGGCCTTGAAGAAGGTTCCCCACCCCTGCTAAGCTCTCTCAGTATTTAATTTGTTTGTTTAAGATGAACTAGTCTCTAAATCCAATTCTCTGTGCTGCTTTAGTCCAAATCAGGCAAAAAGCAATGGTGTGCAAATATAAGCTTTAAAAATTTGACAGAATAAGAAAATTATAGATTGAGTTGATGAAGGAGAAGGAAAGTAATATAAGTATAAAACTTGTCTGTGAGCATGAAGAGCCACAGGGAGAACTTTGGGTAGGTATTAATCTTGTGTTTTAAGCAAATGATGGCTTCTGATTGCCTTCGAACAAAGTGTTTTCACCTACCATGTTGGTGTCCGAGAGCACAGCTCCAGGAGACAATCCCTTAGGAAGCCACCATTGTCTCCAAAATCCAATCCCTAGTCATGAAGAGTTCAATTACTTCCTCACCTTTTCCTCTTCCCCACACCCCACTCGTAATCTATAGCTATCATTCTCTCTCCATCAGAAGTTCACAGCGAATCCCCCAAGTTCATTGAATCACACCATTTCAGAGCCAAAAGAGACTTTAGAGACCTAATCCAACCCCCTCATTTTACAGCTGAGGAAACTAAGGCCCAGAGAGTAATTTGTCCCAGGTCACAAACCAGCTGTGCAATTAGGCATGAATGATAAGCAGTTCACATAATTAGTACTACTTTTTGCACAGCCAAACTAATTTTCTAGTTTTTTTTATCTCTCAGCTTTTTAAGTTCTTTAGCATCTATAAACTACATTAATGTCAACAGTTTTTCCTCTAATTATATAATCACACATACTGATACATACTTTATTAACTTTGTTTTTATTAACAAGTTTTATCTTCTCTCCCTCCTACTTCCCCACCTTGGAGGAAAAAAAAGAAAAATCAAACCCTTGTCAGTCAATAAACATTTATTAAGTGCCTGCTATGTGCCAAACACTATACTAAACTCATAATAAATATGAATAATCAAGTAAAACGAATACTCGTATTGCCTGAGTCCAAAATGTGCCTGTGTCCTTTGCATCTTGATTCTATCACCACTCCATCAGGAAGTTGGTATCATTCCTCCTCCTCAATCCTCGGGAATCATGATTGATTATTGAATGGATTAGAGTTCTTAAATCTTTCAAAATTGTTCAATTCTCAATGTTATTATATAAATTCTTTTCATGGTTCTGTTCATTTTGCCCTATACATCCATATATAGATGATAGAGATAGAGGTAGATGATATAGATATAGATAAAAGATATAGGAAGAGATGATACAGATATCGATATAGATGATATAGATATAAATATAGATCTCGGTTTTCTCTGAAACCATCTCATTGTATCTTACACCATAACAGTATCTTACAACATTCATGTACAGTAATTTATTCAGCCATCTTCAGATACATGCTTTCAAAGATAATGGACCTGGATCTGACTATCCAGCTTCTAGAGTTCCCTTGTTCCCGCCTTGGGACTGTACCCATTTGTCCCTAGCTTACAAATTCTCCCCCATGCCTGGCTGGTCCAACCCCAAATGAAGGATCACAGAACAGCAGCTCCAGCTTCTCCCTGTTTATCATGAATCCAAAGAAGATTTGGGATAGTAGATGTTCTAGGTAATGAAATTGAGGATCAGTCAGATTAAAAGAAAGCCATAACAGGAGTGATGCCATCTGGTGAGGAGAGGGAACAATGTGGAAATCCTGGGTGTCGGGAGAAAAGACATGAGAGGGAAGAGTCAAGAATTAAGAGGGGAGAAGAGAAGACAAGAGAAGTATCGAAGCTCAGCAGACCACATCTCAGAAATTGGGTTCGTATCTTCAAGAAATGAAAAACCCAGAGATATTTGCCTCTGCTTCTTCCAGATATTCCAAGGTAACAGGCCTTTGGCAGTTCTAGCTCAAGCTTTCCTTACTTAAAAGAACAGAAACATGTTTGGGGGAGAGGTCCATTTTGTTCATTCTGTTCCATTCATCTTAGCCATCCTAATATTATGAAAACAGATAAATCTTCAGAGACAGCCTTAGGCATAGCACGGTTTCAGAGGGAAATATTAACCTGCCACTAACATACCTGCTTAGTGATGCCTGAAATTTCACTATAAATTGCCACAGATTTTCATTCCAAAATTACAAACAATCTTCCACTAGTACTCTTGTTTCTGATATAAAACCACAATTAGTCAGTAAATATTTATTAAGTACTTGCTGTATGCCAAACCCTGTGCCAAGTGCTAGGGGGAGGGGGAAAAAAAGGAAAAAAGATAATTCCTGTTCTCAAGGATCCCATGTTCTAATTAAGGAGAGACAACATCCAAACAACTATGTACAGATAAAAATGTACACAAGACACATTAGAGACAATCAATGGATAAATAATCAGAGATTAACGACTGAGACTTCAGAGACCATGTTCTCTCATAGGTATTTAATCAATGATCTCTTCTGCTTCATCCCCAGGATATGTCTCATTCTGCTTTTGCCTGAAGATCTTCAAAGATGGAAGCCTCCTGAGGAAGCCCATTGCACTTATGGATGGTTCTGTTATGAAGTTTTCCCTTAAATCAATTTTTCTTCCTCTGTAGTTTCCACACACTGCTCTTAATGCTAACTTCTGAACCCAAGCTGAGCAAATCTGATATCTATGTCTCCACCCACTTTCCATCTCTCCTTCATAGTCTGTCTCTCCATATTTTAGTGCAACGTCTCTGAGAGTAAACAGTGTCTTATTGGAATGTATTTATATTCTTAACATTTAGCAAAGTATCTGGCACATAGTAAGACTTACTAAATGTTCTATCTATCTATCAAACCCAGGAGATCTAAGCTTTATTTTTTTTTAATTTCAGGGACTCCTGTGAAGCCTTGGGACCCTTTCCCAAACTAATTTTTTCAAGTAAACTGAAGAAATGTGAAGTTTAAATTAAAGGTTAATGAAAATAGAATACTCTGCAGCTTATCAATACCTTTCCTAAATTTGTTGCCCACAACTGAACACAAAACCCCAGATGTGGTCTAACTATGGCAGTGTATAGCAGAACAATATTCCTGGTTATGATGCTTTATTTCTCATTCTACCTTGCTGATACTCTCTAGAACTTTCATTATATTCTCCCTGTGTACTAAGTATGAAGCCACAGGAAAATTAAGCATTTAAATCTATGTCACTTGAAGGACCTGGGAATGTTTAGCCTGCAGAAGAGAAGAATGAGGGTAGGGGGATTCTGTTAGTTATCTTCAAGTTTTTGAAGGACTGCCAGGTGGAAAAGGGATTTGACTTATTCTGTCTGACTCCAGAGGAAGGATAATTGGAAGTTGCAAAAAAAAATTAACAATCAGAACTGTCCAACCACGTAATCAGTTGCTTTAAAAGAGAGTAGATTGTCCCTCATTGGAGGTCTTCATGTCGAAGCTAGATGGTCCCTTGTCAGTGGAGATACTCTTCATGAGTATATTAAATGATTGCTGAAGTCGGTTCCCATCTTCAAATTCTATGAGTCTATCATTACGATAACCCCCACTATCAAGCAATTAACTGAATGACCCCTTGCTGAATATGTTATCTTGTTAAAATATGAATTCAACTGACTTGAGAACCTCTGAGGTCTCTTCCAACTCAAATATTCTGTTAGCTCTGTATTCATTTAATAAATAGTATAAAAGATTTATAGCAGCTAGTTGGATAGAGCACCAGGCCTGGAGTTAGAAAGACTCATCTTCCTGAGTTCAAATCTGGCCTCAGACACTTACTAGCTGTGTGACCCTAATCAAGTCACTTAACTCTGCCTCAATTTCCTCATCTATAAAATGAGCTGGAGAAGGAAATGTCAAACCACTCCACTAACTTTGCCAAGAAAACTGCAAATGGGGTCACAAAGACTCAGACTTGACTGAAATGAATGAACAGCAGTAATAATATATTTAGAGCTGGAAGGGACCTTAGAGATAATATAGTTCAACCCTCTCATTTTAAGAAAGATGTTGATAAGATAGAGCTGATCTATAGGAAATGTTTAAGATCACCCTGTTCTAAATTCTAGGATTCTGGAAATCTCTATAAAACCATAGCCCTTCCATATCTTCATGAGTTGCTATTGCAAAAAATCAAAAAAATCAAAACCAATTCATTATCTAGTTTTCAGATGATGAGCTTTTCTAAACTCTTCTAGATAGGAAGTCAGATAACAGGACAACTTGTCAAAAGGCTGTTTCTCATGTATTTGAGGTAGTTCTTTTAGCTTAGTAAGATCTACCAGAGCTATACAGAGAATTTAGGCTCATCATCACACTGAAATGAAGTCTTAGAAAACTATTTTAATGGAGGAATTAGGGACAAAGTGTGTTAAAATGTTAATACTCTAGGAAGAGCAATGCTTGAGAATGAATTAATTTCAGTCAATGAAAATGATAAAGTCAGATCTCTTTTTGTTTTGATTGAGGAATCTAGGAAGCAGGTCAAAGCAAAAGAAAATATTGTTGTTGAGGAAAAGGTTCAGAAATTGAAGGCCAAAGATCCTAAACATTTGCTAGCTTTACAGATGCGCCTAGAACTGACCTTATTTATCTCCCTCTATGGTTGGACAAAAAGAATCTATGTTTACAGATATTTCAAGTCCTACCTGGTCAGTGGCATATGAGATATCTAGTTTGGTCCTGGAAAGAGTACTAGATTTGGAGTAAAAGGGCCTGAGATTGCAGTCCTGACTCTGCTCCTTAATAATTGCATGACTTCTAGAAGTGACTTTAACTTGCTAAGCTTCTGTATCCTGCATAGTTAAGTAAGAAGTCTGGACCAGATAGATGACCACTAAGGCTTCTTCTATACCAAAGTATATGAATCTATAAAAATAGAATGATGAAAAATGGACCAACATCTGCCCCCATGAAATGAATTCACATCTCCCTCACACACTCTACCCCTTAATAGTTTTGTAAGGAAAGCCTATAGTCACCTACTTTTCCCCACTAAATGATGTTGCAAGTCACTATGACAAAATAGTGACTAAATGGATAATAGCTATTGACAAGGCCTATTCAGACATGGACATTCAGAATTAATTAAGAAGAGAATGATAATTAATTTTATTTTTTCATTCATTAATTCATTTTGATTGATTGATTGTTGGTTTAAGACTGAGTCTTCCAGTTTCATTGTGGTTGAAAATACAGGGGTCCACCCACTGTCCCAGAATCCACTCCATGGGTGGTAAGTATGGGAGCTTTGATCTGTTCCATTTCCAATCAGTGCTGGTTCATCACTCCTTAGGTGGCCTGTTATCCCCTTCTCCCAGACAGTGCAGACATCTGATAGGGTTTAGCCCTACTGCAGCTCAGAATTGTGGAGCTCAAGAGATCAACCAGTCTCAGCCTTCCCTCTAACGAAATGTGTTAATAATTATTTTTAAAATACCTGTATTAAGGCATCATGGCAGAGTGGATAGAGAGCTAGCATTGGCTATTGACACACATTATGTGCCAGTCACAATCTCTCAGGGCCTTCAGGTAATTCTCTAAGACTATAAGTTGAACAACAGCTGTCAATATGCTGAAGAAATTACAAATAAGTTTGATATCATTTGAAAAAAACACAGCCCAGAGAAGGAAAGGAAAAAAGAAATGGAGGATCATTTACTCACAGTGGAAATAAGTGAGAAGTAGCACTAAGGATGATTTCAAATGATGATATACTCAATCTCTTATTTATTACTAACTAGTTTCAATATTAATTTGTGTTTTTAAATGAGCATAGGCAAGGATCTATTGAGCCTATTTTAAGGAGAGGTAGCACAAGGCAGGCATTCACACAGAAGAAGGACCTTCTTCTCAAGTCTCTCTGAAGAACTTTAGTAATTGATTGTAAAACATGGGACACATGGCACAAGACAGCCCAGCATGGCATATCTCATCAAAAAAGTTTCTGTGCCCTGTGAGCAAAGCAGAATCACAGTAGCACAAGCGAAACATGAAATACACAAATCTAGAGAAATCTACAACTCAAATGTTCAGATGAACTGTTTGTTCCTGACCTGGGATAGAGTCTCAGCCACAATTGGACGTGCTATACCATGACCCCAACATTGTGATGGCATTGGTCCTTTTCAGGTAAGAAGGATGAAAAACATTAAGTACTCATGACAAGCATAAGAATCAATCATCTCTTTTCACCTCTTTTGTTGATCAATGTGAGAGCTCTGAAAAAATACCAGTTGATCAAAATTGATCATCAGGATGTAAACTTCCCCTCTTTCAGGGCTTCACTTAATAAGAGACTTTCAAGGAGAACCAGTCTTATAATGCAGCATCTCTTTGGGTTTTCAGTAACCTCATTAATGGCTGCCCTGTGCTCCCTGTCTACTTTTAATTTCTTCTAGTAATAGAAAATACTTCATAATGGAAGATTTAATTAACTGAGTTTCTGAGTTTCCAGAAAGCTATTTACAGTGAACTGGGAACATTAGCTTTAATTTTTATTGTTCAAGAAGGAAGATACCCTTTTACAACAGATTAAATGCAGCAGGAAAACAGCATTTTAACCACACTCAAGTTTGGGAACCCACTGACAAAGCCAATTGTATTGCTGTGAAAATAAAGACTATGACCATCTGAATCAGGGAGAGTCTCCACTCTAGGCTTCTTGGTTTTTCTTGGTTTCAACCCTTACCTTGGCTTGCCTACAGTGATATAAATGGTGCTCATTCACATCCATTTGGACTCTTCAACAAGGTAAAGGTAGACTTTTGCCATCGCTGAGAGACTGTTGTAAAAGGATTGCCATTAGGATTCCTTTTCCTTTTTCTAGTACTGAAGATGATAATATTAATGATGATAATAATAATGATGATGATATTAATGACAATGAGCTTGATGTTGGACATGATTATGATGATGATGATATGGACCAAGAGCACAGACAAACCAAACTTATGAGGAAATAAGGTATTGAAAATACCACTGGATATAGAATTATAGAATTTCAATTCTACTATGTTTAACCTTGAGCAGGTCACTTACCATCCCTGGGCCTGCGAGGGGCTTGGCCATGATCATCGAAAAGATCCCTTCCAGTTCCAAATTCTATGACTTAATACATTCATGGGAGATTTGCAAAACACTTTTGAGTTATGTCATTTTATTAAGTAAATATGCCTGGGCATTTTAACAGGAAGGTAAAAGTTGGAATGGGGAAACAATATGCCTTGTAAGACCAGAAATGCCCTAGGGTTGGTCAGCTAAACAATATTTATCTAGGACTTTTTTGCTGTTGTTCCCAAAGTGTGTACTGCTTTATAGCCTTTTAGGCCTTCCTGTCATAAACTGATTATAAAAAATAATTTTGATTAGTGTATTATTTATCTGACAAATTGAAACTGTTAGGAGTATGCCACCCTTATCACTTACACAAATATATATTTAGGGCATGCATTAACCTCACTTAGAGTGTGTCCTTAAAACCTTTATGGAAATTAGTGGCTGAATATTGCCAGGTAGCCATTTTTCAATGTGAATATCTTTCACCATTTTAGCTTTTTCTCTCATTATACCAAATGCAATTAAGCCATATTATAGACTAATACCTTGTTAAGTTGCATTTATTAGATCAAAGCCAATTTGAGTTATGGGAACACATGCACCAAGAAGCAGTAAATTCCCTGTAAGCAGGCAACAAGGTAGTTCAAAGGTTTATAGCCTTTTCATCCTTGAAAAACCTGGGTTTAGCTCCTGGTTTATAGCATCCATGCAAACCATGGTTAGTAAATACAAAGGCCAGCTTACATTTCTGAGCATGCTTCTGAGAAGATTAATTTAGACTCGTAGTTCCATTGCAGATTTGGAGGAAGGACTGCATGGTGGAAGCAAAATGTTTGCTTTCTTGTTTGGGATTTAACTATCCCTGAATCCTAAAGGCAGTCTGATTTTTATGAACACCAAGTTTGTTTTCAAATGAAAAGTAAGCAGGAAAAAAAGTCAGTTAATTGGTTCCCCTCCCAATCCCTTCCCTACATTATTTCCAACATAGTTCTGAAAATAAACTATCAACTATTTTGATAATTTGCTCTGAATAACAACAGTCCACAACGACCTAAGAACCAATTCAAGTAGAACTTCCAAAGATCTCATATTTGGAATTGTGTAAAAATAGCAATTTTCATTGTGTTTGGAGCCCCTCAGTGACTGATTTAAGAGTTTTAACTGTTGTAAGAGTTAGCTACCTGCCTCCCACACCCCCAAATAATTCATTACTGATGGTTATTCTGCCTTTGCAATTAATCAGGTTTAGAAAGGGCTTCATTTGGTGCATTTGTATTGTTTAAATAAATCTGGAAACACTAACCTTGTCACGTTCAGGGGTCGAGTGTGGGAATGAATCTTTAGACACAGAGGGTAAAATACTTCAAGGCGTATCCCCAAGAGATTTCAGCTGGACAATCAGAATTTATTTTCCAAGCAGATAGCGTACCCAGTGTAAGTGAGCACTGTGGCATGTTTTAAGGCCTCCTTAACCCGTCTCTGCAAATTGCATAAATCACAGCTATAAAGTCTTCCTATTCAACATGCCGGGGCTGAGGAGCACTGACCAGCTTTTGACCTCTTATTCTGGGCCCCCACTGACCCTAACTTAGAAGTTCAAGCGGTCAATAGCAGGTCACTGGGGGCAGTTTCAGAGTCTTTTTAATTCCAATTTGGCTACAAGATTAAATTTATGCAACACAGGTAATTTTTCCTGTTTTCTTAAAGTCTTCTCAGTTGCCAGAAAACGTGTACGTCTCCTGAATTTAAGAACGAGATTAAAAAAAGAAATCAAATCAAATTGAAAAAAAATTAAACCAAATCAAAAAAAAGAGAAAAAAATCAAACTTTAAGTTGGTTTTCTGCTAGGCAACTCTTCTTTAGTGTGTACCAAGATGGTCGTTTATCAGTATAATGGATCTACAGACAGCCTTAAACAATTGTCAAACATTCTTTTAAAAGCCATTAGTTTTTCAGCTAATATATATCTGTTTTGTGCATTTGTTGAACCCTTCACTTGTCACCGAAAAAGGCCTGTTAAACTAAGCAGGGCCCTGATCAGTTTTCAGTGAGCTCTGAGCCTCAGGGTTCACCTGGGTCACCCACAAGATTTATGAGGCCCAGGACCAGCATCTGATTGGGACTGTTAGTCCTGGAGAAAACTGACACTCCTTCCTTCTCCCTCCCTCCCCCAGCCCAACACACAAAGTCCAGGAACTTTCTTCACTCGTTCCCAATGGCTGCCAAAGAGGCAGCAAAATGGATGACCTGTACAGATACCAAAGTGGACAGCAATAAAAGGAGACGGATATGGACCAGCGGAGCGACATGCCTCACTGCTGGGGTGACTGGGGAGGGGGGAGCAGGTTAAAAAAACACAGGAAAGTTATTTATATAAGCTTCAAGGACAAGGAGTCTGTCACTAGTTGCTTGAGGATTTAATCTTAAAGAACGACTCTTTCTCCTGGTTTCAATCATGCTCTAGTTGACAAAAAAAAAAAAAACCTGAAAAGTTATTGTAATCACTACATACCTTTGTTTGTCGGCTTAAGTGCAGGAAATTGTATTAATGTTTTTGTCACCACAAGAGTGATTCCATGGAGGAGACTGAAAAATGTCAGAGCTTATGCCAGAGAAATGTAAGGTGACACACAAAAACAGAGCACACATTTCTAGACTAATTCAAAAGGACTAGAGCGCTTCATGATTCATAAGAGGGTTTGAAGTTCTAAACAATTAACTTTTTTTTCCCTTATGGAAACAGAGGTAAGCTTTTAAAAGGACAGACTAACTTCTACATAGTCTCCAAAGGAATGCTCCAGTCATCAGGGATTGGCATTCCCGAAGTTCTGTCCTGGGCATTGTACTGCAAAGGCAAAGGGATTAGCAGAAACTGGGTTAAGTGGTTTTTATTTTAT
>CM053622.1:374039336-374058846 GCA_028646595.1 Phalanger gymnotis
AAAAAAAAGTTTTTGTACACAACTAGGAAATAAGATACACAGGTAATGGGGCATAGAAATTTATCTTGCCCTATAAGAGAAGAAGGGAAAGGGGGATGGGAGGGGAAGTGGGGTGACAGAAAGGAGGGCTGACAGGGGAATGGGGCAACCAGAATATATGCCATCTTGGAGTGGGCGGGAGGATAGAAATGGGGAGAAAATTCATAATTCAAACTCTTGTGAAAATCAATGCTGAAAACTAAATATATTAAATAAATTAAATTAAAAAATGACAAAAAAAAGAAATGGGGAGAAATTTTGTAGTTCAAAATCTTGTGGAAATCAGCACCAAAAAGTAAAAATATTAAATACATAATAATAATCAGTAGGTCAGTCAACAAGCATTGACTAAGTGTTCACTGCATGTCAGGCACTGTACTAGATGCTAGGGACAAAAGAAAGGCATGTATATGTGTATCTATCTATCTATCTATCTATCTATCTATCTATCTATCTATCTATCTATCTATATGTATGTGTATGTGTCTGTGTACGTATAATCATATATATGACTATATACACATACTTATATACATACATGCATACACACACACACACACACACACATATATATGTGTGTGTGTGTATGTGTAATGTTTTTCCTAATGGAGAAGAATACATGAAAAATTTCTAAGTATATACAAAATATATGTTGTTACTCTTGTTTGTCCTTCGGTTTTGAAGAGAACTGTGACATCAGGAAGTTGATGCTATGATTTTGCAAGTGAATTGGATTTAAGTAATGGAAGGCTGTGCAAAGTCACCAGGCTCTCTCTCTCCTCAGGAGCCATCTGGGTCCAGTGTCATGATACAGATCAAGACGACTGGAGATGATCCTAGATGCAGACCTTGGGAAACCTTGGCCTATTTAAGCTAAAGTATTTCTGAGTTGTCACTTTTACTTAGGCAATGCCCATTCAGTGAGTAAGATTAGGTAAGAAATGAGGCAAGGAATGGCTGATTTTACCTAATCAAAAAAGTAAAATCAATCTGGGAGGGGAAGACTCTCAGAGTTTCTTGCCAAAGTAGAAACAATTTCTATTTGCATTCACTCTGAGCCATAAGGGCCCAAACAATGACAACTACATGGGGATTAGGTTGGGACCCTATTGTTGGCCAATCAATGAGAGCCAGAATGATATTGCGTTTAAGGCTTGGTCCTTCAGAAAAATAGTATTTACAGAGTAGTTGGATAGTAATCTCAGTAGGAAGGGACTGAAGACAAGGTGGGAACTGGAAAAAGTCTCTTGCAGGTGGTAGGATTTGAGCTGAGTCTCTTAATGTTATTGGTTTTTCCTTTCATTGTCCTTCACTTCTGTGTATTTGTATTCCCAATCAGTTGTTCTAGCTTTCATTTGTTTGGTGAGGTTTGCCCTTGTGGTTTCAAGTTGTTCTATTCTACTAATTATTTCTGCTGTGCAAGTCATGAATTCTGCTTTCACAATTCATATTTCTCCTTTAAACCATTCAGTAACATCCTTTGTGGTTCCATGTTCTCTTGAGAATCCACAGGGTACTCTGCCACATCAGGTATTGATTCATTTTCCTGTTTTAATGTATTTACTCATATATATTTTACAATATTTATACAGATGTAATATTTTATAATATTACACTTATTTTACAATATTTATTCAGATGGCTGGACTCGTTTAGCTGACTGCAGACCATATTCCTTTTTATTATTGATATTTCCCCTGTTAGTTTATCTGTTTTTCTCAATTGAGCTCTTTGAACTTGTTTGTTTGTTTTTCTACCTAAGATCTTTGTTAATTTCAGTCATTTTCCCCCTTATATTCCCTTATTATTCACTTTCTAAATCTTTCTCCTTTAATAGCAGTTTCCCTAGGGGCTGGACCTCAAATCTCTCTCAGCCTCTTCCTATACAGGGAGATCCAAATTTCAAAGGACTCAGTGTCTGCTTCAAATGACTCCTAGGGTGATAGAACTAGCCCAGTTAGATGCAATATTCCCTGAGGCTGAGTGGAGCACCACCGTTCCTTGCTTCTACACCTGAGTGCTGTAGCAGCAATGTCACGCCGCAGTAGCAGTCAGAGTAAATCTTCCACCTTTTGTTTGTCCTGGAATTGAGAAGAAGAGGAAGGGAGTGTTGAGAGTTGAGTTCTGTCGCATGCTCATAGTCAGATTGACTTGTGTATCCTTACAGGGGAGTGGAAAAAAGAGGACTAAATTAGTACTGGGGGTTGATGATTACCCTCAACCTGGTGTTAGTTCGATCAGGTTTTTATGTCATTGATGTTTCCGGTATCTTAGACTGTGGACAGCTGAAATTTCCTTTTCTCTTGCAAATGATTCCTCTTTTGGAAATGTTTGAGAAGTCATGAGGATGAGGGAAAGTGTTTAGTCACCCAGAACAGAACTTGAGCTGAGTCCTGAAGGAGGCGTTATTAGTGTTGTTGTTCAGATATTTCAGTCATGTCTGACTCTTTGTGACCCCATTTGGGAGTTTTTTGGACAAAGATGACTTGCCATTTCCTTCTCCAGCTCATTTTACAGATGAGGAAACTGAAGTAAACAGGGCTAAGTGACTCGCCCAGGTTCATACAGCTGGTAACGTCTAAGGCCAAATTCAAACTCAGAAAGATGAGTCTTCTTGACTCCATCCCGACACTCTATCTACTGTGACACCAGCTGCCCCTTGAAGAAAGTATGTGAATTCGAAAGACAGAGGTAAGGAGGGAAGATATTCCAGGCTTGTGACACAGCCAGTTGAAAGGCACAGAAATGGGAATGTTGTGTGAAAAGAATAGAAAGAAGCAGGCCAATGTACCTGGATCATAGAGTTCACAAACAGGCATTAAAGTATAAGAGGACTAGAAATATAGGAAGAAACCAGATTGTGAAGATATTTAAACTCCAAGAAGAGGCTGTTATGTTTTATCCTAGAAGTAATAGGAAGCCACAGAACTGTATTGAACAGGAGAGGACAGGAAAACAGTCTGACCTATGCTTTAGGAAAATCACTTTGGCTGATTGGAGCGTGGGTGGGAATGAAGAGAGATAGGAAGCAGGGACACCAGATCCACAGCTAAGTAATAGTCTAGATGAGAATTGGTTGGTTGGTTGGTTGTTGTCCTTCATTCTCAAAGAGAACCAAAATGACATTACTATGCTAGAGTCAAGTTTCAATGTGTGGGACTGTGGCCGATCAGACCAATATGAGCTTGGAATGTTCTACCATAAGTCAGGAGCAAATAGTCCGTGTGAACATTTGGGAGAGATTAATAAGAATCTACACTAGATTGATAGCTATGTTAGTAGAGAAAAGGGGACATAAAGAAGAGACATGAAGATAGAAACAAGAAGACGTGACAAAGTATGAACATGGGGGTGCGGATGAGTGAGGAATGGTTGTGAGTGTGATTTGCTGGGAGGATTGTTTTGCACTAGACAGATATAGAAAAGTTTAGAAAGGGAAGGTTCCAGGGAATAGATAATGAGTTCTGTTTAGGAAGTGCTGAGTTTCAGGTATCTAAGGAACATTCAGTTCAATATGTCCAAAGGGCAGGTGGAGATGCAGAAATGGAACCCAGGAGTGAGGCTAGGGTGAGATATATAGATGGTGGAATCATCAACATAAAGGTTGTTACTGAAGGCATGGGGGAGCTGATGAGATTACTAATTGAAACCATACAGAGGGAAAAGAGAAGAGGGTTCAGGAAGGAGCTGTGGAGGACATCTGTGATTAGTGCACACGGCATAGATGAAGATCCAGCAAAGTATTTCTTTTGACCTTTGAGTGAAGTTAGGAATTTGGGTAGCGAGGTGGCACAGTGCATAGAGCCCTAGGTCTGGAATCAGGAACACCTGAGTTCAAATGTGACCTCAGATGCTTAGCACCTGTATAACCTTCGGCAAATCACTTAGCCTCACTTGCCTCTGTTCCTCATCTGTAAAATGATCTAGAGAAAGAAATGGCTAACCATTCCAGTATCTTTGCTAAGATAACCGCACATGGGGTCATAAAGAGTTGCACATGACTGAAATGACTGAACAACAGCAAAAAATTCTACAAGGCCGAGATGAGGAGAAGGTGTGTCCCTTAGAGAGCAGCCTGTGCAAAAGACACAGTTGAGACAAGGCATACCATTAACAGGGAAAAGCTAATAAACCTTTTCCTAGAACAGAGAATGTGTGAGGGGGAATAATATATAATAAAATAGGAGAAGAAGATGGCAGAATTTTAAAAGGAATTCTTTTTTATGAAATCTTTTTTGTATGTATGTATACACACATATTTGTATTTATATATGCATATAGTTACTCACATAGTTGAAGATAGCATTGTCAGCTTAACAGAATAGTAATATTTATCATCATCTCCAAATAACTTATCTTATTGCATAGATCTTCTCTTCCCAGAAAAAGATATTTACCAGAAATTTGATTGTCTGCTCAACTTAACTACTTACTGGGACTGTGACTAGTGATTATCTAATGAAGAGTTCATGTATATGGCTGTGAGTACACAGCGCAAAATACAGTACAAAGTTGGCAGACATATTGTCAAGTAGCTACTTTTTGTAAGGAGTTAAAGTGATTTTCTATCAACTCCTTACTTTCCCTTTGAGAGTGGAAGATAAAATCTATGCATAATTATACATATAGTTAGTAAAACAAATAGCACAAAAAAATAGAATCCACTGATACAACACAACAAACATTGATTAAGTACCTACTATGTGCAGATCACCAGTCACACTTTTTCCTAACTATGTGGAGGGCTACATTATGACTATGCAATCTGCGATCTGACTGTATGATTACCAATAATCATTCAGACCCATTGTTGCAGTCACAACAATGTGGGCCACTTCATCTATGCTGACATCCACATTCTATCTTTTCCCCTAGATATAGCCAGTGTGCAAAAACACAATTTTATTCTCTAAAATTGCTTTATTTTTTATTCTATTCTGTTGTAATAAACAATTCTATATTGCAAACCATGGGTAATACTTTGCTCTGTCTTTTCCCTAGCTGACTTTTTTCTACTACATTGTGGCTCCCAATTGTACTGATACTCATTCCATAAGCAACTTACATCACAATAAATAGCAAGTCTGCATGTGAAATGAGAAAATAGGATATGCAATAAAGAATCACAGTTTGGATCAAAAACATCTACAGTGAAAATTAGAGAGTTGGGTTTTGTCTCCTTTTGTGGGGGCTGGCATCTGTCACAAAAGTTGGCTTTCATTTCTGTGAATTGTTTTACATGGTAAGATTTTACTAATAAATAAAAGCACAAGGGAGAGAAATCCTAGTTGGAAAAATTGGATGACTCCTCTAATCACTTGTAAAAAAACAAGGCAACAAAAGTTGTAATATGTTCAAGCTGGGAGACGGAGGAAATGCTAAGTAAAGACCAGGAAATATATATTTAACTAAAAAAATGATTTGCGGTTTGTAAAAATATTCATATCCTTTTTATTATTAGCTTTATCCCAATTAATTTAATTAACATTGTAGTGTATATTCAACTCAAAAAATATAAATGTCAATATTCACAGGCCAGAATAGATGAGAAACCTTTCTTGGGTTTTTATTCATTAAGGGCATCAAAAAATGACACTTTTGGTTCTTTAATTAACATGATTTTATTTGGAAGAACAATTTATTTTCATTGAAAACTTTGCCAAAGATTTAAAAATCCTTTAGTCTTTTCATCTGTAGGTAGGCAGTCAATGACATTTTTTTAAACATAAATCATAATATATACACTACATTTACCCCCGATGAGATTAGAAATGAACCTCTCTAGAGGAGGTATTGGATATCTGTTAATGGAATATCACACCCCACATGTTTTTAATGTATGTGAAGATAATGCCTTGGGAAGCTTTCTTTCTCTGTCTATGTTCCTAAGTGGAGCCTCTCTAACCCACTACCACTACTAAGGCTTTTACATGACTCTTAGTCTTAAACTGCAGGGAGAACCATAGCCTATCTGTATTCAAAAAAACATTCAACTCTCCTTTTCTTTGTAAATGTATCATAATTATCCCTTAACAATGAAAGCTCGTGTTCATAAATATAGAGAAACTAACATAAGTAGTATGTTTTCTAGCATGTAATGTAATGTCGTGTAAAAAACTAAAGTTCATGAAGTATTTTTACTTCTATGTAATATTATATTCATTTTATTTTCTTAGGTAATATGTGTTGAGAAATACAGTAGCCTCATTGACCTGCTAAATGAAGAAACCCCAGGGAAGCTCAGAAACCTCTGAAAGGAGAGTTGTCACCCTGCGTAATAACACAATCGTTAACAGGCCCAAACCCCTTTTCTCCTCCCTGCCCCCACAGAAAGTTTGAACATCAACCAGTCTTTAATTCTCTTTTCAATCTTCCCTCTTCCCAATAGCATGAATCAGCAGCAGCAGGTTCGGGCTCTTAGTTCATTCCTTACCCCAATGCCTGGTCCTGTCATATAAAGACAAAAACTCTGTAAAAATCCACCATACTGTGCTGGGGAGAGGATCCCAATTTCTTCTGGGGTCCTAGTAGAATGTTCAATTATACCCAGGTTCCCAATAGACCTGACTTGTTTCCATCTTGCTTCGTTTTCCTTTCATTTTGTGTCTCCCCTCAATAAAGATGCCTTTCATCGCTGTCTTGTTGTGAGCTATTTCCTTGCATGAAACTTTACAACTCCAGACTTTTCCTAAGTCTGTAAATATGATCTAACTATAGTAAAGTTTTATTAGCAGGCATTTGCAGGTGGATTTCCTTTTTACCAAACAAAGTCAGATTTGTCTATTAGGAAAAAATAATGTATTTTACACATTCAGAATTGAGGACAAAGATTGTTGTCCATTTCATTAACAGTGAATTAAATTTCAGAATGGTCTAACTGGTTTGCATAAAAAAGAATCCTCCAGTTGCCCTAACTCTTCATTTGACTGATACACATAAGCTTCTTTGAAAGCAATGTAAGGAAATTAAAATATGCACTAGGGATACTCTGGTATTGGTAAAAAACAAGACCAAAACACCCTGGCTGTGACATTAGAGAATGCAGGTTAAATCTTACCTCTCCTGCCTACTACCTATATGACCATGAGCAATTATCTGAATTTCCCTGGTCTTCAGTTTCTTCACGGACAAAAGGAAGTTCTGACTACATGATCTCTGAGATCTTTTATAGGTCTTAGACTCTAATTTCATCAGTGGATCCACCAAAATACATTGTATTTCCTCTATGCCTTGGTAGTAGAGACGTGATAGCAAGGCTTCTGGAGATGACCCTTTCCATTCTTAGCTAGGCTGGTCCTCCAATGATTAAAAATAAAGTCCAATGTCAGGCACAAAAGGCTGCCCAGCTTAGTAGAAGGGCTTGATTTTCACTGGCATAGACTTCAAAACCTAATGTTCACTTCCACACTAAGATGAAACCATAGAATGGGACTTTAGTAGTACAATATTGTTTTGTATATATGTTAACTATTTAGTTCTATTCCAGGATTAGTTCTAGAGCAGCTAGGTGACATAGTGAATAGAGAGTTGCTCCTGGAGTCAGGAAGACTCATCTTCCTGAGTTCAAATGTGGCCTCAGATACTTACTAGCTGTGTGACCCTGGGCAAGTCACTTAACTCTCTTTGCCTCAGTTCCTCGTCTGTAAAATGAGCTGGAGAAGGAAATAGAAAACCTCTCCAGTATCTTTGCAAAGAAAACTCTGAATGAGGTCACAGAGTCGAAGAAGACCAAACAACAACAGTAACAATAAAGTTTAGCTCTACAATTTAGTATCTAATACAAATATTTAAAACACCCTCAAAAAGCCCCAAAGGAATAATTCCTATTATTCCTAGATTTCTCAGTAGTCAAAGAATCATAGATCATAGCAAAATTTTGAAGAGAATTTTAACTGTGGGTGTGGTGAGGCATATCTGAAATCTCTGCTGTCTAGGAGACTGGATCACAGGGGTTTTGAGTTGCAGTGGACTAGGCTAAAGCATCCCCCCACAGTCTGGCACCAATATGGTGAGCTTCAAGGAGTAGAAGACCACTAGGCTGCCTAAGGTAAGGCAAATCAGCTCAGGTCAGGAAAAGAGGAAAACAAAGCTTCTACTTATATCAGTAGTAGGATTGTGCTGAGACAGAGACAGGGAGAACTTGGTTTTTCTAGTTCCAAAAATCAAGCTTTTCCTATTTCACTCACTTGCCCACATTTCCGTTTATACTTGCTTCTCAAAACTAAATACCTAAAGTTTTTAAGACTTTTGAGAAATGAAAAGCCTTAAGTATTTTTTTTAAGATGGCCCAACTCTGTTTTGTTTTGACTGAGAAAAAGATCAAGAGGATATCCTTTCCTGTTTCTTTAAACTAGATAGAAATTTCTGTTCAAGGGTCTAGTGACAACCCTAATGGGTAATTTACAACCTACTGGTTTCTGGATTAAATAACAGAAGTTCTATAAACCCATCCACCTCAGTGAAAGCACCAGTAATTTGTTTATGTCCTCTCCCAGTTCCTCAATTACAACTGATCTTTGTGTAGCATTCTAGCCCCTGCTAATTGTTACGGAAAAGGGAAAATACCTTAATCTTTATGGGCATCTTCCAGCTCTGGAGTTGACTTCCTATTTCCTCATCTCAGTCTCACCTAAATGCGGATAAGTGGAATCCATATGCTTATATAACTTAACAATTACTTGAAATGTAGTTTAGAAATAGCCTAAGTTCAGGTTGCCCATTGGAAAGTACCTGAGAAAACTGACTAACTGTGCTAATGACTAACAAAGGTCAACTTCCATAAACACCTGTCTGTGTGTAGCTGAGTCTGGGCAGATCCCCTCTTTGAATTCCTCAGGTTTAATAGATATTTGATCTCTTATCACTTCTAAGATGCTGACCAGTTTTTAAGTGCATGACAAAGTACAGATAATCATTTCAAAGTCAAGAGCAGGATGATTAGATATTCCCTAATCTTATTTTGTTCATTACTTTTGTTGAAAAGGAAGGATTGACAATATCAAGAAAACAATCTCTAAGACTTTAAGGTTAGCTTTTTTCTGATTTTTTATTCTGTGGATTAGAAAGATTTGATTTGATATGTATTTAAATCTTCACTTTAAGCAAGTGTTCTGCATCTTCCTACACTATCACTGAAATTCCATGTATTGAAGTTCAAGGCTTTTGCATGAATAAAAGAAAAGCAACTTAGTTAAGAAGGGAAGTAGTTGTCTGGGGGAAAAACAGTCTTTGTATTAGATATCTGTGATAAAAATCTCACATCCAAGATATTTAGATAACCAACAGAAATGTGACTAAAAGCCGTTCCTTTGTAGATAAGCAGTCAAAAGAGATGAAAAAACATAATTCTCCAAAACACTATTATTAAAAGAAAAGTAAATAAAATAAGCCAAGGATTTTTTCGCCCAGAAAATCGGCAAAGTTGACCCAAAAATGGCCAACGTTGGAGATGTTGTAGAAAGATACGGATGAATGTGTGGATTAATGGTTGCTTGAATCTATGAACTGGTCCAACTATTCTGGAAAGCAATTTGGAAACATGAAAAAAAGATCCTTTCTTGGTCCTATAGGAAGTCAATGACACAAAGAAAGGAGGTTTCACGTACATCAAAAATTTATAGCAGCACTTTCCGAAGTAACAAAGAACTGGAAACAAAGTAGATGTCCATCTATTAAGCAATGAGTATACAAATTGTGGTACATTAATATAATGGAATATTTTATGCTATAAGAAATGATGAATGTGATGAATACAGGGAAGCATGAGTTATATGAATTGATGCAAAGTGAAGGGAGCAGAAACAAGAAAACAACACTCTAATGTCTAAAACAATGTAAATAGAAAGGACAATAATGGAGCAATAGAAACAGAATGCATGGTCCCAAAGAAGAGATATGAAAAGACACCTCCTCTGATTATCTGTTGTGGTAGGAGGCCATAGGCAAAAAATATTTTATATAATGTCTGGGTTTTTTTTTTTTTTCTGTATGTTGTTTAGTTTTTCTGGGCCTTCTTTTTTCTGTTTTTTTTTTTTTGTTGTTGTTGTTGTTATAAGGGATGGCTCTTTGGGAGCAGGGAAATGAAGATGACATGAAAATAAAAGATAGATATAAAAATAAATTTATAAAAGAAAAATCAATTTCAAGTATTAAATTTAAAATTTGAATGCACAAATATGCCTTCCATCTTAATGTCAGTCTTTGTACTTTCACATTATCTACTAGGCTTAATAAATGTTGATTATGAATTTACTTATATATAAATAGAAATATAGATTAAATCAATAGATAGGTATGTGTTTAAGTGTATGACACCAAGAGCACCACTTATATCATGTCTTCAGAAAGTAAAGCTATTTTTGAATATCTATTATGCACTTGAATATTTCTTTTATTAAAATTATTATTCAAATATGATGTTACACAATGAAATTTAGTGATTTATAGCTAAATGTTATGGAATAGTGTACTACTTTTGTGAAACATTTTTGTTGGCTCAATATCAGATATTAAATAATTATTTTTGAAAATCTAACGAATACTTTTATGGATAGAATTTAACTTGGAGAGACTTTAAGATCATTTACTCTCATGTCTTCATTTTGCACAAAATGAAATTGATTCCTAGAAAGTCTAAATGACTTAGCTAATGTTGCTCATATAGTGTCAAATTTACAACTGGAATTTAGGTCTTCTGACCTCAAACCCACCCCTACACCACATTAACATTTTTTAATATCAGTGTGTGCTGATACTATGTAAATGTTTCAAACATCTAGATTTTTACAGTTTCCATGTTTGATATTAGATTTATTCGTAAGATTTTTCTATAGTTTTCCCACAATGCCAACTTAATTTTGTGCTAGCTAACTATCATTTTGAAGTATGACATATGTTTAAACGACACCATTTTTAAAAAGTTAAAAAAACTTTTTACATTGTTTCGAAAAAAATATAAAAGATTTTTAAAAACTATGTTGCTCCTGTTTTTTTTTTTAATTTTCTGTTGGGCATCTATTTATGTCTTTCAGGTACTAAATACAATTCAGAGATGACTGATAATTTAATTTTCCAGCTCTGGTAAATTCTCTAAGTACTGGAACTTTTTAAGCAGTTCTAAAAGAAAAAGTAGCAAAAAAAAAAAACTTCCTATTTTTAAAAACATTTTATATCATGATTTTTCAGTCTTCTTTTAAAAAAAAAAACTTTTCACTCTTGCTCAATGACTCAATAGCTGCAGGTATCATTTAAAGTGCTCAGTCTCAGGAAACTTCTGGAATGTCCAAACTCAACAGAGATATTTCTAAATTTGTAAATATCCATAATGGACTCCAGGAGAAGTCATATGTAGGAGTTCACTCAGAGGTGAGATATAGGGAAAATAATCACAATATTTATCTGAGAATTCTTTAACTAAAAGAGGCTCATGCATGATTTGGGTTGAAACTTGGGCAGTGGCCCAAAATAATATAAGTTTTTCTCCCAAAATGGGTTCACCCATTCCTAGTGCTATATCAACCAATAGGTCAACAAGTAAATGGCTGAGAGCCGTATCTAACCATTAATTTTAAAAGAAATATGATTCATTTTAGTGAGAGATTCCCATATGGAATTTAGGCATGATACCAACAATATAAACAAAAAGGTGATTGGCAAAACATATTACATGTTGATTTTGTTATTCTTGGAAAGATTTTAGGAAATTCTGTTGACTTGGAGACCCCTACAAATCTCTACATCCAAGACTTTACTCTTTTCCCTTAAAATGCAAAAATGTGTAGGGAATGACAGCATGTAAATCTCTTTTAAAAAAAATAATGAAATTGATGTTTTGAATAAATTTACTTTGAAAACTATCATGAAAAAAATCCATGACAGAAAACCTGATTTTTGCTTAAATAATATCTAACCAATGGTGGAATTTCTAATAGGCCAAGTTCATTGGATTTACATTTTGAATGATCATGAAAATTCAAAATGGGGCAATGCTGAGCTAATAACAATGTTGGCTAAGTAACTTCAAGGTATAAACAGGAGAAAATGCAATAAAAGCCTATTATTCACCAGCTATGCTTGCTTCCTAAAGTAACTAAGATGCTTCTACTTTATTTGAATATTGCTTTTTGTTTCCTCTATTAAATAGTGCTGAAAAACCACAACTTCAGTCAATCAGTAAACAGGGTCATTACTTCTAAGTGTTTCAGATTCAGAATCAAGGGTTTCATTTAATTTTCCTAGCGGAATAATGCATATAGATGAGGATGTCAAATTGCAAATAACCTGTATTAGAATAGCGTTTACAATGCTTATGGTAAGCAATCAACATTATTGACTTAGCTCAGGGATTTAAAATGCTGAAAAACACTAACAGAATAAATTGATTGGAAGAATAGAGAAGTATAACACAGTGTTAAAGATTAGAAATGAAAGCGAAACACATTACACTATTTTGTAGCTTAGAAGTACATATGCATATATATGTACAAGTATATACAGATAATGTGGGTACTATTGATTTAAACTGCCCACAGGGACTACAGGAAAAATGCCGACTTTAGTTTCAGTGGTTATGTTGGTATTCATTATCAATATGATAAAATACAAATTGGAGGCTCTGAAATATAGATTTAATGCCCCTGCTGAACTTTTTTCCATTAGTCGCTAATGGCTATCCCTATTTACCTTTTATAGCTTTGAATGCTCATTCACTTTTCCTTTTCAATAACCATCATTGTCATGAAGGAATTCATTTTGCTACAATTTAAAAGATCTCATTTTATTTTAAAAATTCGGGAACATGTAGTTGTAAAGACAACTTTAACCTGTACTTTCCGTAATATGTCAGCACTCTCAAAAATAATGTTTCTTACTTTATCAGAGTAAAAACATTTCAGAACTTGAAACAGTCTTAAAAGAAAGGCTTCTGAGATTATGTTATTAAAACATCTTTCTGTCAATATCACTCATGAATTAAAAATCATTTTGCTATTGTATAAAAAAAATCTTGGAAACTGAAAATTGAAATCCATTTCTAGCTTGGATTATCTGTTTTTATATATGCGTGCGTGTCCACTGTACTTGCAATGTTCTCCTGTTCACCTCTGCCTGCTGGGCTTCCCTCGTGTGTGTATATATGTGTGTATGCTTGTAGAATTGCTTCCTAGTGTACTAGAGTATGCTCATTTCCAGAAAGAAAAGGGTTTTTTAAGCTCATAGCATTTTAACATGTATCGTTAATATTTAATATTTTCTAAGGAAAGATACAATCAAATATTATAAAATCAAACAAAAATTCAAGTTTGATTCTTTTCTGCTCAATTCAGATAACAGCTTTTTAGATTTATCAAAATTTTCATACCATCTAGAACTCAATATATATGTCAGAGAATATTTATAGATGAATTAACTCAGTCTTAAAGGATTTGAGTAAATTGTCCAAGGTCACATACTATCTATCAGGGCCAGGATTTGGACTTCAAAACCCTGCCTTCTTCCCATAGCCATATACTTTAGTGATTCAGTAATATTATGATCTCACTGACCCAGTTGTTTTGCTCCATTTGTAGGGGTTTATGGGAGTGTTCAAGAAGGGGTGAGGGCTTGCCAAGGGCTTTTCATGGCTCCTCATATACCTTTGGTGTTTATCTGGCACTCAACTTTCACCTGTGTCTCCAAGAAGCTGTATATTCACCAGCTAGACCCCAATAAAACTAACTCAGCAACTGGGCTAAACCAGTCTGAGGGTAACCGACAGGTCTCATACCTGTTGACGAATTAGGGGGATGCCTACCCCAAGCATGGGAAGATTTCTCCTAGTGAAATGGGCAGATGAAATGGGCAAATTTGTCCCAATGGCCATGCAGATGGCTGAAACAGGTGCTGTGGAGAGCTTAGAACCTGGCAAGACATTGAAGATGCAAGGTCATCCACTTCACCTGGGGCCATCACCAGACTTTTGTCTTGCCACTGGACTTTGATGACCCTGGAGAAGAGAGTAAGGCTGATGACTTTGTGCAACTCTGCCTCACTTAAATCCAATTCACCCGCAAGTCAAGATGTTACCCCATGATGGCATCAATCCTTTTCAAAAAGGAAGGATGAAGAATGGCAACAGCGGGCTCTACATCTATATACCTTCTTATCCTACATGATTCTTGTCTGTGTTCATCATAAGTCCTCCATAAAGGATCTACTCAATGTTCTGGGACAGAGTTTAAAAAACCAATAAGATTGAGAATAGGAAGCCTAATCTCCCAAATTAGGAGAAGGGTCCCCTTCCTATCTAATTAATGCCATAGGACTCTATGTGTAGAAACAGAACAGGGAGTGGTGTAGGTCGTCAGTCTATGTACTTACAGCAGAGATACTTCTATGTAAGATGTGCCTTAACTATCTCCTAGGTGCAAAACACTGAGATCAGCAGTCGAAACACAAGGCTAACCACAACCAAAGAACTAATGGTAGTTACACAAATATTTCTTGAACGCTTCCAGCCATTAGGAATTTACTACTTCTCAAAGCAGCCTATTCTACCTTTTAGCCACCCTTACTATTTAGGAAGTCTTTCCTCACATTGAGCGACGCCTCTCTGTGCTTCCTTTCCATCACCCCTTTTTCAGCTATCTAGGACCCAGCAATTGAGGCCATTTGATAGGGGAAATGTCTTGTGATGGCCGTGAGATACACTCTAGATTGAAGCTGAAGACTCTAAGTACTTTCTTAACCACCAAGTTTAAAATTGTTTTACTTCTGTCACATGTTTTGGTTACATAAATGCACAAAGAAGAATTTTCATAATTCAAGGACAAATTGCAGAAATTTAACCACTATTTATTTGATAATCTATTGGTTATTTAGCTAGATTTTGGACTCGAGCCAAGAGTGGCAGAGACATTTACCACCTCACTTGTCTAATAGTCAATGGTGAAAATGATATTTCCTCTTTTGTCATAATAGAAAATGCTTGATGACCTTGTCATTGTTCAGTTGTGTCCAACTCTTCATGACCCATATGGAGTTTTCTTGATAAAGATGCTGGAGTGGTTCGCCATTTCCTTCTTCAACACATTAAGTCAAACAGAGGTTAAGCACCTTGCCTAGAATCACACAGCTAGTGAGTGTCTGAGGCCACATTTGAACTTAAATCTTCCTGATTCCAGGACCAGAACTCTATCCACTGAGCCACCTAGCTGGCCAAATTGTAGTCTAATATGAATTAGCATGGACCACCTATATTTTCTGGCAGGCTTCTGGTAATAAAGAGGCATAGAAATTCTTACTGGTTTGATTATGAGAAAAAACAAAACACCAGAGAAAACATTTCTTTGTGCTTTACAATGATTTAGTCAGACAGATCATGTCATTTCCTCTACAGAAAGGCTAATTCACTTTCTACCCGTAGGCTGTACAGACCTTCATGGTGAGCATGTTATCACAAAAACTTTTGTCTGAAAAACCCTCCTCAAGTGTAAATTTTTTATAATGGAATTTTCCGTCCTCGCTGTTCTTTGCTGGAAGAACATTCTGTATACTCGCAGCCAGAGTCTTGCAGAATTTTTCTTAGTGCTTATCAGTCATGATTTATGAATCTCTGTATGGAGACAGTCAGTTTTTTTCTCCTCATAAGTATACTAGGAATTTGGGTGGTAATAGACTTTGCTATTCACAACAGGTTCAAGGTTTTAGAGTGGAGAAATATTGGTTTTCCAAACTACTTATTTTTAAAAAGTAATTATTGAACAACAATATGTTTTTAAGTGCCAGGCAGCAATTCAACCAACCACTCCATGCAGCATAGAAAAAGATAAGAAAACCGGTTTATGTATTCTTGGTTTTCATTCCCTTTATCCTTGGGCATAGCAGGACTTGTATTCACTCTGAGTGGGACTGAACAACTTACTACTTCAGTTGTGGGCTGGATTGAGGCTATGCTTCATGAAGCAGAAGGTTTGAGCATATTTTTGTACCATATTATTGCTATTACTCCGGATACTCTGGGGAGCTGCACCTTGAGTGTTTCAAATTGTACTTATAGATATTCACTTGGGATCATTACCCAACAGCTAGAGGATCATTTTCTGAACCTTCTGCAGGGTTCCCCTGTGGACACCAATTCTGTATTATCACTGATATATAAGAAGTGTGCTTCTATTAACAATGATGACTGTCCATTACGGTAGAGAGGCGTCTCCCTATAAGTCCTATTCAGAGATTATCAGATGGCTAGTATAATACTCAATTGGGTTTTCTATTCTCCTACCTGCTATTCATCTTCATATGATTTGCTCAGTGTCTTAAATACTATAATTCCTTATCAGGAAAGTTTATGTATGATATAGAATTTGATTAGACCAAATTAGGGTTAATTGGGGGAAAAAATCTTGTAACTTAAGTAGCTCTTGTGATTTCAGTTAGATTTAAAATGGATAGGCTTTTAGACCAAGAACAGATTTCTAGGCTGAGAGAAAAGATTCTATACTTCTGAGATACATCAGTACTATGACTAAGAAATAGCAAAGAGTAGTGGAAAATGTACTGAAATGGTGGTCAAGGGACCTGACACGGACACTATGTTACTGTGGACAAGTCATGAGGCCAGGTGTGTTGGCATACTACCATAATCCCTGCTATAGGTATGACTATGGATAGTGGAATGCTGCTCTATAATAGGGCTAAGCTGATTCAATGTGTACATGAAGTCTTGCACCAATATGACGAGCTCCTGGGAGCTGAGAACTCCCTCAGGAGAGGCAATTAAGTCCAGGTTGGAAACAGATCAAGTCAAACATCCTGTGGAATCAGACCTGTGAGTGACCACTCAGCTTGTAGCCTAAGAGAATTAGATACGGTCTTCACAAAAAAGCTCACATAAACCCCCAGGGCCTCGGTTTCCCCTTTGGTAAAAATGAGAGTACAAATACCTATAGAATTTATTTCATAAGGTGGCTGTTAGAAACATGCTTTGTAAGACTTAAAGAGCTAAATAAGTGTGAATTATTGTTGAAATCTGATAAATCAGTATTGTTTTACTGCTTGGCACATTTTTCTGAGAAGGGATTCAGAGATTTCACCAGAATGTAAAAGACACAAAATAGGTTAAAAACTCCTCAGGAAATGAACCTTCTCTCTGAGAATTGTGAAGTATCTTCTTGGATAAGTGAATTTTCCTTGCTGAGAGATGGAGACTTGGAAAGAAAAAAAAAACCTGAGAAACTTTAATATGTTAGTGAGTCAATAAAATTTTATTGAATGCCTACTATGTGCCAGGCACTGTGCTAAGCACTGAGAATACAAAGAAAGGTAAAAACACTCCCCCCCTCAAGGAATCTAGTGGAAAAGATAACACGAAAACAATTATGTACAAACAAGCTCTATATAGGATACATTTGAATTAATGAACAGAGGGAAGGCAGTAGGATAAAGGAGCATTGAAGATGGCTTGTTAGCTGTGACATGAAAGAAGGCAGGGAATCCAGGAGGTAGAGATGAAGAAGGAGAGAATTTCAGGAATTGAGGACAGCCAATGAAAAAGCACAGTCAAGAGATGGAGCGTCTTATTCAAGGAATTCCCAAGGAAGCCAGTGTCCGTGGGTCACAGAGTAACTGGAGCAGAGTGAAATGTAAGAAGAGGTATAAGTTAGGAGAAGATCAGGTCATAAAGTGCTTTGAATGCCAAACACAGGATTTTCTATTTGGTTCTAGAGGTACAAAGGTGACACTGCAGTTTACTGAATAGATAGAGGGACAGGTAATGTGGTTGGACTTGCATATTAGGACAACCACTTTGGTGGCTGAATGGATAGATTGTAGTGGAGAGAAACTTGAAGTAGGCAGACCCATTAGCAGGCTAATGTGATAGTCCAAGCATGAGGTGATAAGGATCTGTACCATAATGGTTGTAGAGTCAGAGGAGAGAAGGAGTATTTGAAAGATATTGAAAAGGTGAAATTGACAGGCCTTGGCAACAGATTGTATATGGAAGGTAAGAGATAGCAAGGAGTTGAGGATGGTAATCTAGGTTGTGAGCCTGTGGAACTGGGAAGATGATGTTGCTCTCCAAGATGAGAAAAAAATAACGATATTGAGGATGAGGAGGAGGATGAAGGTAGGAAGGGGGAAAGATTCAGGGGAAAAATATGGATATGTTGAATTTAGGATGTCTATTAGACATCCATTCCAAGATGGATAAAATGCATTTGGAAATATGAGCCTGGAGATGAAGAGGGAGTTTGGGACTGGAAAAGTAGATGTGAGAATTCTCAACACAGAGATGATAATGGAATCCATAAGAACTAAGATGAGATCACTAAGTTAAATAATATAGACGGAGAAGAGAAGAGGACAGAGCCCAGAGCACACCCAAGGGAGATGTCCACCATTTGTGGGTGTGACTTGCATAAAGATCCAGCAATGGAGATCGTGAAGCAGTTGTCACCCAGGTAAGAAGAAAACCAGAATACAATTGGGTCCCAGAAACCTGACTGGAAGAGATTATCCATGAGACAGTGATTGGTAATGTTCAAGGCAGCAAAGAGGTTAAGAAAGATGAAGATGAGAAAAGGCCTTCAGACTTGGCAATTAAGATATGACTGGTAACATTGGGGAGAGTATATTTGGTTGAATGATGAGGTTAGAAACCAAACTTTAGAGATTTAAGAATGAGAGTCATAGGTGTTGTTCTTTGTGAGAAAGATGGCCTACTGCTTTGAAGTTGAAGAAATGTCCATCTTTCTTTGTGGCAGAAATTATTTAGTTTGGGAAGTGAACCACGTATAACTTCATCTAGAAGACAGCTATAGACCTAAGATACTATGGTTATGCTAGGTTCTGCTGATGCTTTTATGCTAGGTTCTGCTGTGTGTATCAGGTAGGAGTGTACAGCCCCACACTACTGATGTTTATTTGCCATCTTGAAATTGTGTGTTCTGTGAATAAACAGCTGTTTTAATTTAAAATGTAAATAATACTACTAATCATACTGTGGTAATTTTATATGGCATCACCTTCCTCAGTATAATTACTATTACACAATATTTTCTCAAGCTATAAAATATACATATAAAACCTTAAGCAGCTGATTTAAATCCACCAAAAAAAGAGAAAAATAAAGGGAAACATAACGGAAGGGTGAATTATCTTCCTCCCTTCTCTGTTTTTTGTTTTTTTTTTAATATCTTGGGACTTTTGAGTCCACTCTGGCAAGTGATTTCAATTCACAAAAGAATGGTTATATTGGGCTTATAAAGAGAATTTAAACTAAAACAAATGAGAAATCCCTAACTCAAATGTCCCTTACCTTCTTCCAGGTGACTCATATAATGTACATCACAACTGGAGCTGTTTAGGAAATCTGTGAATGGTGAGGATGAATTGAGTATTTTTTTTTTACTTTTGAACATCTATTTTTTTAAAACTTTGAGTTCCAAATTCTCTCTTGTCTTCCCTTCCCATCCACCCTCCCTAAGAAGTCAAG
>CM053622.1:374059346-374141336 GCA_028646595.1 Phalanger gymnotis
TCACTAGCAATTTATAAGTGAATACTCCGTTCTTATTCTTCTCATCACCAAGCCTAAATCCCAATCTCTTATCCTTATACTTTTTTTAAAAATCCCCTTTCCTAGTTACCTTTCAGAAATTGAACTTTGTTTTGCTTCTGACAATTCCTTCTGCGAGTTTAGGCTCCCTTTTATACTTCACTTTCTTCCTTCTGACTCTACTATATCACTCTTGGGTTTTTGTACCCTGACTTACTTGTGTGTATGTGTGTGTTTGCATATATGTATTCAGTCCTCATTCGTACATTTTAGATAAGTCTTAAGTTGTCCTCTCTCCCCACCCTTTACTCCATATTTGTATACCCTTCTCTTCACATACTCCATTTATGCAAAATAGAAATTTCCTTCTTGTCTTCATTTCTTCTCTAGTATATGCCTTCTCCCCTCCCTTTTCTTTCCTCTGCTAAGAACAGTGAAACAGAAGAAAATCAAAACAGCCTTCTGTGTCTGCCGTATGTAACTCCCTCCACAATTCTTCAAGAGGATTTTGCAAGAAAATGTGTCTTTTCTTCATCATTTAAAATGTAAGCACATCTTCCTTGTTTTAACTCTTCTAATTGTTCAAGTATATTTACATTTTGTCTTTTATTTTGATTTCTCTGTTTGCCTTTGAACTTTCTAATCTTTCTGTCAGGAATTTTTGAAAATCCTCTATTCTACTAAAGGTTTGCTTTTTTTTTCTCCAATAGGATTATACTCAGTCTTGTTATTCTTTGTAGTAAGCCTTTATCTTTTGCCTTTTGGAATATTATATTCCAACATCTTCCGTCTTTTATAGTAGTTGCTGCTAAGTCTTCTGTGAATTATGGTTCCTTGGCAAAAGAAAGCTCTTCTATCCTGTATAGAATTTCACAAAAAGATGGCCAGAAAAGAGCAGATGGTGGTCATAATTGAAACCGAGGAAGCCACTGCCAGCTCAGGTAAACACAAAAGTGATAGAGTAGGGAAGGTTGCCATGTTAGGGAAATCAGCATGAATTCTGACACTTGGGATAGAACCTAGGAAAAGTCAGAGAGAGGAGGGAAAACAGTTGAAACTCCCTCAAATGTACTTGAGGTCACTCAGTATTCTAAATGGGAGTCTAGCAAGATAGTGCCAATTCCGTTAATTAGAAGCATAAAGGCACATTCCTTCTCTGGCCCATCAGAACACAAGTTGAGGGTCAGAAATATCCTTGATATGTCACTGTCATAAAGAAGGGCCTGACTATGCATTTCTTAGAGCATTAGGAACTTTTTCTGGATGATTATAGGATTTTTTTTCTTCTGCTTAATGGATTCTTTTTATTTTGATTTGGCTTTCTAGTTTTAATAGATCTGGACAGTTTTCTTTTTATGATTTCTTGAAATGTGGTGTCCAGGTTTTTTTTTTCCTCAGGGTTATTCAGGGAATCTAATGGTTCTTAAATCTTGTCTCAACATTTTTATAATTTCACCCTGTGGGGGATCAAATTTGGAGTATTTGGGAAATCACATTTTTCTCAGGTGTCCTGCATAGCACTCTTGTTGCTACTACCCAAAGCCGATTTGACCCTGTCATTTGTTTGTGGCTCCCTAGTGATAAAAAAATGCATGCATGGTCAAGCCCCTTTCCTTGGAAGTGACTCATCAGGAATACTTCTGTCCCTTAGCTCATGTTCTAACAGACCAGGACTAGAAAGAATCCTGCTGGCTATGAGAATTAGCACTTGCTTGTCATGTTCCTCATTGAGAGCATCTGTTTATTTCAAGTCCATTTCACACAGTTTAAACTGACTTTCTCCCACCCCCTCTTTCCATCCCCATTAGGTTCCACCCCAGGTACCATATTTCATGCTGACTTTGCTAGTGTGACCTTTCCTTCACCTTCATAACTTCTGTGTTTATCAGAACATTTACTGGATTCTCTAGTTTGAACTCCCTATGGGCCTCTGGCCATCTTTTATGCACTTTTGTACTGGATAGAAAAGCTTTCTTGGCTTATTTTCAGATTCCCTTATTATTGGTTTTTCTAGAGCTGTTTTTCAGCTAATTCCTGGAGTTTATGTGGAAGAGATGGCTCCTCTAAGACACTTCACAATGTCATCTTAGCCAAAAGACTAAAAATTAAGCTTCAAGAATTTCCGGGAGTTCTCTTAAAAAACAAAGGACAAATAACAACAATATAAACATGCTTAGATACATACTTTAATATGATAGACATAGATACAAATATAGATAGATATAGATAGAGAACAGCTAGGTAGAGCAATGGATAGAGTACCAAGCCTGGAGTCAGGAAAATTCATTTTCATGGGTACAAATCTGGCCGCAGACACCTACTGTGGACCCTGGGCAAGTCACTTAACCCTGTTAGCCTCACTTTCCTCTTCTATAAAATGAGCCGGAAAAGGAAATGTCAAACCACTCCAGCACCCTTGCCAAGAATACTCTGTATGGGGTCACAGAGAGTCAGATATGAATAAAAAATGATTCAACAATAACATATATAGATACACATATATGTGTGTATCCACATATGTGTGTGCATATGTATATGTGTATGTGTATGGTATTTACAGAGGACTAGGAACTCTGTTGTGAGGGCTTGCTAAGCCCTTTTCAAGGCTGTTCATCCACCTTTGGTGTCCACCTTTACTCAATTCTCACCCGTGGTTCCAAGAAGCTATAGCATGTTCAGAGGCCACACTGTGCTAAATCATATTGACAGGGGGCAAAACCAGATTGAGAGTAGCTGACAGGCCTTTGGCCTCTTGGTGAGTTAGGGGAATGTCTGCTCTAAGCATGAGAAGACTTTCCCCACAGTGGAATGAGCAGATGAGAACAATTTGTTCCAAAAGCCATGAAGATGGCTGAAGAGCTTGGCAGGTATCGGAGAGGCACTGCATCCAGGACCATTGCCAGTTGTCTTGACTCTTGTCCTACCACTGGACTTCAATGACTCAGGAAGAAAGAGTGAGGCTGATGACTTTGCATAACTATGCCTCTCTTAAATCTAGTTCACACACAAGTCAAGAGATCCCCTGCGATGTTATTGGTCCTCTTTAAAAGTGAAGGATTAACAACAATATACACACATACTATCCATCTATCTATCTATCTATCTATCTATCTATCTATCTATCTATCTATCTATCTATCTATCTATCTATCTTCCTATCTCTGTATATCTATATCTATCTATCTGTATGTATGTATATATCTACGTATGTCACAGGCAGCGTTTGAAGCCCAGTATTCTTGACACCAAAGTCAGTTCTATAGCTACTCTCAGACACTCTATACATTATAAGCATTTAATTTTTTTTCATTTGAATTTAATAATAAGTTATGGTTGTTTCAAGCACCATCATGCAAGTACCCACATGTCTGGCCATTCTTTTTCAGCTTTCTTTAATAGTTCAGCATCTATGTCCTACTCTCCTAACTGTGGATATCTCCTTAGGCACTTCTCTGAATTTCTTTCTATATACTCTCTCATTAATCACATCAGCTCCCATGGGCTCAATTATTTACTCTATGCAGGCCACTCTGAGATCTATATATTTGACTCTATTCTCTCTCCTGAGCTCCAGTTTTGCACAAAATTTTAGATTTTGAAAGTACCCCAACAGTCATTTAGTGTAACCCACACCCAAAGGAAATTCACACCATCACACACATGTCATTCAACCACTGCTGGAAGACTTCCAATGAGAGCAAACTCAACATTTCCCAAGCCACTACATTCTACTTTTAGGCAACTCTAATTGTGGGGAAATTTTTCCTGAATGTGGGTGTAAATTCAGCTCTATGGACATCCACCCATGGCTCCTGTTTCTTCCTCTAGAGCCAAACAGAAAAAGTTTAATCTCCCTTCCTCTCGTGTGTCACTCTACCCTCCCCATGAGTCTTCTTTGTTCCAGGATGTCTCCAGTTACTTCAAGCAGTGCTCATTTGACAAGGATTCAAGGTCTTTCGACACCTTGGTTTCCTTCCTCTGACCATTCTCCAGTTTATCAATGCTTCTGAACTGTGGCATTCAGAACAGAACACAAATTTCTAGATATGTTCTAAACAGGGCAGAGCATAGCAGGACTATAATCTCCCTATTCCTCAAAGCCATGTCTACCTTAAGGCAACCAAAAATCTTATTAGATTTTTTTGGACTGCCATATCATAATGCTGACTCATAGTATATTTGTTGTCTACTAAAACCCCATCTTATGAAACTTAGTCTGGTATTCCCAGATACAAATCCATTCATGCCTTCCCATCCTGAGTGACTGTTATTCATGTCCTTCTATAAGTTCATGAGAAGGACTTTCATCCAATTTGCCAAAGATTTGTTTTGCTTTCTTTTGCCATTGCAGGGTTGCTAGTGGAAGATTCTGGTTGTCCACTTGTTATCTCTTATTATAAACTAATGTCTAGCCATGTCTTTATAATTCGATACATGGGAAGTTGATTTTTTGAACCCACATGTTAGACTTTACTGTTACTTTTATTCTCTTTCATCCCTTATCAAGAATGAGCCAGCCATTTCACTGGATTGCTACCAGTGGGGGCAGTTAAGTGGCCCAGTGGATACAGCACTGGGCCTGGAGCCAGGAAGAACTGAGTTTAAATTTAGCGTCAGACACCAGTTGTGTGACCCTGGACAAGTCATTTAACCTTGATTGCCTCAGTTTTCTCATCTGCAAAATGAGTTGGAGAAGGAAATAGCAAGCCACTCCATTATCTTTGCCAAGAAAACCCCAAATGAGGTCACAGAAAGTTGGACAAAACTGAAAAATGAATGAACAACAAAATCTATGCAAATATTATTTCACTTCTCTTGTAAATGCCTTGGAAATAATGACTATTTTGGTTTAGTCTTTGTAATTACAACATCTATCTAACACATAGTAGGTGCTTAGTAAATGCTTATCGAAAGAATGAAAGAAATGATCGTGTTTTACACACTCAAAAATGATAAAAGCTCATCAACAGTCCTTAATACTCCTGAGAATCCCTGTGATTCCCCCACAGTTTAATCCATCTCTAAACAATGACGATGACTGGAGGCTGATAGAACCATCTGAGGATTTAACCACAAATATATGTATAACCCACATGAGTGACATATTCACATATTATCTTCACATATTATCTTTCTTCAGAAAACTAGAATCCAAGAAAGATTTTATCACTTGTTTACAGAACCTGTGAGAGGTAAATTACCTCACAAACGTCTGGGAGTAAACAAACTAAGCAAATGAAAGGAAATGAGGGGACATATCTTGCTTTGCTATTATGCCCTTGAACAAATCACTTAAACTGTGTGAATTTAAGTTTTCTCTTCTTTAAAAGGAGGTTGGATTAGATGGTTTTTGTGACTCCTTCCAGCAATACTATAATCCTCCAAAGCCATCTCCAAAGGCTCTACCACAGGTTGGGCACAAATAGTCTGTTCAAACATTTGGAACGTAGATATCTCTAGATTTGCACCTCTCGTGTTTCCTCGGTGCTACTGTGATTCTGCTTTGCTCAGCAGGAGCATAGGCCCTTCTCGGATGCGGGCACGCCATGCTGGGTGGTCTCGTTCCAGCATCTCCCGTGTCTCACAATCGATATGAAGGATGAACAACAACAGCAACATAGTGTCAAAGAACAGGGAATGCACTGGACATCAGAACACTTTGTCTCCAAACCTCATTTCACCACCGATTAGCTGTGTCACCTTGGAACGACAATTGTACCTGCCTCATCCTCAGTTGTTCCTCAGTAAAATGAAAGATTAGCAATAGATCATCCCTAAGGCTCTTCCCAGCCCTACAGGTCTATGTTTCCAGAGAAAGAATAATCAGGTAACTCTTACAGCTGCATGTTAACAGATGTCAGTGTTCTTTAGGGGGAACCAAATAGAACTACATGCCTAGCACAAGGAAGTAAGTGGGAAAAGATGCAGATGAGGAGTACTAGGCACTAGGGTTGGGCGGGTAGAGGGAGTTCATTGAGATATCATCAGACCTTCAAAGGGAAAAGGGCAGTATTCTGTTTTATCACTCACTGAATCCGTAAGAGTCGCTATACTTTGGCTTTGTACTCAGATACAGTAAAATGCTACCATGCAATGAGTGCTAAAATTGAGACTTTTATTCCACTTCATTATAATGTGTAAATTGTTGCCTTTTATTTGAGTGCCCGGAGGTAAATTGTAGACATATGTACAAAGTGGAGCTATTCAAATAAAATCACTGACATGTTAAGAGGATTCCCATTTTTGTTATTTATACTGTTTTCCTTCATTTTCGAGGATGATAGTACCCTTTATTACACTCACTAAATGTGTGTATTATACTTGGGCAACATATATTCTTTCCATGATCCATTAAAATAAGCATAATGCTCTCCATATTCATGTAAGTCTTATTCTACACTCCACAGTTTTAAATATTTTTGCACACTCTATAGGAAAAAAGGCTTTAGTGGCACAGTAAAACTCAGCCAATTATGGCATTTCTTGCCCTTGTTGTTAGTTTTAACCTGAAGTATTATCTTAGACAAAGTCACAGCTAAAGAGAAAATGATAAATTCATTTTGACACTGCCTACATAATACGAATAGCTTTTTAAGTTTTCATTTTTATTAGTAGAGGTGTCCTGTCTCAGCATAAGTTTAAGGAACTCCCATTGGATCAACAATGTAGCTGGAACAGTATAGAGATGCTGAGGCCTTGTCTATCATTGTGACCTTTGTGTTCTGATGCAGTTATCTTTCATCTTCTAGTGATTTGTAGCATCCGACAATGAGAAAGTCCATACATCGCATCGGCATCTGTGGTAGTGGTAGAGAATCAACACAAATGTTAATGACATTGTGAATAGACTTGAGGGGTTGCAGGGAGGGGAAGGGAAGTGGAAACCCAAACTCCAGCTTTCTAATACTTCATTTCATATCCACAAATGGCATAATCTTGTCCTGGGTCCAAGGACCTTGGTGACAGCATGAACTTTCCCTGATTGCTTGTGAATCTCCAGAACAAAAACCTCTTCTTTCCTGTAGGTGCATCCCCTGAATGGCTGTAAGTCAGTGCATTTTACCTACACAAGAAAGAATGATTTCACAACCCTTGTCACGCAGTTATTGTGGGTTGGATAAACAACAGGATGCATATTTCATAGTGGTGGTTTAAACAGATTTTTGATCCAAGAATCTGGGAGCCAGTTCGAAACAGAGTAAGACACGCATTCTGAAAGGCAGTATGATACCAACAAGGTCACAGTTTGCTATCATTTTTAATAGGGAAAAAAATCCTTACTCAAGGGGCATTTAACATATTTTGACAAGGTGACCCACAATTATCCATTAGCATTATATTTGTCTAAGCCCCACTGCATTGATATGCAAGGACCATGTAATAGTTCATTGATGTCCCACTTGGGGGTGGGGAATAAGGCAAGTGGGACCTTTCCAAGGTCTTTCACAGCCAGAATGCATCTAGCTATTGCCATATTGATTAAACATTTGGATAGTTAATCAACACAGCTAAGCCCTTTTAACCTGCCATGTGCAGTATACAAAGAAAAATAATAATAATAATAAGGAAGAAAAAAGATGTTTGTAAGAGAAATGGAGAGGATGCAATTTTAAATTTTGAAATTTAACATAAAACTTAGATTGTTACATATAATAAAACCATAAAAAAGATGAGAGAGGGTGAGTATGTCCTCTAAGTACCAAGCATCGGTTACATAATTTTGTTTGCTTGTTAGTTTCCGCTACTTTCAAAAATTATAAGTGATAAAATGTTTAAATACTGTTTCATCAGGATTGTTACACTTTTTAAATTATTCACTAACCTTAATGACTGGTACAATCTGTTTTTAAAACCTAATGATTGCACTTGATTGCCCTGCTGCACACAAAACTAGATTTACCTAAGAGAAGCTTAATTGTTCGTTATAATTCATCTTCAGGTTCCCCATCACTATAACCCAAATGACTACCACCATCACTACAACAAAAATAGCTCATATGTATCTAGATATGTTTTTTTTCCTAACAACAATCCTATGATCTCAGTAACACAAGCATCATTAGCCCCATTGTATAGATGAATAAGCTGATGCTAATGTAGGACAGCTTATTTCAAACAGATATACACATTAAAAGGCAAGAATATGTCAGGGAGGACAGTGATACTGCCCTTGAGCTTGCTTTTTTCCTATGCTTTTCCTTCCTCCATTCATTTGTATAGGAGATGAAAAGAAACCTAGGTGTGAGAAACCAGGGGCCTCCTAAACTCAGGGAATCATTAGCAGTTTGTTCGAAGAGTAGCCTCTAAATTGATACTGATTGGTTACACTTGAGTAATTGGAAATTAAACAAGAACTCATGAGGAATGTCTAACCCTAAGTCAGAGAAAAGCCTCTGAAAGAAATGCTAGCCTTGGTGATAAGGAAGGTGAGGTTAGAAAAAATATAATCTTGACGACACCAGTTGTCTGGGTCAGCTCTGTGTACCTAAGCGCTTGGCTTTTGGGCCAAGGAATCTCCAAAAGAGAAGAGATACTCATTTAGCAAAGGCTCCCAGAAATGGACAGGATGCTCCTTGCTCACTTCCCCATCCCATAATCCCATCACCAGCCACCTCCAGATCTCTATTATGTGAGGAAAAGACACTACCCACCTACCCCTTGTTCAATGTGACATGGTGTGGGGGTGAGGAAAAAGTAGTTTCTGCCTTTCTCAAAACTTTTTTAATCTCTTTATTTTAACCTAAAGAAGTCCTAGCAGAGCCCACTCCTTCTCTTATGGGAAAGATTTTGTACCTTAGGTGAGGATTCCAGATAAAGCCAGAGTATGGAAGAGAGAAGTTCTATAAACATCCTCAGTAGAATCATGTTTGACAGCAACCAGAAACTGGTAATTATAAGACTAGAAAAGGATCAACCACATGAAAGTAGTAGTGTGGTGTGAAACGCCCAGCATATACTTCAGGACACCCAAAAGGAAATATAATAACAGAAATTAACAGAGACTGTATGCCACGCGAGACTAGCAAGGAAAAAGCTCAACAAGAAAAGTGCAAGAATGTTGTAAGACAGCAGCAGTCCTATAGCACCAGAGGCAAGAAATAGATAGATAGATAGATAGATAGATAGATAGATAGATAGATAGATAGATAGATAGACAGATAGACATATAGATAACGTAGATACATAGGTTTATAGATATATCTTGAGAACTTTGTGTGCATTGTGTATATTTGCATACACATGTATGTGTATGAGTAGATGTATATATACATATACACACATAAATCTCTAATTATATCTATAAGTATGTATATAAGTATCTATTTATATATATATGTAGATGTGTTTATGTATGCAGAAACACACAGAAATAGATATTGATTCATTCTGCCATGTACTCACCCCAGTTATGTATGTTTACTACATAAATATACTATATATATTTATATATATATATGCTATATATATAATGCTATATATGCTATATAAATATATACTACATAATATATACTATAATATAATATATACTATATACATAATATATATACTATATAAATAATATATATACTATATAAATATCCCTCAACATGTTCTCTTCCATCTGTGTGCCTTTATCTCACATGTTCCCTAATGTGTTGCCCTGCATATGTATTTCTCATATGTATCCATTCTTTCTACTGATAATGTATCTGTGAGAAAATGTATCCTAATTTTATGGAGGAGATATTTAAGAGATTTTTTTCTTGCTATGCTATTTGACTACCTTTCCTTTGAACTAATGTTATCCTTTGACTGAATAGAAAAAGTAAACACATATGTGAGGGTTTGTGAGCTATAGATGTGAATGGATGAGGACCTATTCACAATTCTATCTTGAGTTTGATGTAGCCTCATCTGCAGGACCTACAAGTGAGTTGTGGTGTCAATAGGTGGTATACTTACTTATATATTTGATATATCCCACTTTAAAGACAGGGATTATTTCTGCTTTTTCCATTGTTTTCCTAACTGGATAATTAATAAAGTGCTGTTAAATTAAGATGAGTTGAAGTGAATTGCATTGAATGTTATTGGACCCCGTTTACATTATGTCTTTGGTCCAATCAGACCTGAGATTGGACTATTTTGTATCTAGACTACAATAAACCCTCTCTAAGGAGATATTCACATCCTATGGAATCTATCAATTTTTTTTAAATATTAAAGTCAAAGAAACTGACCAAGATCAACAATGTGATACCAAAGCCATTTCATTGCCTTCCAGATTAAACATTTATCTTTCAGGTTTAGAAGACTTTGGTCAACATTGTGACCCAAATGAGTGGCTTTTAAGTCAACCATGAGTTCTGATCACACGTGTTTGATGTAATTACAGAAGCCATAGCCTTGACATAGAGATGCCAAGTAATGAAAGAAATGTCTGTATTAAGCATAATGTTCCCACAACCTTAAAAATACTCAACTCTCGCTCCACCTCACTCTGCGTATCTTGTCATATGTGTATGAAATCCCTCTCATCCTTCTCCTTCATTCTATCCACACAGCTACCACTGTAGTTCAGATCCTCATCACCTCTTGTCTGTTTTTATTTTTTGTAATAGTCCCCTTATTGATCTCCCTGCTTTATCTCTCTTTACTCCAATCTATCCTCCATCTAGCTACCAAAGCAATTTTCCTACTGAACACTGTTCAATAAACGAAAATGGCTCCCTATTACCTCTAGTATAAAATTAAATTTCTCTGCTTACCTTTAAAGTACCTCAAATTCTTGTTCCATTCTACCTTTCCTGCCTTACTACACACTGCCTTTCCCACTCCTGGCCCACTCACTACACATATATACTGAGCCTACAGTCCAACGAAACTGTTCATCTTACTATTTTTCACCCATAACATTCATGGCACTACATCTTCTCTCCCCATTTCTTTACACTAATAAACCCCTATGCCTAGAATGTTCTCACTCCTCATCTCTATTGCTTAGAATTTCTAGTTTCCTTCAAGGCTTTGTTGAGGTGCCACACTGAAATGGCCTATGAAGTTTTTCCTCATCCTTCCATATACTATTATTTCCCCAAAAATATTATCTTGTGTTTATTTCATATATGCCTATATAAGTACATGTCTCCTCTAGTTAGATTTTAAGTTCCTAGAGGGCAGGGGCTATTTAAATTTTGTCTTTGTATGCCCAGCACCTGAAATATAATGCAGACTAGGGAAATATCTGATTGATATGAGAGAGAAAAATAAAGAAAGAAGTGACAGAAAGGAAGAGAGAGGTTTGATTATTTATAATATTTCTGAAATTTATAAAAGAAAGTTTTATTATACAAGAAGCCCATTCATATGTGTGTGATAGTGGACACCTGCAAGGTCATGCAGATGCAACCCCATATGTATACCATTTGTATACCAAGCTAAGCACTAACAGATCCAGTCCCAAAGTCCCTGAGGTCCAGATCTTGAAGGAGAAAGTCCTCCTCATAATGGAAATAATACCTAATAAATAATACCTCATAAAGCAGGCTCCTCCTCCCTGCCAAGTAATAGTGATGCCCAAAGATGCTAAAGCCAAAATCTTGGAGCAAGATGTAAAAGATAACACCATAGAGGCTTTGTAAATAGCCCAGTAGACCTCCATTATTAACCCATGAGTCCTTCTGTTTTGCCTCACTGTTGGATATATGTTCCTGGTTAGAGCTAGATAGTCATGAATTGGAAACTAGAAGCAGTCATCTCTCCTCTTATATAGGACCAACTAGCTTGGGGCATGTAGCCTTGCTGTACTGCTGAATAATAGTGAAATCAAAGGACCATAAGTGTGCACTTTGCCTTAATTTTAGTGCAGGGGAGAGCTTATTGCTTCATTGTTCTATAAGCTTCTGAAAGGCAAAGGACTAATTGCTCCTCACCTGAGCAAAGGCTGAGCCCAGCTGCTGCATCCTGCAGCGCAATTGCTTCCTGCCAACCCAAAACTGCCTGTTTCTGAAACATTTCTCAAAATCCATCGTCAGGCATTCTTCCTTGATTATCAGAAATGTTCTAACTACCCTTCGGTATCATAACACAATATGTTTAGATCACATTTTTGCAACAAAATCCTTTGAATTGTCAAATGTTTCAACACCAGAAACCGATATTATTTTATCAGTGGAAATATAAAAAAGAAGAGGCATTGCCATCTGCTTTGTGGCTGAGCCCTAAGGACCATGAGACCTTTCCATCCTACTTGTAGCTGAAAGCTTCTATATGTGTTTTCTCGCCCATTAGAATGTGAGCTTCTTGAGAGCAGAGACTGTCATTCTACAGATAAGGAAACTGAGGCCCAGAGATGCTAAGTAATTTGTTCATTCTCCCACAGGAAGAAGTGCCCAAGGCTGGATTTGAACTCATATCCTCTGCCTGCCCAGATAATAATTTCTATTGTGCTGTGCTAGATTTGTTTTCCTGATTTATGAACTTATGTATATAAGTCTCACTAACGTATAAAAAATTAAATTATTTGTAGTTAAGCTTTTAAAACATCTCATTACTATAGTGCCCTGACCAGACATACCCTGGAAGAAAAGGATAATGTAGTGGATAGTTTCAAATTCAGAAGGACTTGTTTCTCAGATTGCTAAAAATAGAAGGTCCCATTGTGTGAGAATTATCTCCCTAAAGGTTTTAGCTAGATGAGAACCTTGCTCAAAAGTAGGTCATTTTTAACTGGAAAAAAATATGACTTTCCTCTTAAAAAAAAAAAAGTGGCTAGGGGTAAAGGGTAGCAACTCTGTGTGTGTGTGTGTGTGTGTGTGTGTGTGTGTGTGTGTGTGTGTTTATGGAAGGAGAAACTGATATTGCCTTCATAAACCTGAGCTAGCAAAGCAAACACCACTCTTGTTACTTATCATCAGCCTTGGAGTCACATCTCCAAAGACAGAGTAGACAGGTGTAAAGATCTAACTACTGTGGGCAAAGCATAATGGATAGCCATCTACACAATAGAATTGGTAAGGCTTTTGGGAGAAGGCAGCATGGGATATTGGAATGTGCCTGAAATGCATAGCGGATACTAATAGATGTCTGTTGGTTTGTTGTCTTGGAGTCAGGAGACTTCAGTTCTAACTAAATCCCATTTCTGAAGCTTGATTAGTTGTGTGACTGTGGGCAAGTTGTTTAATTTCTTTAAGTCTTAGTTTCCTGAGTTATACAATAAAAATCCTAATACTTGCATTACTGTTTTTGCAGAGTTGTTGTGAAGAAAGTACTTTGCAAACTTTGAAGCAATATAAAAGTAGGAATTATCTCTATTATGGCATTGTATACAAAGCTATCTCCTCCACTGGCCTACCACAGTGCTCCAAATTCTAATATTCTAAATTTATCCCTTTGGATTACCGTTTCAAGGATTCACCTGAAAAATCCAAGCCCCCTTGAGAAAAATGGCACATGAATTCATGCCAGTTTAGGGAGATTTTAGATCTTTCTCTTCTTAAAGGAAAACTGGATCCATATAAGATTAGTGAGTGCCTCAGTTCAAGATTCAAAAAAGGTGGGATCTTAAAAAGGGGTATAGATGCAGAGTAACTTTCTAAACCCTAACTAGCCATACCACTTGAACAAATCTAGCTGTCAATAGTAGAGGGCATGCTTACCAAACTTACCTTAATGTTCTCATCTGAGATCAACCCTTTGAAGAATTAAAAATCTGCATACAGCAGCTCCCAAAGATAGAAATGACACGGTTACCCATGCCACTGGCAATAAGAGTCATGAGACCAAGTTAGCTAAAGTTAATGAGAGAAAAGCAGATTTTGCTTAGGGAGATTAAAATATAATGTGCACCATTTAAGGATGTTATAGGTAAGAAAGTTTTCAGTATTAGATGTTTCTGCTCTGAAGAAATTGACTGAATTCTCATTCAATGTTCTTACCTCAAGTAATTGCATAATTGTTAGAGTGGAGTATGGTTAACAAGCAAGCAAAAATGCTGAACATGAAGTATTGGAGTGTCTCAGTTTCCTCATCTGCAAAATGAGGGGCTTTAAACTAAATGTGTCCTCTGAGTTTCCAATTTTAGATCTGTGTTCTTATGTTCCTTTGTATGTTTTATTTTGTTTTCCTGAATCTACCAAAGTCCACTTGCAGAGACAGGAGATGGGTTATTTGCCTGAGGGCATTTAAGATTCTTTTTAAATAGCTACATAGGAAAGGAGGATTTACTTGGAAGGAGTGAAAGTAAAATGAAATACATCTAGGTCATATAGGCAAATCATACAAAATGAAAACCTTCATGTACTTTTATTTTCTCCTTTCTAATTATTTATTGGCATGATGACTAAAAAGTTTCAAGAGACAGTGTCTGGGTAATTTAATCATTTTATTAATAAGGCCAGCAGAATTATTAGCAAAAGGATGGTCATTTGGTCATTTCTCTTAGACCAAAGACAAGCTTGGTGGGTGGGCTTACAATTTATATACAGTGAAGGACTGCTAGTTACATCACATCACCCTTGGACAGAGAAATTATCTCTCCTAAGATCACCCCCAGCCTTGGGCTATCTAGACAAAAGGATCTGTCTCCACCCAAGCTTGAGTGGAACACGATGGGATTCCTCACTTTAGGCGACCAAGATCAAGGTGAGTTAATGAAATCTCCTTATCAGTAATATTCTTTAAAGACTGAACTTTTAAAAGACTTTTGAAAGGGAGAGCTCTAAATCTTCTCCCCAAAAAATTATTTGTTATTAATAATAATTTCTCACATTGGGTTCCTACAATTTACATTGTACTCTATGGGAAATTCAAGGGAATACAGATCTGTTAGGAGTAAATAAACTTAACAGAAGTAATTCAGGGTCTTACAGATCAAAAGCAATCCCATGTGTGTCCCCATTACAGAAAAGATAGGTGGCTTCATCTCTTCAAAAAGAAAAAGCAATCTAGCTGAGGCTGTCATGAAGGTTAAAATTTTAAAGGTGGAAATATCATAGTCAAAATTACTCTTGAAAATCCCTTAAATCACCCCAAAAGTATATAGGCAAACTAGTTAGAAAGGGAATATTCTCTCTCTCTCTCTCTCTCTCTCTCTCTGTCTCCTTCCCTTCACTGCTCTTTCTCCCCCCTCAACAAACAAATATTCATTTAATTTCTACTATTTACAAAGCATTGTGGGAGATACACATAATAAGACATAAACATAAATCCTGCCCTCATGGGGTTTACAGAAAATTTTTTTGAGCCAAAGCATAAACTCACCTAACTTTACATAAGTATAAAAATTAAGAAACTTTTCTAGCAATAAAGGAAAAGTCACAGAGGTCTACATGATAAATTGCCAAATGATTGAGACAATGAGTGTTAAGAGGTCAAAGAGTAGCTGGGTTGATCTAATTAAGTGCCTCCATAGAAAGATCCACAAATTTAAAGAATGGGTAGAATTTGGGTGGGCATGCCCAAATTAAAGGTAAACAACAGAAACACCATTCCAAGAATAAATTTTTCAATGCATCTGCATAAAAATAAATAAAACTAAAAAGAATAATTGGTGAAAACAACTGGATGGCCTGAAGGTGAATAAAGTATTTGGGATCTTGGAGTTGGTGGAGCTTCACTCTGTTGCCCTGATGTGCTGAGAAACATGTGAGAGATGAGAAAGAAGGGAGGAGAGGGATCCTATGTTGCCTCCACATACTCAATGCAGCTATGTAATAGAACACTCAAAGTTCAAGAATCAGAGAGTCAGATCTTAGCTTGGCATATAACCTCATGAATGTCAGACACCAGAATTCATTTCCTGACCATAAAGATAACTCACAACCTCTGCCTAGAGTTGGTGCCAGTGTGACAGCATGTCTTTAAAAGAAGGCAGTTTGTATTAGGGCACAAATATATCTGGAATGGTTGATATGTCTTGGAATGGGGGAGAGGCAAGTCAGGAGAAGGTATGGTGTCAAAGGCTGGAAAATTAGAAGCAGAGAGAAGAGGACAATCAAAGTTAGCCAGCCTATGCCCCTCCCTAAAATAGAGGCCTTGGGAGAAATTGAGCATTGGGAGAATAAGACCGACATGGTGGCGGGATGCTCCAGGGCGAGAAGGCCGCAGTTGAAGATGGGTATTCCAGGATGATGAGATGCATGAAAAAAGACCCAGGGTCAGATGGTAGCTGAGGCATGGTTAGTAAGGCCCAAAAAGTCAGATGCAGTGTCAAGAGGGAAGGCAAAGAAAAACAATGATCAACATGGCATTAGTAGTAGTGTGTTGTCTTCCCCCATTAGATTGTAAGCTCTTTTCCCTTTTTCTTGTCTGTTATCTCCAGCACTCAGCACAGTGTCTGGCACATGGTAAACACTTAATAAATGTTTATTGAGTTGAATTGTATTAAAGATAACATGTAAAATACTTTTCAAACCTTAAAGCCCTATATAAATGTTAGCTCTTGGTAATAGTGAAAATAATAATAATTCTGATTTTTATTGCCAAGTGTCATGCTAGCTTCTCTTTCTATAATCATAAAAACTCATAATTTCTACTTAGCTGTATTCCCTGGTATTTTTTCTCTTATCTACTGCCAATCATTCCCAGAATTCTTTAATTTCTACACTGCCCTTTGAACTTAATATTATTTATTACTGACCACTTCAATTTCTCAAGGTCATTTCAAATTATAATTTGATAATCCAAGATGTTAGTGACCTCTTCCAACTTGGATCCATCCACGAAACTTCAGGAGTACATCTCATATTTTATCATCCAAGCCACTGACAAAATGTTAAATATAACCAATCCCAGACATACTCTTGAGAAACTTCATTTGACGTGTCCTTTTAGGTGGCTGCCAAAGCATTAATAATGACTCATCACCATCTGAGCCTGCCATGAATCAGTTCTGAACCCACCTGAAATTCTAAGCCATATTTCCTTAGATTTCTAGCGAACGTGAACTTGAACTGATGCTCATCAGATCTTAAATCTATTTGCTCCCACCAGGAGGAGAAATCCAGATTTTTCTTTCATCTTAAGTCTGTTTGCTCCCACCAAAAGGAGAAATCCAGATTTCTTTCATCTTCTTTCATAGAGATAAAGAGCAATCTGATTTGAACAGATTAAAACTGGCAAGTAAACATATAACCGAACAATAAGCCAACATAATTTAGCATCGAGTATTAATTTAATTTTAGCCAGGAGCCATAAAAAATAAACTCACGATTACTACTGCTGGCTTAAAAGGTTCATCATAGGCTCCTCTACTTACCCATTTTGACTTAATGGCCACTAGAGTCATTGTCTTATTTTTTCCTTTGTTGCGGCTGCTATCAGACTGGAAAGGACTTTTGTCCAGGCTCCAAGAAGTCCAGACAAGGTCTCCAGAGGCTTTCTATTTTTCCTGAAGTTCCTTTTACTGACATTAATGATGAAGCTGCTTTGTCTGTGGCTCTGCCATGGTTCGTAATGCCTTAGTGACACGGCAGCTCCAGATGCATTAGATCAGCAGCTGATGCCAGCACGTGCATGTCTAACACATACTTGAGATAGGTGACACTTCTTAATTTTAAACCCATTCTGCACAATGGGGATTTGGCGCAATACATGGCTTGTTTTTCTTTTTTTCCTATAGATTAAGATTTTTCCAAAATACATGGTTTAAAAATGTTATTTTCAATGTTTATAATGCCAGTGAGGGCAGTACATGTCTGAAAGAAAATGCATCCCAGAGTTCTTGTTTAGAAATGGTAATTAATTTTACAGTCAACAGTGGTATGACACACTGTCTCTTATTAGACGTCCACTGTGGCTTCCTGCCAGTCCTTTGTAAGAATGTTAATTGACGTCCAGAATTAAGCAACCCCTTTTCTGTGTTTTAAAACAAAAAGATTTTTCTAGTTAAAAAGACTCACCAACACCCTTTTAAAATGCGATATATTTAATTTTTATAATACCACCAGACAATGGATTTGTGCTTTTAAAAAATTCTTCCATTATAACATGAATTTTAACATCCATTTCCTTCCTTCCTAAATCTCTCCTCTGACACTTACTACCTGTGTGAACTTGGTCAAGTCAATTAATCACTGTAGGTCTCTGTCTTCTTATTTGCAAAATGAGGGGTTTGGCCTAAAGGGCTTTAGTGGTCCCTGCCAATCCTAAATCAATGATAATTTAAAAAAAAAAAACTATAGCTCCCAAGACTTAACTTAGCCCATTCTTATTCCTCCAACTCAGACAGTTTAGACACTTCTTGGTCCTGGTTGAGAATGGTATCTTCACTTCCAGAAGGCCTTACTAGGAGTCCCAAGGAAAGGTGTTTAATAGGAATATGCACAATACGTGCATGTGAAAATATATGCATACATGAAGAATTACCTATAAAGCTCCCCTTTGGTTTTGGTTTTCATTTTTTTATGTTATGTAAGTTGTTCTCTTTCAAATATATTTTTCCTTATGATTAACATTAGTGACAATAGCAATCTCTAATATTAATATTTTATAATAATAACAATTATGAGGATGACAACAACAATAATAGCTTTTGCACATGTTATTGCATTCGACCTTCACTACAACCCTGTACTCAAAAAAAAACCTTGATATTCCTTTCAAACAGACTCTCTGCATCAAACTCATTGGTTTGTTCTTCACTTTATTGGCTCATACTGTCAGCCAATCAGGCATAGTGGATTTGTAGGGCTGCCTAGCCCACATTGCTACATAATCTATTAAGTAATTGGATCTTTCTCTTCCTCTCCTCCAAAGGTAGGAAAATTTCCCCATCACCTAAAGAATTATTATAACTTCATATTATTCATAGGCACCCTCAAAAAATCACAGCCAATATTCTTTGCTTTTCCTCTTAATTATGATAGTATTAGTAAGAAAATTATAAGCATAATAATAATTCATGCTTGGTTTCTCTTTGCTTTCCCTCTAACTTTCTAAACATCTCTTTCTTGGTGTCAGAGAACCTGGGTTGGAGTCAAACTCTACGACCTAATAGCTGTGTCACTTTGAGGAAGTTGCTCCAACTCACCAAACCTCTCTTTCTTCACCTCTTAGCTGGGAATATGAAATGGAAGTTTGATGAGAAGAACAAGGTGTGACATCTCTCTGTAGGACCACTGAAAGTCAGGACTTACAATTGTATTGGAAGCTGTCCATTTTGGCAAAAGACATTAGCCAGGTCATATAGCAAAAAGGACAAAGAAAAAAATAAACCACCCAATGAGTAGACTGGTTCCCACAGGACCATTAGCAACTGATCAGGGGGCTAAGAAACACACCAAGGTTGTGGCTGTTTGGAAAAAGGATGGCAATGTTGAACATGGAACCATAAGTTAAAGATCTGCATTGACTCTGTACTAAGCAATGACAGATTTAAATGCAGAGCATATAAAAAATGGGGGGATAATAAAACATTTTTTTCATAAGATTATTGTAAGGATCAGACTAGATGATATATATGAAGCTCTACATAGAGGTAGAGGAAACACGGTATAGAGAATCAAATGCTAGCCTTGAAGTCAGAAAGACCTGGGTTCAAGTGTTGGCTCTAATACACACTAGCTGTGTGATTATGACCAAGTTGCCATTTTGAAGAGTTTCCATAATAGAAGTTCCCCATATTGATGAAATTGCAAGTCTAGACCATTCCAGAATGAAAATTTACACACACATGTAAGTTATTGTTTAGCACCCCTCACGTAGTAGAAATTTAATAAATATTTGTTTATTGAACTGAACTGAATTTTATTATGCTAGAGAACTCATGACTTCCCAAAAGCAGATTTTTTTAATCTATAAACAGCTATAATCAGAACTACATCTTGGTGACCCAGTTCAATCTTGGGAATTTCTCTCAAAATCTCTCTTTATCTTGTGCTCCCACCTAGGATTTCAACTGGGAACATCAGAATTTGGCTAGATCTCCATAACAACAAGAAAAGGGTCCTCAGTTCCTGTGCAGGCACTCATGCTAACAAAACATCAAATATGGACAGATTTTGTTTCATCCAATAGAAAATGCAAAGTACTTATACATGAGCACATAAAAAGTCAAGTCAAATCCCTTTCCCTCTCTAATTGGCCTCTGCCTCTAGGGACCTTCTCTGTGTTCCAGACTTAGGAGTATTACTTTGAGAGCTCTCTGCAACAACAGGAGGGGGCCGTCTCCAGTCATCCTGATCTGTGTCATACCGCTGGACCCAGATGGCTCTGGAGGAGAAAGTGAGGCTGGTGACCTTGCACAGCCCTCCCTCATTTAAGTCCAATTCACTTGCAAGGCATGGCATCACCCCCCTGGTGCCACGGTTCTCTTCAGGAACAAAGGACAAGCAACAACAGCAATGACAGGAAAGCATTTGGGGTTATTGGAATCAAACAATCCATGCTGTGATAAGTCCTACTTTCCTTGCAGAGTTATACCATACCTCTCAACCATAGTTCCTCCTTGAGGTTACACTCATCCCTGCGACAAAGAATTCCATTTCACTGAAGAGAAAGACAGGGAGACAGTGTGGGCAACCAGAGGACCTGTGTTTGAATCACAGCAGTGACACTTGGAAACTTGGCGAGTCAACTTAACCTCTGGAGCCTCGTTTTCTTTTATCAGAGAAAGGCAGTGTGGTATAGCATAAAGACCTTGAGCTTTGGAGTCAGAAAATGTGGATTCTGGTCCTGCTTCTATGACTTCCTGCCTGTGTAATCTTGGGCAAGTATCTTATACTCTCCTGAGTCTGACTCCTCATTTATAAAATAAGTGGGTTAGACCAGATAGCATTTAAAGTCTAGTACAGGTATAAATCTATCATTCTGGGGTCTATAAAATGAGAAGTTTGGACTAGATGGACTAAGAGGTCCCTTCCAGTCTTACCTCAATGACCCTATGATGATTGGATGCCCTTCTTGGCCTTGTTGCTCGTTGGTTCTAGTTCCTGCAGCTCCTCATTTGAACCAAGTCTTCCGGGTCCAAGCACTCTCCTCATGATCTTCTGCACCAACAGTTTCCATGTTGGCCATTGCGTCCATACGATGCCAACTCTGGTTTGCTGGAGGGACTCATCTCTCAGAGGGTTCCTTCCAAGGAACTGAGTCTATATCTCTATGTAGGCCTTATCTCCTCTGTTCAGCTTTTTTCTCTTCAGTTTTCTAACCTTTAAAAAGCCAAAGCCAAGGATAATAATCAAGAATATGAACTATTCAGGAACTTCATTATCAATGTGATTTCAACAGGACAACTAGAATTCAGGACTAAGGGGGCCTATACCTTGTCAAAGAGGTGGTCTAGCACAAGGAATTTCACACGTTGTTCAGGAGGCAATGTAGAGAGGCCTGGCTAGGGTCCCATGTCTCCTGACAATGCTTGAACTTTTACTGAACTTTTTAATGTGACAAAAAAAAAACCCAGAAGATGTAGGTTCTAATCTTGGCCCCACTTAACATTAGAGTTAAGCAAGTCACTTTACCATGTGGCTGTACCCTATGTATTTTTAAGCATGTAAGGCAGTTTTCTCAATGGGACAAGCAAGGGGCTGCACCTTGCCCTTTAGAATTAGCCAAAGAGGTACTTAAGAAGTTTGAGTGAAAAAAAAAAGAGTGAAAAAATAATAAATTTAAATTTAAAAAATTTTAACACTTTAGAAAAGATGAATCACCATCAAAAGAAAAAAAAAATAAGCTGAAAATCGTCTCTTTACTTTTGGCCCAACATGCAACTGCATGGTTACATGCTTCCTGACTTCTAGAAGCTTCAGGTGGTTTGGGGGCCACTCTGTGCTCTGTATCTCAAAGATGAAGGAGAGCTCAGGGGGTCAGAGACTGGTGCTCCCCCCAGGGTTATTATCTGTACCTGCAGCCTTCCTCTTCCCCCACTGCTCAATTATCCTGCCAACCCTACTATGGTAGCGACCCTGAACAGGATGGGAAGTACCAGAGAAATGAGATAACTTAGAGCCCTGATCCAGCTTCATCATCAGGTCTATGACCCTATTAAAAATCTTTGTTGACTGGATAAATGGTTACCCATACTGTTTGGATGAACAGGAAGTCCTCGAGTACAATTCTCTGGTAAGAAGATGAGCCACTGGGCCTAATCATCTGGCCTAAGGTCCAATGGTCCTTTCCATCAGCTCTGTTGTATATGCTCTGGACCTCCAGACATTGGCAAATGACTTGCTTGTGCACCCTAAGGCCTTTTCACCCTTTCTGAAGCTACATTCTTATATGTGTTGTCTTCTAGTTAGAGTATGAACTTCATGAGAGCATGCACTGTCTTGCTTCTCTATCTATATCTGCAGTGCTTAGTACAATCCTTGTCACATTTGTTGTTGCTATTCATTGGTTTCAGTCATGCCTGACTTCATGACCCCATTTGGAGTTTTCTAGGCAAAGAAACTAGAGCGGTTTTTCATTTCCTCCTCTAGCCCATTTTACAGATGAGGAAACTGAGGCAAACAGTGTTAAGTGACTTGCCCAGGGTCACACAGCTAGTAAGTGTCTGAGGCTGAATTTGAACTCAGAAAGATGAGTCTTCCTGGCTCCAGCCCTGGGGCTCTAACCACTGTGTCATCTATCTGGCCCTCCTTGGCACTTAGTATTTAATAGATGCTTATCTACTTACTTCTCTAAGACAATGAGCCTCAGTTTCCTTATCTTTTAAATGGGAAGCATAATTCTTGCCTACTTATCTCACTGGGTCTTAATTAAATGAGATAATGTGTGCAGAAACAATTATTATTGCTGCAATCATGGTTATATTTAATGTTACAATTAAAGTGAATATAATATGACTACTACTGATATTGATAACATTGTTTGAATGCCTACAATTTGTATATGATAAAAAGAATTGAGCAGAAGTGAGAAGGGAACTATAAGACTCAAGGTAATTGCTCATATATACAAAAATTTTTATATGCATATATTTTGCACATGCATACAAATATCAATCCTTCAATTCTTATTAATCTCATTTTTCCTTCACTGGCAATTCACACTAAGAGACATCATTCACCTAAATATGTTTGTTTTGTGAGGGATTTTTACATGACAAATTCACACAAGTAAAAAAAGGCCCTAATTGTAGTAAGTGCCAAGCCAGAATTATGCCAGAGCCAGCTCAAACCTGCTCATGAGAAGCAATTGCTAAATTTTCACTGTGATCATTTACACCTGAGAAACAGCAAACACTACAAATGATGCCTTAATTTATTGTTTTGTTTATTGTCTACACTCAAGAAAGTAATAAGGAAAATACTAATAATGATGAATAAATTTAAAAGTGTGTCTTGAACGCATTTTTGTGAGCCCATTGTTAAATGTTTACCATTACACTGATGCCCTATATTTGGCCTACACAACTTGCTGTCTGAAGGAAGCTTATAGCCCTCAGGTGACTTGTGGCATGCCAAAAGATTTCAAGTGCTGGAGAAAAAGGTAGAGGAAAATGTTCTTTGTATGTTGAGGAAATCCTTCGGCCTGCTGCAAGCAGCCTGGACAAGTTGTGTAGGCCTGCCCTAGACTATGAGAGATTTTTTTTCAAGATATTTTATTTGAGATTCATTTAAGTTTTTTGCATTGTTCAAGGTTTACCACTTTTTCTCCTGAGAGACTTTTGGATTTGATGAAAATAGGGTTATATAAGTTCATCCTTGTAATTATACTGTAAGAATTTTCTAACACAGAGAAAGGAAAGAAAGGAAGACCTGAAGTGCCTCAAGCCATCAAAGAAGGAAACTCTAAACACACTTCCTAACAATGAGACTGAGGGCCAGAATGGGCATCATGGAAGCCCCATTAATCATTGTCTGAATGAATGGCTGTGTTCCACTGGTCAACCTTATTCAGCATGTCTACTGCTATTACTCTAATCCTGTGGTACGAACATTTGTCTCATTTAGGTTGGGATATTTCCATTTAAGGAGTCAAGAGGACCAAGAGAAGGATGTGGTTGGGACAGGAAACTACAGAAATAAAAGGCCCAGCCGATGGAGAGCTATTATCTAGAGGTCTGGTAGAATTCCCATTGCCCAAAATGGGATGCCATTTTGATCATTTCTTCCCTGGCAATTGTGGAGAAAAGCAGCATCAATTTTTTTTGTAATTATATCCTTTTTAGTCCTTTATCATAACTAAAGTTATTAGTTACATTTTGTGATCCATGAGTATTTCATTATGTTCAAATTCTAAGCCTGAATCCTGAGCTGTTTGACCTGAGAGTGTTGGTGTTGGTCAGCAAGATTGGAATGCTGCTATTTTGTGGTTCAAGTTAGGGAAAGGAAGGATGCGAGCATTTATTGAGCACCTACTACTGTATATGCCAGGCACTGTGCACTATAATTTTTTCAAATATTATCATATCTTATCATTATAATAACATTGGGTGGTAGGCGCTATAATTATTACCATTATATAAACAAAGTAACTGAGATAGAAAGAGGTTAAGTGCACGCAGAGAAAAGGGGAAGGAAGGGAAGAAAGCAAGCATTTATGAAGCTATAACTATGTACCAGGCACGATCCTAAGCACTTTATAAATGTTACCTCATTGGATTCTCATAACAATCCTGAGAGAGAAGGGTGCTATTATTATACCCATTTTACAGTTGAGGAAACTGAGGCAGATGTTAAATTATTTGCCCAGGGTCACACAGCAAGTGAGTTTCTGAGGCTGGTTTTGAACTCAGTTCTTCCTCACTCTAGATCCAGTGACTGAAATAGCATACAAAGAGAACTTCAGGTGATTAGGTGTCAGATGGAAGTACCTCGTGGATGCAGTACTTTTACACACATATGGGGAGCTCAATCAATTCAATAAGGAGGAAGACTCTACTCATTCTTTTGAATTAGTTCAATGAAAGCTTAAGGAACTTCATAGGGAGAATAAAAAGACTCTAAAACCAATATCCCTTGGCTCTTTCTAATAGTTGTTTTTTTTTTTAATCTGGATCATCAGCTTAAGGAAAATGAAAATACTCAGCATATTCAGCAATCAGAGACAGCTATGAATGACCTTTCAAATTTCAAGGATCATCTCTTGAGGGCAGAGCTACATCTTTCGGACTTGGTAACAGCACAGGTAAAGGGAGCAGTGCTGATCATAGTGGTAATAGCCTGCAGGCAGGAAGCATGACCTCTTGACCTCTGACTCAGGGACCTCCATGAGAGGTGTGGAATCTTGCTAAAATCAGGGATATGAGAGAAAAGAATGGAAGCAGAAATGAGGATTAAGACTGGGAATCAATGGTGTTAAGTAAGCCTCACATTTACCTACTGGGTAGCTACTTCCTCTACAAAGGAATCAGGGAGTAGGATGATTTTCCCACGCAAAAGCTTGGTGGTGGTAGTGCTGTTTGTTCAGTGGTGTCTGGCTCTTTGTGATCCATGGCAGAGATACTGGACTGAGTTGCCCATCCTTCTCCAGCTCAATTTACAGATGAGGAACTGAGGCAAATAGGGTTAAGTGACTCTCCCAGTTCACACACCTAATAAATATCTGAGGCTGGATTTGAGCTCAGGAAGATGAATCTTCTAGGCTCTGGGCCCAGAATTCTATCTACTGCACCACCCAGCTGCCCTAAAAGCTTGGTAGACAGAGAGGGTAGAAAAAGTTTAAATAACCTATGAGTCATTAGGACAATGGTTAGTGTGGGTGTTGTCTAATGGGGTGTTGGGGGAGGAGTAGATACTGAGCTTCTCCTCCCTACATCTGCTTGGCAAACTCTTAGAACATTTACCTTTGCAAAGCCAGTCAAATCAGTGAGAGCCATAGATGGGGAATGTTCTTTGTCCCTTTTTTAGATTGTTAAAATGGAACATTCTGCATACCTGATGCTATATAAATAAATTCCCTCTGCAATTCATTCCTCAATGAGGGTCAGCAAGAAAAAGAGTGAAGTTTCTCAAAGAGTTGCTTCTATACTAACCCCTCATCCTCACCTCCTATGATCAGGCTTTGTTAAATACAATTAGAGTCTGTCTTTTGGGTAGAGACTCACCTGATTGGTGTCAGGTTTTGACTAAGACCTTCCAAGATCACACTGCTAAACGGGGCCAAGCAGATCAATTTATGAAATCTGAGCAGGAGATTGGGACAGCTCTGGTGGTTTTCTAGGCAAATATTTCCACCTACATAAAGATCAGTTATGGGGATCCTAGTGGAAGTACTACGTACAGTGACATAGGTGGACAGAGGTATTATGATCATACCACACCATGTCACCCTCTAATCAGTAAACTCCAGTGGCTTACTTTTTACCTCTAAGATCTAATATAAGATCCTTCATTTGATTTGAAAGCCCTTTAAAACTCGGCCTCAAAAACCTTTCCATCTTCTTATGTCATAACCTTATCTAGACCCTCTACCAATCAGAGACACCTGCTTCCTTTTTCTGCCTCGTGAAGGACATTCAATCCTCCATATCCATGCCTTCACAAGGCTCTCTGGTACATGTAGGGTGATGTCCCTCCTTTTCTCTGCCTCCTGGTTTCACTGGCTTCTTGGTTTTCTTCTAGACCCAGCTCATACCCCACTCTCTATGGGAACTTTTTCCCAGACTCTCCTCAACTGCTAGCACCTCCCCTCTAGGGTGACATATTTATATCTGTATGGATATTGATACAGATATAGACATAGACACAAATGTGGGTACAGATACAGAGATAGAGATAGATTAGATTTTAGCTAGAGATAGAGATAATATAGCATATACTATAAAATGATGAGATATGTTACATATGCATATATATAACAATATGTGCATTATACATGTAACATATTTTATACATACATATGCACATATTTTACATATACTTTTATATATTTATATATATGCATATACACAAAAATACACATAGGATCTTTATAGATATAGATAATATGTATATATATATTATCTATATATAAATATATGTAAATAATATGTAAATATATCTAAATATAAATAGTGAGATAGAACCATATAGGTATTTCTCACGCACATACATATATGTACACATACATATATCTGTGTGTGTATATATCTCTTTGTGCATATATACACATATGTAGTAGCTAGGTAGAGCAGTGGATAGAGCGCCAGGTCTGGATTAAAAAATACATGAGTTCAAATCCAGCCTCAGACATTTACTAGTTGTATGACCCTGGGAAAGACAGTTAATGCTCTTTGCCTCAGTTTCATCATCTGTAAAATGAGCCAGAGAAGGAAACAGCAAATATTCTAGTATCTTTGCCAAGAAAACCCCAAATAGGGTCACAAAGAGTCAGACATGACTGAACAACTATAGACACATGCATGTACATATATGTCATATATCTACATAGTTCTACACCCCAATAATTTTATCTAGCTATACATGCCTTATATATCTCAAGATTTTATAGTATATACATATATATATATATAAATATCATAAAAGATGTATATAGGTATAGATGGTATATACTATAAAATGGATCACAATGCTAATTGAGTCAACTGCCACAGTAATGAACATCAAAGCTCTTATAGAACATGCTCTTCTTCCTTATGGACCCCTCTGAACACCTTGTCTTCAGTTAGAGCACTCATTTTATTGCATGTCATGTTCAAGACTGGACCTACAATCATGACATTCTCTGGATTATCTGTCTCCTGTGTTATCTCCAGGCAGTTAGCACTGTTGAACATTGGAATAGACTTTTGGAACAGTAGTTTTGTCGGCATAGTCCTAGTTACCAGGGTCGAGGGTGCCAATCTTCTGAAGCTTCATCTGTGATGAATCAATATTCCCTTAGGGCACTAGGAAGGGTGAGACTTTTCAGTAAAACACATTCTTAGATCTGGCTTCTAGAAAGATTTGTCTTAAATGAATGGACTGCTTTTAGCTCTTCATTCTATATCCTGCACAAAGTGGCCCAGGCTTTGAGGTTTTTGCCTTCTCAGAAGGTTTAATAGATCCTGAGGAAATGGTTCAGGTCCCCCTTAACAGTCATGTTTCCTTTCTCCTGGGATAGTTTGAACAATCTCTTTTTAGATAGAATTTAGGGGAGAGAGGTGCAATTGCCAGGAGGTGCTTGGCTTTTTAATGTTAATAGGAAATTGAGTTGTTTTTCATAATCATGGTGAATATATGTTCGTCTGGAAGATCCTTGAGCTGGTGTGGTGGCAATTCAAAGTCTCTTAGAGAAGGTGAGGAGAAAGGAGTACCCATAAAGTACCTTTAAAGAAACAAAGATTTGGGTATTTTCCCTTAAAGGGGCTCCTAGGGAGAAAGGGAGTGCTGAATGGATGGTGATATGAGGTGAGTCTTGATATCACCTCAGACAGCATTGTTGGATGCATGTGAATCTTATGAACTCTTAGCTACAGATAACCCTGACCCATGATGGGGATATTTGTGTGTCAGAGGTATCCTCATTGTTCTATATTACTGTGGCCCTAATGTTTCTGGTGCTACTCCCCTTCATCATCATTGCCTGGCATCCAGGCATGCTATGAATTGATCCTCTAATTCCCCACTGTATGGAGTATACTCTTAAAGAAGATTTTTCTGCGTGTATTATTTGCTGTTTTTTAATCCTTTTATTATTTTTATTGTTGTTCCTCCAGAACTGTTTATCCTAGACCTCTTTCTGAGGTCAAAGTCATTTAGCAAAAGCTTTAAGGCCATTTAAGTGATGGAAAGTCCCCTAGAGGATTGAGGGACATTGCCACCAAATAGTGTGACACGGTAGGCTGAGATAATTTCCTTTTAAGGAACTAAGGAGAATATCCTTGGGATTTGGTTGGTGCAGAGGACTAAGGGCATGCTAAGCATAGCCTATGAATAGTTGGTGTTTTTGAGATCTAACAGAGATCTCACTGTATTTTTTGACCCAATGGTGATGCCATACCCAATGCAGAGATAGAGAGGAATAGCATTCATTTTTAGGCATCATATTCTTTGTATCTCTTATTGTGAGCAAAGTTAGTTTTATTGTATTTTATGATTTATGAGAATTTCAATGCACTCTAATCCCAAGCCTAAATCACTAGATTGACCTGAATCAGGTCTTATCCAAAACAAACCCGAACCTGGATGTTTAGTCATATTTCAAGAAAAGGAAGTATACCTGTAACAAGGTTTGGCAGCCCTTCATCAGAACATGAGATCACACATTTTGGTTTTGAAAACATAGCTATCTCAAATTTGGGAAGAAAGATTTCAATGGATTTGTGATTTTATGGACACAGGTATTTCCCAAAATGGTACAGATAGGAATCTCTCCACACCTACCAATTATATTCATATCATCCTCCAAATTTGGAAAAGACAGTCAGCCCAATGGTGGGAGGCTTTGTTGAGTCCTTCTGACAAGAAGCAATTCATCTGGGGAATCACAGAAGGAAAGTGAGTGGAAGACCTATTATATATTTGTTATGCCACTACAGGAAACAGGAAACTTAAAATCAAACTCATTACCAGGGAATGGAAGCTGGGGAGCACAGGTTCATTAGAAAGTATAGCTATATAAATAACAACACCATAAACAGAATGTTTTGCCTTAGAGACTAATATATTTCAAAATTATTATCCACTTAAAATATTTTACCTAAAAGAATTCACAATTAGCTTTCAGTATTTAAACAGCACATTAAAATGGAATGTTTATAAATATCTGAAATAAAAGCAGCTTCATTTCAATAGAAACACATTTTAGAACTCCCACATACCATAGGCTCCTGAATATAATGCAAATTACATGGTTTACAACATAGGTGTTGTTTTTTCTCTTTTTTATCTGAGCTGACAAAAGGGTTTAGATAATAGCTAATATAAATACATAAAATGTCATATTGAGAAGGTAGTATTCAAACATTTGTCTTTTGGAGAGTATTTCTAAACTTGACTTTTATTAACTCAGGGAATCGGAGAGAAATATGGCGATGCTAGTGAACCTTTGAAAATCTTTTATTTTTATCACTTTTAATGCATGTTTAATATTTAACATTCATCTTATTATAGACAGAAATTGTGAAATGCTTGTGCTGTTTCCAAACAGTTTTCGAGTTCAATGCACAGTCACAATTCTGAGGGGAGATTTCACACATTTATGGAAAATAAGGCATTTTTGCAGTAAAGTTGCAAAGTGTGAAAGAATACTTGTTTTATCTCCTTTACTTATCATGTTTATGAGTTATTTCGCCTGGAAGTAAATTGACAAGTTGTCAATGAACAATAGGCATTGCTTCAGCGAGGCTTTTCACAGGTTCAGATGCCTTTGGGCAAAAGGCTAAATCTGGAGTTTGTGATGTAGCATATGGAGGCCTGGAAAAAGTGGCAACGGGGTGAGAGACATTTACTGCACAATGCATGTGGCTGCTGATCTCTAACCAATCGGCTTGGTCCAGTGTCCATTACGGATTCATGTACTGTATCCATCGGCTACCCTGGCAGCCAGAGAAGAGGATTTCTGCCTCCATACAATAGCTCATCTTTATTTTATTACCAGGGCGCCGTGGTGTATTTTGTCACTTTGAGGCATATTTTTCCCCCTAAACAATTGCTATTAATACTCACCATTAATAATGAACCATCACGTCTTCCGATTAGGTGGCTCTGTCAGAAACCTCCCAATTATAACAATAAGAAAATTATCTCAGAATTCCTTTTGTAAAATGTTGTATTTGGCAGTGTGCAGCTGTGACTGGCCACATTCTGGTTACCCTCCTTTTATATTTCATCACTCTCTTCCCCTTGCCTCATGTTTCAAGATGCTAACATGGCCCCTTTTGTGATAAATCAAATCTGCACATAGCTCACACATGAGTTAAATGGTATTTCAGTAGATGGCGCTCTTCATTCCCAATCAGTGCTGTATTCTCTGTACCACCACAGCCATCTGTAATCAAGGTAAACGACTAATGAGTTGTGTTAGGAACACAAGTTGTTTTCAGTAATTAGGTTATTTTCTACGTTGTGCTAATAGTGGGACAGGGGTCAGAAGAACCCCAGACTGGCTGAACCGAGGCACCAACCCTTTAGCTGAGGGATATGGGCTCTGGACCCTTGCAGAAGTTTGTATGCTTTAATTCCTGATATGTCTTTATAATTCCCAGTGAGAGGAGAGGAGGGGGGAGGAGGGATAAGGGGTTGTTTCAAAAATAATCGGTCACTGAGCATCATGTGGGATGGATTCTTATGCAGAAACTTCCTTCCTTGGCTATCTACAAAAAGAGATGTTGAATATGAAGAGCAGTAGATATGAATATGGGTCCTCTTTGAGACCTTTCTCCTTTGGAAGCTCTCTCCTCCTTGATTTTTCCAACAAGATGAGAAGAGGAGATTTCTTTTCCCCATCCAGTGACAATGGCAGCTATAAGTACCCAGAAGCAGGTTCATGTGCTTGCCTAGGTGAGGCAGAGATACTAGATTCTTATTGTTTCTTCCTTTCTATTCCACTCCCTGAGTACAGAACAGAGAGCAGAAATACTAAGAAATCAATATTTCCAACCTTGGCAGTTAGCTAATGGGTTGGGATTTGGTCATGAATGCACCAGAGAAAAGAGAGTGTCATTAACAATGAAGTACTTTTCAGAGAAGATGACCATTATCAGAAGAAGTCTGTAGAGAAGGACTAAGTCCAAGAGATTTCCTGACTGTCCAAGAGATCTGGATGCTGTCATTTCTTTGAGACAATGCAGGTCTAAGGGGAATGTGCAATATACATTTCAGCACTCCCATTAAGTGTTTTTACTTTTGGAGGAGGCATATTTCAAGTCTAATGGGCTATTTTAGATGTTTTATATTTTCTACATTTCTTCATGCACAAACGTTTGCATCTTTGCATTATGAGTATTTCCTGTAGTAGAGCTGAAAAAGAGCTATTCTCTACCTAATAACTGATTCATACAATGGCCATCCTTTCTTGTTACTGTTTCTGGGGAGACCATAGACACGAACCATGCCTAGGCTTTGTCTTACATATTTTCCCAGAATTTTACTTTGGGGTGGGGGTAGGATAAACTAGAGTGAAAGAGAACTCATAACTTCTTCCCCCATTTTGGTGTCAGATCACATCTAAGATGTGACCACTGCCCACCCACTACATAAAAGAAGAGTATTCTGTGTTATCTGGGCTCTGGTCCAATTACAATGTATCTATTCATCATAAATTTGGTCCTGCACTCCACTCCACCCCAACCACTGGCATAACTGAGAAAAAGGAAGATTTCTAGTTCTTTCTCTCTAAGGAAAAAGAACCTGGGTGGCATGACCTTCATGGGTAGTGGAGAACTGAGCTTAGAATCATGGAGGCCTGGAACCAAGCCCAGGTTTCTCACTTGCTATGGGATCCTGATTTAATTATTTCACCTTCCTGGGCTTCCATGTCTCAATTTTCAGTATGAAGAGATTGTCTTAGATTATCTCCAAGGTCATTTCCAGCTCTGGCATTCTATACTGTCAATTGTAAGAATTTGTTAATAATTACTAAGTCTATAATTTTTAAACAAGAAAGAAAGAAAAAAGTCTTTCAAATGCTATTATACTGACATTCGATGTTCTAAGGTCCTTCTACCTCTTAAATTCTGTCATCTAGGATTCCTTCTGGTTTTCATACTCCATGTTCTAAGGTTCCTTTGAGCACTGCTATTGTCTAAAATTCCTCCCAATTTTCATATCCCATATTCCAAAGTCTTGTTCAGGTCTAATATTGTATGTTGTGAGGTGTCTCTAGGCTGGACATTCTATGTTCTAAACTCTCTTTCACCTCTGACATTGTTATAAAGCATTATCAAGGTCAGAAGTCCTATATTATAAGGCCACTCCATGTTTTGACTTTCTATGTTTTATATAAATAGGTAATATAGATATAAAATTTATGTGTACATATATATACATGTATGTACATATGTATGTATGCATGTATACATACTATATATGTACATATATATAAACATGCACTTTAATAAGCATTTATTCTCTCTCTCTCAACTCCTATGCCCAATTAAAGAAAAAAAGAAAAATAAATTACTAGCAATAAATATGCTTTATGAAGTAGAAGAAATAAATTCCCTCAATGGGCATGTCCATAAATGAATGTCTCATTTGAATTTTAAGCACATTTCCTCTCTTTCAGGAGGAGGGTAGTATGATTTATTTCAATCAGCCAACAAGCATTTATTTAGATCTTACTATGTGTCAGACCCTGTGCTAAGTGTTGAAGATACAAAGAAAGGCAAAAAACACTATCCCTGACTTCACATGTAAACAATTATGTATGTACCATATATAGAGAGTTAGTAGAAGATCATCTCAGAGGGAAGGCACTAGTAGTGGGAACAAGTAGAAAAGGCCTCTTGGAGAAGGTCAAGTATAGGCTAAGTCTCGAAGAATGTCAAAAAACAGAAGAGGTGGAGGTGAGAAAGGAGAAAAGTCCAGGAATGGGGGAGAGCCAGTGAAAAAAGCCCAGGCTGGGAGCTGGAGTGCTATGTGCAAGGAAGGCTAGTCTCTTTGGGAGAATATATATAATTTTTTTCACTTAATTTTTCCCAATAATTTTGCCTGAAAGATACCTTCTCCCTGACCTAAAGTCATTTGTCTTATGGACTCTAGTATTTTCAGCAACTACCACACTTTCCTAAAGGAACAAAATACAGTATGGTATATAAATGATCCTATATAAATTTTGTTGTTATCCTTACTGCATTGTAGGAAACTAAAAAAAATAAAATAAAACTATATAACTTAGGGAAATCCTTAACCCTATTTTTCTTTGTAACCTAAGCTTTGTTTGGTCTTAGATTCTAAAGTATACCCTCTGCCAATCTTGGCAACAATTCATGAGAATGATTTCGTATACATCATATTTTGTTCAGTCAGTAAACATTTATTAAGTACCTATTTACTTTGTGTCAGGTACTATGCTAAGTGTACAAAGAAATAAAGAAAGGATACAAAGAAAGACAAAAGACAGATCCTGCTCTCAAGAAGCTCACTGTCTAAGGGAAGAGACAACATGCAAACAACTATGTATAAACAAGCTGTATGTTGAAGTGAAAAATGAATGGGGAGAAACAGCCAAGAGGTCAAAAGGAGGAGGAGGAGTAGGAGGTAGTACAGAGCAGTCAAAGGAATGAAGTTTGAATAGTGAATCTTCCATGTACTATCTTGGTCAAGTCACTAACCTCTTTGGGATCAAATTTCCTCATCTATAAAATTATTAAGATGAACTCATTGTCCACCCCCTCACTCCCTTAAATCTCATTCACCATCACCATCAGTCCCCCACCACTCACACGCACATAGAGTTATATATAAAAAGAGAGGGGAGGAAGGAAATAAGTATTGAGTCATAACATATATGCCAGGCGAAACCTGGTTTGATCTTCATAACAACCCTGGGAGGCAAGTACTTGCATTGGTAACTAAGGTGGGGCCCCAGGTGGGGCCAGTGAAAGGAGGTCTGATTATATCTTTGCTCCCAAGTGCTAGGTGCTAAGCTGATGTGGGTGTGTAGCCCCCAGGGTCCTAAGGCGAGTTGCTAAGACCAGAGCCAATAGTAAGAGCTTAAGTTCTGGTGGCTCAGATGACCTTTGATGATGGCTAAAGAGTGCATAAAAAGAGAGAACAGAGCTATTTGCTTAGGGCTCTCACTCTTGGAGGTGTGCTGATGTGGAGACTCTGGGCAGCTGTAGTTAAGAGCCCTCCAGCTTGTAAACCTCCATGTTTGGACTTTGTTAAACCCTGGTAGCTATGTATTGAGATTTCAATCAGACAAGGTCTGTCTGTTGATGTTTGTCATTTGTTTGTATTTGCTCTGAAGTTCAGGGTGCTGGCTTTTCCCCCTGAGCTGAGTGAATGATATTTGTATGCTGGATTAAAGTAAGATTGTTAACACCTTAACTTGTTTTCCTTAGTAAAGCAGATCAAAAGAAGCTGGGCTTGTAGCATTCTGTGTGCTGGTTGTTGTTGATTTTACACCTCCACAGCAGCTGCTAGCTGGATTGTGAAAACTATACTATTGTTATACCCTGAAGCAGAGGTTGTGACTCACCCAGGTTCACACAGCTAGTAAATGCCTGAGCCGAATTTGAACTCAGTTCTTCCTGAATCAAGGCTCTATCCATTCTATCCTCTGTCCCACTTAGTTGTCTGTAGAAAGAGGGAACAGCATGAGAATGAAAGATCTATAGAAGGAAAACCAAGATAGAAAATCAAAAGTTAAATTGTGTCTTTTTGAAAATTAATTCATAGGATCATACATTTGATCTGGAAAGGGCTTCAGAGGTAATCTAGTACAACCCAGTAATTTTGTAGAAGAAGAAGATTGGATCTAAAGAGGTTATATGACCTGCCCAAAGTCACACATCCCATATTCAGGAGGAATTGGAAACAATCCCTTTACCTTCTTTACCTCGAATCCTTGGCAGAGGCAGGATTCAAACTCAAGTCTTTTGACTAAAAACCCATCAAGATTTCCACTATTCCTCTTGTCTCCTGTCCACTACGTGGCCTGTTTCCCATTCATTAGCATTTCCATCAAAGGGACAGGAAAGGAAAGAAATAAGAAACATTGCATATATCTTATAATTCCTACAAGTTGTTACTATGACTGGGGTTGAGGGGTATAGGTTGGAACCAAAAGCAAAGTCGGGGGTTGCTAGGCAGGACAGTGGATATTATTGGGCCTAGGAAGACCATGACAAACCTGCCTAAGATACCAAGCAAGTCACTTAAGCTCTGTTTGCCTCAGCTTCCCCATCTATAAAAAGAGGATAATAAAAGCACCTACTTCTCAGGGTCGTAAAGACCGTATGAGATAACAGCTGTGGAGAGCCTGGCACAGAGTAAGCACAAATGTCATCTATCATTATTGCCGTTGCTGTTGTGGTTATTGTTATCTGTAGAACGAGGGTAATGATAATAGCGCTTACCTCCGAGGCTTGTTGTGAGGACCAAATGAGATAATAATGGGAAAGCACTTAACATGGTCCCTGGCACACATAGTTAGTTCTAGATTGTTGTTGTTGTTGTGTTGCTGGTCGTTGTTGTTGTTGTCGTTGTCATCAGAGGATCATTTAGGGAAGTTAAGAAAAGCCGATCCCCTAAAGTTTCACCACCAGCTCAGGAACATCTTCAGTTACATCTACTCATGAAAATCATGGACTAAAACATGAAAATGTCAACAATATGGAACTACACAGGGAGTGCATCCCTCTCTCCTTCCCTAACATGGTCCCTTTCTATTCTGTCACTCACTTCTAGAGCTTAACCCACATTATGAAGCCACCTCAGTCTGGAGCTGGCTCCTCTCCAGTGTTTCCAGTAACCCCTATGTTTCGCTTGGATGGAGCACATATATGCTTCTGGGCTTGTGCTTTCTCCATTCTCACTTTCAATGTGTTTTGTTTTTTTTTTTTACCTTCCCAACAGAAGCTTCTTTGGAAGAGAGAGCATGTCTCTTCCTTCCCATGTCATAGAGAACCCTGCATACAAAGCCCTGAATGTGATTACAGCGTAAATGATACTAGCTTCTCATTACATAATCAAACAGAAATGAACAGCAACCCAGTTTTCCTTCATTTGGGACCCAGATGTGTGATTGCACCAGCGTGGCTGATTCCCACTGCTCCAGGAAGAGAACTCCTCTAGAATATAGAGTCACACAGCCAGTATGTACCAGAAAAAGAACTTGAGCTTAGGTCTTCCCAACTACGGGGTTGTTTTTCCATTTGCTGCTTCTCATATTTCCTACAGTAGGAACCAGGGTGGGATAAACCATGTACGTCCCATTTTACCTTCACTGAAAGCCTGTTAAGCTTATGAAAAATCAGCAAATTATACTATGTCTGGCTGAGAAAATGTTGGCCTTTTATCTTATTTTTGCATGGAACTGTTCTACATTGGAACTTCAAGCTACCGGATGGGCCAACCTTCCTGCTTAGGGAATATTTATGCAGCTATGTATTTGGGGAGCAGTGCAGTGAGCAATTAGCATAAGAAATAATACCAGGAGCACTCAGAGTGAAGATAAATGATGGATGAAAGGACACTGAATTAGACTGGTTACCACATTTAATTAAGAAACAACTGTGCTGTTTGCTGGATGTCACTATCTTACATCTGCCAAAAAAGGGTAAGTATCTTCTTTTAGGTGTTATTATCCTAGACAACGAGAGCACAGCTAAAGCAAGAGAGGATGCAGATTATAAAATACATACCATTATGTAATGCTCTCACCAGACCTGAGGAAAATAATGAATACATTATGTTTTAATGTCTTACAAACTGTTAAATTATTAATGATCAGGCAGACTATTTGTGCTACCTCATTGGAATCTTTTTCAGACTTTAATTAAATATCTTTATACAATGATAAAATACTCGTTACAGCTCCATGCTTAGCCTATGAAGCTTAATGGAAAGAATAACCAAAGAGGACTGAACTACACTCCATTCTCTTTAAAGTGATTATAATGGATCTAAAGTCAACCAAATAATGTGGGGGGGGGGGGGAAGAGGCTAGAGACAGCTTGGTGGGAGGATGGAGTCTTCAAAGAGAGGAGGGAGTACATGTCACTTATTCCTTCCCTACCAATTAGGAAACCTTCTGAGAGGTCATACACAAAAGCACTTCTAAATTAAAACTGAAGGTGCTTCAGGAAGTCTTGCTCCCTTCTAGTCACTGTTGAGTCTATCTTTCAGTGTCTAGGAGACTAAGCTTCTATTAATAAAGCAAGGTATTGTTTTATCTTCTGATCTTGCTTCAAAAATATGTGTTAGTCTACTCAGGAAAAGTAAAAATAAACCATAAGCCAATTTTTAGACAATACGTTGGAAATATCATTATTTTATGTCTCTCTGGAAATCAAAACATACTCAATAAACTCTTAGTCTTGTCTCTTGCTGCCATTATAAATTCACTGTGAAATGATGAAATGCTGACATTCATGGCATGCTTATCAAATTTTCAGGTGACTTAAAGCTGAAAGAAATAGCTGGCACATAGAACTTTTAAAAAATCTCAATAGACAACACCACTGAGCCAAATATAATGAAATGAAATTTAAAAAATATAAATGCAAAATCTTATACTTGGATTCAAAAAATCAATTTCCTTCTGGGAAGGGATGGCCAAACTTTTGTCAGCTTATCTGAAAAAAAGTTCTAGAGGTTGTATTGGATTGCAAAATCAACAAGAGTCAACAATTTGATAACAAAGAAAGTTAATATAACCTTAGACTGCATTTGAAAGGGTATATTGTCAAAGAAGACATAACCTTCACTATATAGAGCTATTTGCATGTTCTCTCCTCAATTAGATTGAATTCAGTGAGTGCAGGGAATTATGTTTTGCCTTTCTTTTCTGATCACTAGCCTGTTTAGGGTATTAGTCTGGTACTGAAATCTCTTGGACAAAGGGGAAAATAAACATTTTAACAACTTTATTTGCATAATTCTAAATCACTTCCCAAAATCGTTCCTGCCTAACTTCTCACCAACACTGGCTATTCTCATCTTTTGTCAGCTTTGTCAGTTTTTTGTGTGTGAGGTGAAGCATCTTGATTGTTATGATTTTATCTTTCTCTTATTTTTAGTAAGTTGGAGTATTATTTCGAATGGCTGTTACTGTTGATCAATTCTTTGAAGATTTTTTTTCATATCTTTTGACCACTTATCTACTGGGGAATGGCTTTTCGCTGTGTGTGTGTGTGTGTGTGTGTGTGTGTGTGAATTGTTTATAAGTATCTTGCATGTCATATCCTTGTCAAGGAAACCTGACACAAAGAATTTTCTCCCATTTGACTGCTTTCTTTCTTATCTTAGGTGCATTAATTTTGTTTGTGCAGAAGCTTTTTGGTTTCATATAATCAAAATAGTTTCCTTTAAGCCTTAACAAAAATACTATCTTTTACAGAAAGCATTTCTCAATCCCTCTTCATCCTAGTGCCTTCTCTCTGTTAAGCATTTCCTATTTATCCTATATATAGTTTGCTTTGTGGATATTTGGTTGTATGTTGCCTCCCTCATGACATTGAAAGCTCCTTGAGAGTAAGGACTTTACTTTGCCTCTTTTTGTATGCTCAGTGCATAGCACAAATCTAGGCACATAGTAGGTACTTGAGAAAAGTTAATTATTTGATCTTCTATAATTGCTTCTAACCTTTGTTTTGATTAAAATGTGTATAATTCATGTATAATTACCAAGCGTGGTTTGCTTCTCTTATAATTTTTTGGTAGTATGAACATTGATATTCAGTTCACATATCCATTTAGGATGTATTGTGGAATATGTCTGCCCAACCGGTGTCCAGTTTTCCCAACAGATATTTTTTAATTAAATGAGGAATTCTTGTTGCTGTTTTCACTAAGTCATTTACATTTTCTAGTTTATCGAAGACTGGGCTATTGAGTTTTGCTATTTCTAATTCTATTTTGTCTTCTCTGTTGCATTTATCTACCTCTCTCTTTTTCAATCAGCACCAGATGATTTTTTAACTCTTCCTTTAAATTATACTTTGAATTCTGGAAGTTCTATTTTCCCTTCACCTGTACTTCTCACTATTTCCTTTGATACTCTAGATCTTTTACTTTGGTAAAGGAATTTTGTTATTGATTTATCAAGTTCTGTAAAGTATCCCTTTATATCATAATATTATCAGTAATGGAAATAGTTTTATCTTTTCTTTTTCTTGCTTATAGCTATTGAAAATATTTCCAGAACTATGTGAAATGTTAAAGGGAAGAGTAGACATCCTTGCTTTATTCTTGTATTTATTGTGAAATGTTCTAGAGTGTCTCTAATAAATAAGATTCCTGCTTTTAGTTTTAGAAATACACTTTTATAATATCAAAAATGGTCTCTTTATGCCAAAACTTGTCAGATTTTTTTAGCATTAGTGAATGTAGTACTATGTCAAAAGCTTTTTTCTGCATCTATTGAGAAAATAATGTGGCTTTGGATATTTTTGTTATTTTTCTTTTTGCCTTTAATTTCATTAACTGTATTGCTTTCCTAATGTTGGAATATCCTTGCATCCTTAGTATAAATCCAATTTTATCATTACTAAAAATTAGATGAACTATTGCAGCCTGTTTGATAGGATTTCATTTAAAATTTTTAATCAATATTCATTAATGATATTGGCTTGTATAGTTTTCCTTCTGTGTTTTATCTTTCCCTGGTTAAGTTATTAGGGCTATATTTCTCTTGTAAGAGAAATCTCATAGAATACTTCCTTTCTCACCTTTGGAGAATAATACGTGAAGTATTGACATTGCTTTTTTAAAAGTTTGATTGAATTCTTTTGTGAATCCACCAAGACTATGAGTTCTAATTCTCTTATAGCTCCTTTACAACTACTTCTATTTCACTTTCTGAGAGTGAATTATGTAAGATCTCTAGTTGGTCTTCTGTTAGTTTGCTTATTTTATATTTTTAATGCATTCCTATATTTCATTTGAGTTCTCAATTTTGTTAGCATATAACCATGAAGAATAGGTTCTGATGATTCTTTATATTTCTTCTAGCTTTCCTCATTTACCATTTTGTTTATTTGTTTTTTCTGTCCTCTTTTTTAAAATCAAATTGGCCAAGGTTTAACATTTTTTATTAGTCTTTTCAAACAACAAGCTTTTCTTTTCACTTGTCATTTCTCTATATCATTTTTAATTCCCAGATTATCTCTCATATTAACATTTAATGCCTCTTTTTGTGCTTATGTTAAGCTTTTTTATGTGTTGATTTTCTAATTTTTAAAAAATATATCCAGTCAATTATTCCTCTCTTTCTTCTATTTTGTTGAAATATCTCTGTAGGGATATGATTTTTCACCTGATAACTACTTGGTCTGCATCTCAGACATTTTGGTATATTATTTAATCATTACAATTTTACATAATTAATAATTGTTTTATGATTTGTTCTTTGACCCACTCATCATTTACAATTTCACTATTAAGTCTCCATTTTGGTCTCTATTTTTTGTTTGTGCTCCATTAACTGATTACTATTTTTATCATATCATATTATATACAGCAATGTGTTTACTATTTCTACCTTTTGACAGTTGTTTGCAGTATCTTTGTGCCATAATACATAGTCTACTTTTTAGTTCCATGTGGCAGCCAGAAATACACATATTATTTAGTAGTTCCATTTAGAAAATGCCGTAAGTCTTTTATCTCCATATTCTTCACCAATCTGTTCAATTTTATCTGTTTCCTTTTGTTTATATTTCTGCTGGGCTTATACAAAATGGAGAGAGGGATATTGAAATCTTCCACCACTATTGTATAATTATCTATGTCTTCCTATGGTTCTGTTAATTTTTTTCATTTATGAATTTGGATGCCAAGTTACTTGAAGTATATAGGTTGGACATTGATATTGGTTTGTTGTCTTTGGCATCTTTCAATTGTAAGTAGTTCCATTGTTTGTCCTTTTCAATTTTTTTAAATGTTTGTTTTTGCTTTTTCTCTTGGCACGGTTGTAACTCCAGTTTGTTTTTATTCATCTGTTGCATAGTAATTTTTCCAACCCCTCATTTATATGTCCTTTTTGTATTTTATTCTGTATGTGTCCTTTTTTTAAACATGTTCTTGTAAGCAACAGATTGAAAGGTTTTTTTTTTTATTTGATCTTCCACTGTTTTTCACTGCATTGGATTGTTTAATCCATTCACATTTAAAGTTATCAGAGTTAGATTTGTATTTTCCCTCATTTCTTTCTATTACTGTGTTTTTCCCTCTTCTTCTGTAAAGACAATATTTTTATCTCTTCAGTTATTTCAACTTAATCTTCTTTAAGGCACTATTTACACTGGCTCTCTTCCTCTTATTCTCAAGCATCACTCCCCATCCTATTTGATGCCTCCTTCTTTAATTTTGGAGTTTTAACATTTTTTTCTTTTTTTTTCTTCTTTATATTTTCCTATTTAATTCTTTCCCCTTTTTTCTTCCCAATTAAGTAGTCAAGTAAAATCTTCCTTCCTCTCCTTCCTTTCAACTTGTTTTGTTCATTAGATTTTATTTTGTATTTTTTATCAAAAAAGTACTTTTCATTTTCTTCATTGTTTACCTTTCTTTTCTATATATTCTAGAATTTTGCTCTTTAATTCATGGCCATTGGTACATCCTTAGTCTCTGCATTCCTCATGGAATTAAAGCTTCTCAGGTATTTACTTGGGTTCCCTTTAAACAGTGTCCATGTTTATTGCCTTGCAGATCTTGTACGCATTTTTCCATTGTGTCTAATGCTTAGATAGAACAATCACTGTAGGTGATAGAGAGACAATTTCCATAATGTAGGAATTTTTCTATATCTCTGTGTTGAGAGAATACTGAGCACTTTGGGGATTAGGAATTAGCCTTCTCTGCTGTGAGTTCATCAGATTTCTTATTAGAGTTCTTGGTGTCCAGATACCATGGAAGTAACTGAAATTAGATTATCTAATGAATAATTACAGTTTTGGAGATATTCTAGAGGCCAGAGAGATTGGAGAAAATGTCTAATCTTCATCTCGTTGGTCAAATATGTGATCTGGAAGTCAGTACACTTAGTTTTAATGTAAGGAAAGACTTCCCCAAAATTAGGTAATGCCCTAAATTTAGTGGAATCTTCCTCATTTGGAGTCTTTAGTAAAAGGCTAAATTCCACCCCTAAAGTATGGAAAGAGGATATATACATTTTTAAAAATTTCTTAGGTAGGGTATTGACTAATATCCTTTACAAACCAAGATTCTATCATTTTATGAGAGTATGAATTACTCTGTAGTGCTTTGTAGGAATTTGTTTTAAGTAAGAAATTTGGTAATCTGATTAACTATGTTATTAAAAATTCCTTTGATACTTGTAATAATTAAGAAATATTTTGTATCATAAATATGGTGAATATCCTATCCCTCATTTACTCTAATTTTTACCCTGATTTTTTTTTAATTTAAAACATGTAGGCATCATGTTTGCAATGATTGTTTTGTTTTATTTTATTACATTCTGCCAATGGTGTTATTGCCCTACTAGTTTAAAGGTTAAAAAAAGTACCAGATCTGTCAAAGTGAGTGAAGCCAACTGTTGCAGAGCTATCAAAAAATAATCAGTTCAAATAGGTACATAATTGCTGAGGGTGGTCTGTGTGAACTCAGATCACAACTGACAGAACACACGTTTCGCTAATGTCCTGGATAATGTCTTGAATAAAGAAAACACAGATCTTTCCAGGCCATTTGTGGTGAAAAATTAGTAGATAGATGGCTAGATAGGTAGGTAGGTAGGTACAGATAGATAGATAGATAGACAATAGACACAACTCCCCTTTGACCCAAGCTAAGGATAATAATAAAATGGAAGTATTCAAAAACATAATTAATTTTACTGCATTGATTTTTCTAAGTATGACTTTTCATCAGTGGTATAATCAGAAAGGATCCGTTTGTCTTTTGTTGATGATGATGATGATGATGGCATTTATTTATAGAGTATTTTAAAGTTTAAGAATGCTTTACACATGTTACCTCTTTTGATCCTCTCAACAATCCTTGTTACAAGGGCAAATAGTATCCTTATTTTTTTTATAAATCAGGAAACTGAGGCTGACAGACTAAATGCCAAGAGTCACACAAGTATTATGTTTGAGACAATATTTGAAGATTCTAGCTATGTACCCATAACACAAAGCTGCAAAGTTAACTTGGAAAGAAAATTGATCTGCAGAGTAAAGACTCTTGTGCTGCTTGACTGGGGTCTCTACTTTTCTTCTACCTTTCAGCAATTTGATACTTCATCCTTATGGGTGCTCCCTCTGTCAATGCTGATTAGTACCTATTTCACAGCTCAGTAGTTGGTATAAAGTGTTTTTTATTATTGTTATTGAGTCATACTCAGTTGTGTCTGACTTCATGACCTCATTTGGGTTTTCTTTGCAAATATACTCGAGTGGTTTGCCATTTCCTTCTCCAGCCCATTTAACAGATGAGGAAACTGAGGCATACAAGATCAAGTGACTTGCCCAGGGTCACATAACTAGTCTGAGGCCAGATTTGAACTCAGGAAGATCAGTCTTCCTGAATTCAGGCCCAGCAGTCTGTCCACTGTGCTACCTAGCTGTTACTCTGGCCAAAAAAGAGTGTTACCTCATAGTTAACCTGCTGGTGATGAGCCTTCCATTATTCTGGTCCTCAGGACTTGCCAGGTGCTTAAAGTTGTTTGTTTTTAACTTGATAGTACCTACCAGAATGTATGCTCTATTGATGTCATCTTCCCAAAATCAACATAGTGGCTCTGCTTTTCCCTAAATTCAAAATGATTTCTTAGCTTTGTGACTAGACAAGTAAGACAGAGAATATGAGGGGGGAAAGGGGAAAATGTGAAAGCACATTTTAGAAAATACTTTAGGATAAGGATGGGGGGGAACACTTTACTTTCTTATTTAAAATATGTTTACAAGCTTGTTTCATAAATTATAGTTTCCTCCCAATGAACCAAATGTAAGCCCTATGGCTCACTAGCAGCTCCCTAGAATAATATGCAAACTGTAACTGCTGGCTGTGATTTTACTGCTCTGTCGTATGACAATATATCTGTTGTGGTTTAAGTGTTCACAAAGCTTAGTTTAAACAATAATGCAGGGTATTAAAGCATTTATTTACTGTGTGGTGAGACTAATTCTTCTTAGTAGTTCTTCCAAGAGATGACAGGAAGTAAAAATCTAGGATATATGTAAGAAACAATGGGCTGCTTACAGTAATAGTTTAATCTTTCTGTGGCCAGAAAAACAAAGCCCACACTCAAAGTTTTGTTTTCCCATTGTATATATCCCTGAATCTTGGGTTTTCCAGAATCTGCACGAAGAACAATAGGACATGAATCTTATAAGGTTTGCATAGACTGTGTCTGCATTGAATTCTTGCCCTAGGGAATGATCTTGGCACAGCAAATTAGAGGTGGCAGTGTAAGAGTTTCTCAGCCTATACAACCCTATGGGAGCATCCATTTGGTTCTCCCATAGGGCTATGAGTTAGGCAATGTCGCTTGAATAAAATGATATGAAATGACTCAAGAGCATAAAAGAAAAGTATAAAAAGAAGATATCTCATTGTAGCTATCCATTTTTCTCCCTAATGTTTTGAGATTTTTGAAAAGCCTGAAGTGAATTAGAGCTGTCTTAGGTGACTCTAATACAGCAGTAAGCTCATTTAACATCAAGTCAACCAAATTCAACAGGTTTCCAAGTGTCACATTTTCATGGAGATTATCATTAATTGCCAAGGTGCATTTTCTGCTAGGACTGGAACCCAAAGATCTCTTCATTACAGTCAAACACATCTTCCTTCACCATTTATTTTGTTCTGTTTCAATTTTATGAGATATTTACTCCAGGGGAAACTTAAGTTTTCACCCACCTATCATAGCAGTCTCATAGAAAGGTGAATACAAAGGTATTAGGAAGGACTATTTGGGGGGTTTCATCTGTACATGCTTCATTTGCTGGTGTTTTAGGCAAGAGTAGCAGCTACAAAGTAGCATTCTAGATTAAACCTGTGGAGAAGTGAAAACAGCATTCTAGCTCATAACAGAAAAAATTGTTTCATTTTCACCTCATAGACTACTAGGCGATATTTAAAAACCCAATATGTTTGACCATAGGCATCCTATTATTTGTCATTGGCCTTATATACAAAGGTATATAAGTGCTTTTTTTTATTACGTTTGTATACGAAAGACCAACTTTATGTGCGTGTGGGGGGGGGGGGTAACAAATACATAAATGGTATAACTTAAGGGTACCCAAAGACCATCTGCTCTAAGGCAACATGACATAGTGGAGAGAACATTGATTTGGGGATTAGTCATCTTGGGTTTTAATCATAGATCTGCCACTAATTACCTTCAATGGGTGTGTTTCTTGGGCATGCCACTTTGCCTCACTAAATCTCCATTTCCTCATCTACAAAATAAGGGAACTGAACTATATATGATTTCTAAGGTCCCTTTTGGCTACAAATCCTATGAACTTATGATCTTCCCCACCTTTCTGTAACAGCCTACTATTTTATTCATACCTTTGGGTTATTACATTTAATATTTTATTTAATTGACTTTTATATATATGTATATGTAATTTAATAATATTATATTATATTCAATTATATTTAATGACAATAATAGTAAAGCTGATAATAATAACTAACATTTATATAGTGTTTTAAGGTTTCCAAAGCACTGTATTTCTGTTATCTCATTTGATCCTCATAACAATCCTGTGAGGTAGGTACTATTATTATCTTTATTTTACAGATGAGGAAACTGAGTCTTAGAAAGATCAAATAACTAGCCTAGAGTTACATATCTAGTAAGTACTTGAGGTAAAATTTGAACTCAGTTCTTCCTGTCAAGTCCAACAGTCTTACTACCTAGCTGCTTCTCTAGCTAGAAAATCATTGGTAAAATACAACTATTGCATGGGAAAACTTAAATATTAACCTGCTGCCATATATTTTCAATTTTTCCTTTTACCATGGCATGACAAAAGCAAGAAAATAAGAGATTTAAAGCTATAAAAATTAAATGTGTTGATCTGTTAATGAAGGGAGTTTGGAGAAGATCAGACAGGTAATAAGCCATCCACTCAATCAGTCAATAAGCATTTATTAAGCACTTACTATATGCCAGGACTGTTTTAAGCAATGGAGAGAGAAAGAAAGGCAATAGATGGTCCCTTCCCTCCAGGAGTGTACATTTGAGGTGGCATGACACATAGAGTTGAATCAGGGTAACACAGTCAGATCTATACTTCTGAAAAATCCCCATGGTGGCTGAGGAAAGGCTAGATTGGAATGAAGAGACATTCAAGCCAAAGATGTGAATTAGAGCATTAGGACAGTATATAAGAGCAGAGTGAAATCTGTGGACTCTCTGCTGATAATCATGTTCCCAAAATTCATATATGTAGTGCTTGTAGAGCTGGGGCCACGAGTTTGCTGTGGAGAGTCTCAGGTGGCATGCTGATTTGGGCTGATCTTCATTGGAGATGTTCCATTAGAAGCAGAATGGTTATTTGCTGAGGATATTACAACACGCATTGTAGAGAAGATACTTTGCCAGTTACAGGTTGACATAATGGCCTCTGAAATTCCTTCAAACTATTTGAAAATGTGATTCTAAAGGCTCAGACATCTTTGGAAGATGTAGAGGAGCAGGGAAAATGGTAGAGGCAAGGAAAGTTGGAGAAAATTTGAGTGAATGGGATGAATGTCCAATATAACTTCATCAACAACACATCATGCCATATTAATTCCATTTCCTTGGGTTAGTAAATTAGTAACTAGGTGGGATACTGTGAATATTGTTTACCTGGATTTTAGCAAAATTGATAAAGTATTTCATATTATTCTCATGGCTAAAGGGAGATATGGGTTATATGATAAGGCACTCAGATGGATTTGGAATGGAATGGAAGGTCAGACTCAGAGTATTTGCTAATAGTTCAATATTAATAGGGCAGGTTTCCAATGAACTAACCCAGGGATCTGTGTTTCGCTGTGCTGTCTAACATTTTTGTCATTGCCTTGGATAAAGGCCTAAATGGTAGGCTCATCAAATTTTCCAATGACACAAAGCTTGGGGGAGTCGGTTAATAATATACCAGATGACAGAGTAAGTAACTAAAAGGATTTTGAAAGGCTAGAAGCTAATAAAACGAAATTCAGTGAGGATTAATTCCTGCACTTATGTAACAAAAAAATGTCACAATTTTAATAGAGGATATACAGTTAGATAGCATTTATTTGGAAAAAAATCTGATAAGTGCACATCAAGCTCCATATGAGTCAATAGTGCCATTTGTCAATAAATACACACACACACACACACAAAATGTGATCTTGGCCTATATTAAGAGGGCATGGCTTTCAGGAATAGGAATGTGATAGTTCCAATGAACTCTGCCCTCATCAGATTATAACTTTAGTATGGTGTTCAGTTGTATAAACCACACTTAAGGACACTTTGGAGAGTGTCCAGAGCAGGACAACAGAAACAGTGGAGATCCTTCAGTCCATGAAAGATGAGAATCAGTTGGACGATCTGAGTAGACTTAACCTAGGAAAAAGAAGACTCAGGAGCAACATGATACCTATCTCCAGGTATTTGCAAGGTTGTCATGTAAAGTAGGGAGAAGATTTGTCCTTTCTGACCCTGAGAACAACACCAGGAGCAGTGGGTAGAAGTTCAAAAGGGGAACATTTAGTCCTGATGTCAGCGTAAAGAACTAAAACCTTCTGACATTTGTAGCAGTCCAGAAGTAGAATGGATAACCTCAAGAGGCAGGGCATCCCCTTCCTGCCCCCTTCTTGGAAATCTTCAAGCAGAGTCCTGATGACTGTTTTTTACATGTACTATGAGGGGTTCCTTTTGTGTATGAGTTGGACAAGACGAATGATAAGGTCTTTTTCAGCTCTCAAATTGTGTGATTCTGTGATTCTGATTACCAACAAAGGAGATCGAGGAACTATAAAGCATTTCTAAGCAGCAAGATTCAGATCAGATTTGGACAGGTGATTTTCACAGGTACTGTCAATAGCAAGTCCTCATGATGTAAATGCTTAGTGTACTATTTCCTTGCTTTTCAGTGGTTCTATGGGTTCTGACATTTGCTAGAATTGCCAATAGCAAGACAGAGACCATGTAACAGAGTATTATAAAACAGAGAGTTGTGCATTTCAAAGGTTTAACAGCTATAGAGTCTGAGACCTTCCCTACCTACAGTAAACAGGGATGTCCCTTCTTGTTTAGTCATTCATATGAGTCTGTATATTGTCCAGGGTTTCTGTGCCACTGGGTACAGTCCCAGAGCCAAATGTCCAGTCTTTGTGTGCACCTGTGGAGGATGGGTTCCTCTTAAAGAGACCATATCAGTCTGTATTTATTTAAGAGTAAGGAAGAAAAATACAGAAATCAGGCACAATGAATGGGCGATAACAATGAATCTGGTCATCTACTCCATGAATAGAACATGTCTGATTAGTATGTTTCTGAGATATCCCTTGTAACCACCGTAGATAATCCACACGTAAGAAAATGAGCATCTCCCTTAGAGCACAGCACTTTTAATTTTTCATCTATGTATAACAGTTTGGCTTATTTTTACTTTTACAACACTCGCTACTTATATGCTGTAAAGTAGCAGATTGCTCAATTCATGAAATGTCTAGAGGAAATAGAGTCTCTGGATCTAAAAAAAAATAGATAGTCTCTCATGGTAATCCCAACAAAAACATGCACTATACTTCATGATCTGTATTTGCCTTCCTCCTGGTGATTTTTAAAGAATGGAATCCCATCTAACACATTAATTAAAAAATTGAATAACTACCCACAGTTCCCACAGCAATTGCATTAAGGAGAGAAACTCATAGCCTATGCTCTAATCTTGTTCAACCTAAGTTCTAGGAAGGATGGAGAAGTGATCTATGTGTCTGCATAAATCATAGAATATGTCCAACATGTTTCATTGGAAGGTTTGTCCAGGATATAGATCACATTGCTAGAGCTTAAAAACATTCAGAATGCCACAGTTTTAATATACAGAGAGACAAAAGGACCAAAGTTCAAAATGGAATCCCTTTCATACACTGAAAATGGGAATAGAAAGGGGAAGAGGAGGAAGTTTTTAAGCAAGAAAGACAAGTGAAAATACAGGTTTAATTTTTGTTAATATCCCTTTCCTTGTCCTTTATCTACAGTGTTTTCTCTGGCATCTCGATGAGAAAGATAGATTTGGGGATTTTGTTTGTTTGTTGGTGGAGATTTTTTGCCACCTGTAAGCCATTAGGCCTGGGATGAAAATCAAGCCTCAAACCTGCCAATAGTTGTACGTTTAATTTTAAATGAGAGGGGAACAAGTCAGACGGAGCAAAATTCTATGGGTCCAGGAACCAAAAGAGAACACTGAGGATGCCATGTACTAAATCAACACCACAACCTTGCTTGAGCCCACACCTGCTTTTTGTGTATCTTTGTCATTTGTTACCTTAGATCATGAATAAAACTTTTTGAAGTAGAGCCTCAGGGATTGGTACCATAATACTGAAGTAAAATTAATATTTAATCAATGAGGCTACAACTATACTGCATTTTGTTGTACAGGGGGCATTCATGCATTTAAAGAATATTCTAATTTGCTCTCAGCAATCAGGGAAGTCAGGACTTTCACAATTAAAAAAAAATCTCCACAAATTTTTTTTATCAGACTGGAATAAAAAGATAACAACAATCAATAGTGGATTTTGTACAGATCTTACAACGCTGAATTTCTAAGTGTGATAATTGCCCTTTCATCAAATATAATTGCTCATAACTTGAAAAAACAGTAAAAAGACTATTGTATAAAACATTCATATAGAAATTAAACAAGTCAGTGCAAAGAGCAATTTTATAGCTTCTCTCATGTCAAGCACTTCAAAAATTGCATTTGCACTTTAATTCTACCTCAGTTGCACATAGAAATTATGAAATCAGCTTCCAGCTGTCCCTATTATCTAGCATGGGGTCTCAGAGGTGTCCCAACAAAATGGATTTTAAAGCCTGCTAAGTGCATTGCAGGAAATTGGTCCAAATTAAATAAATGTCTTTATTAAATTGATGGCCAATGTATTCATTATATATTTAAAATTATTTTTAGTGGAGGTTTTATAAATGCAGATGACTACTTTGCTATTTTTCTTCAGTGGTCTGGTTGGGTTTCCGTTGTTGTTGCTGTTGGGTTGGCTTTGTTTTTTGTTTGTTTATTTTTTGTCTTATTTAACAGAAACTGCCAAGTTAGGTCCAGGTTGATAATGCAAAATAAAACTAAAAGAATTAACATTCACACTTTTACTTCTATTATAATTTAATGGATCTGTGACCTGAGTTGTCCCTGGTAACCACTGCAGAAAATCCACACCTGAAAAATGAACATCTTCCTCACAGCATAGCACTATCCATTTTCATATAAGTACAATAGTTTGTGCTTATTTTTACCTTCCCAACACACACCACCTACATGCTTTAAAGGGGCAGATCACTCAATTTATGAAATGACTAGAGGAAATACCATCTCTGGATCTCACAAAAAAAAATAGATGTTCCCTTGTGGCAATTATAACCAAAATATGCACTGTACTTCACAAACCATACTTACCTTCCTAATGGTGATTTTAAAAATGAAATTCCATCTAGCATAGCAATAAAAAAAAAATTTGAATAACTACCCAGAAGTCCCAGAGAATCTGTAAGTTCAGAAGTTAACTAAGGAAGAGAACCTTACAGACTATACTCTAAGTGTGCCCCGTATGTTAATCACCACTTTCAAATGCAAAATAACCCCTCCTGATATTCAGAAAAAGCAGAGTATCTTAGGAGTAATATGTAATGAGTAAAGTCAGCCATTCTATTCTACCTGTTTCTCAGACCTGTGGACATTTTAAACAGGCAAAACATGAAAATATGAAAGTGACCTCCCAGCAAGACAAACTCAACATAACTCCAACCAACTTTATGATCTTTTTCCTTTAGAATTACAAACTGGTATTTCTTAAAATCACTCATTTTCATAATTATAAAATAAACCTATAGATTGTCTTATGAAATATCTCTCCCAGGTTGATAATTGAAAAAAAGAGTTCATAGCACTAAAATATTCATAGCAACATCTTCCTTTTGTAGTAACAAAGAACTGGAGGAAAAAAAGATGTCCGTTAAATACATTGGGACATTATTGTGACATTGGAAATGATGAATGTGAAAAATTCAGAAAAATATGAAAAGACATATCAACTGGTTCAGAGTAAAATAAATAGGTCCAAGAAAACAAGATCTACAACAATACAAATGAAAGGAACAATTTCCAAGTCCTAATTATCCTATCTTAGTAAAAAACCTTCATATTTGTCCCCTCTTCTGTATTTCTATTGGTATACCTTAGTCCTTGGGGTGGGAGGTAGGGTGGAACCTGCAACCTCAAGGCCACATGTGCCCTCCTAGGTCCTTTTATTGAGGGGATTTGTGCTCTGAAGTTTAGATTCAGCCTAAGGACCACCCTTGAGGACCTAGAGGGCTACATGTGTCCTTGAGGCTGCAGGTTCTCCACCCCTGCTCTGGTGGATAGAGCATCAGCCCTGGAGTCAGAAAGACCTGAGTTCAAATTAGATAGTTGCTAGGTGTGTGATGATGAGCAATTCACTTAACCCCAATTACCTCCCTCCTCACAAAAAAAACTTTTTTCCCCCTACACGCTGTCCTTTCCAACCCAGGTTCTGTATTTACACAAACATATTGAATTAGTTTCTAAAAGAACCATTTCTCTAAACAGCCATATCCATAGTATATCCACTGCAAGAAAGCTTAGTAAGTATATGACTTTAAGATACCCTCTAGAAATAGGATGAGAGTGGCATTAAACAATTCAGCTACTGAACTTGAGGAATCTATGCACTATTCAAGGAGGTGGGAAGTAATGCTAGGACTTGCCACTGTCAGAAACTTCCTTCACTTTTGTGTTCATGAGATTTAGAGCTGAAGAGGACCTTAAAGATCACTGAGTCTGAAACTTGCATGTTACAGATGAGGAAACTGAGGCCCAGAGAGGGGGGAGGTGACTAGCCTAATGTTGTGAATTATTAAAGGTGCCTCTAGGACATTCATGGAATAGTGATAGGAATTTCCAGGAACTTCTTCCTAAAGAGAACAGCTGCTAAAGATGCTGCTAGGGGCTGTGGAAAGCATCTGGCATTTGGAGAGAATAGGTACAATGTGAGTCTGATGAGACTTTGCTCCTCAGAGGTCTCTGTTATGTTCTTCCATTCCACCATGAATCACCTGCATCTACTTAACATTAGAAAGGACAAATATACAAATGGGTGGTGTTCCACTATACTCCTCATTGAAGAGAAGGAATTATGATTTTCCCAAAATACACATCATAGACTTGGAGGCTAAGACATTTGAGGGTGAGAGAAGGCATTTACCAAGATATTTATAACTTAAAGTATAAGCTAGCCCTCATTTCCAGTGAAGAATTAAAGCTAGGAATAAGTAAATATCATTCCTTGTTAAAGAGATAACAAATGGAAATACAGTAAATGAGTATTTTGATATTTCTGAAGGATATGCCCAGATTCATTTAATCAAAAATTGTTTAGTGCTGACTATGCACCTACCACTGTACTAATTGTTGTGGATAGAAAGACAAACCAAAAACAGTCCTTGCCTTCAATGAGCTAAAATCCTCCTGGGATGGGTATGGCGGTTATATATAAATCTATAGTAAATGCAAACATATGCAAAGTAAACACAAAATAATGTTCATGAGGAGAAATTAGCAGTGGGATATGAGGGGAATTGAGATAAATGTCATATAGATGTCACGCTTGAGCTAAGCCATGAAGGAATCTAAGAATTCTAAGAAGTAGAGATGAAGAAGACCATTCCAGTCATGGGGGACAGGCTGTGCACAGAGAACAGAAATGGAAAATGGAATTGCATGTGCAGGAATAACAAGTAGGCTGGAACATCAAGTGTGTGAAAGGGAATAATGTGCACTCATCCTGGAAAGATAGTCAACTCAGATTGTAAAGACCTACAAATGCTAAACAGAAAATCATGCATTTTTTCCTAGAGATAATAGAGTACCATTAGGATTTTTTGCAGAAGGGAATGACATGGTCAGAACTATGCTTTATTATGCAAGATGAATTGGAGAAGGTGAGGTTTGAGAAAGGGAGAGCAGTTATGAAGCCGTTATAATAGTCCAGGCAAGAGGCAATGTGGCTCTGAATTAAAGTGGTGGCCATGTGAATGGAAATAAAGTGATAGTTGAAGGAGACATTGTGAAAGTAAAAACAACAGGACTTGGCATTGGATTTGATATGGCCAATGAGGTAGAGGGAAGAGTTGAAGGTGAATATAAAGCGGAAAACTTCAGTGACTGAAAAATGGTAGTTCTTTCAATAAAAATAGAAAGGTTAAGAAACTGGGGTGAGGTTGAAGAGAAATCATGAGTTCTGTTTTCGACATGGCAAATGTGAGATGCTGTATCAGTAAGGCAATAAACACAACATCAATGATAATCATGAATATGCCTATGTAGTTCTGTAGCACAAGGTATGAAAGACTCTCCATAGATAAGGTAGAAGTATAACATTTATTCAGATACCAGAAAATCATATCCCATAACCAAATGTTCAGCTCCCACAGCAAGTTAGCCCACTTTATCATAACAGCAAGGAACTTAAAACATACTATCACAACATGGAGCCTCACCATCCCAAAACCTCTCTGACCCCCTGCTTGGGTCTTCCCAAAAAACGAACTCACATTACAGCTAAGTCATAGTCTGTTCAGCTCTATCATGATGGCCCTTAGCCATCATGATAGTGGCCATTAGCAGCCATAACTGCTAGCTCTCTCTCTCTCTCTCTCTCTCTCTCTCAGCATTTCCTGTGACATAACTTCCTTTTTCTGTCAGGAAGCTCCTCCCACCACATGTGACTTAGGCTTCTTGTGATGTAAGCCGGTCACATGGCCCATTAATGGGTGGAAAAGATCTTCAAATCTAAATTGCTACTACAGACACCTATGAGACCTCTCTGCCTCTGTTGCTCTACTCTAGATCCACTTGGCTGTCATTTCTTTCATCTTCCCATAACTAGAGAAATTGGACTGAAAAGGGGAGGCCTAAAGATGGTAAGGCATATATTCCTGTAGGATTAGAAAAAGGCTAATGGGGCATGGAGTCAACGTGGCAGAATGAAGCCAGCATTTTTGCAAAACTCAACACATCCCTGCACAACAACTTTGAAAAAGCACATCAAACTGAATTCTGAGTGAGAAAATTAATAAAAAGTAAAGAGCAAATCATTTTTCCAGCCCAGGGCAGCTGAGGAAGACAGAGAGGTCTGCAGATGCAGGTGGGGGATGACCAGGAGTGCATGGAAGCATGGTGGAAAAAGGCAGCAGCTGTGGGCTGTGGGGTGGCAGCAGTAGGAGCCACCAAGCGCCAAGGAGAGTAAGGGGACTGAAGACTTGGTCAGACAGAGATCTCAGTACTACCACTGGACAGGTGCCATTTGGCAACTTTCTTGGCCATTATTCAATTCCAGGGCAGAGAGGAATGGTCAAAGTCAAGAGGAGGTGTATGCCAGGAGAAATATAATCAGATCTCTTCCCAGATCACACCATTCTGGAAGCACCAAAAACTTGCAGTTGTCCATTGAGCCATAAAAGCAGTGTAAACCAATGAAAGTCAAGAACTAAGGCCAGACATCCCCTGCCTCCTCCCCAAGAAGTGAGCAGAGCCCAACTCTGACATTAAGTGCAAGGTCAAAAAATAGAAAAAAAATAGGAAAAATGAGTAAACAAGAAAGAGGCTAATGGCCCAAATGTTCTCCAACCCAGTAGAAGAAACAGAGCAGACTTTGGGATGTAGGATACCCCTGCAAATACATCCTTGAAGACTTATCCATTTTAATGGGTTTCCCATGACTCTTCCATTTCTATTTTTGCCTGTAATGTTTAATGTTCAAGAAATAGCTAAAGCGTGTAAAGAAAACATGATTGCATTCCATAGTAGAAAGTTTTAATGTCAGAATATTCATTTAAAATTATAAACTATTTGTGAGCATCTACTGAATATCCATACTTGGATTTCTTGCAAATACCTCAAAATTGATATGACCCAAACCAAGTTCATTGTCTTCCCCTCAAAAACCAGGAACCAAAAAACAACAAAAACGAACATAAAAAAAAAAGCCCTCCTAACATATCTTTTTCAATTGCTAGTCACACAGATTCATAAACTCAGGGCCATACTTTATTCTTCCGTTTTCCTCACTCCTCATAACCAATTAGTTATCAAGTCTGATTGATTCTAATTCTGCAATAGCTACCTAATGTCCTCCAATTACCACTCATGTTAATACTGACTGGGTGTTGATCATTGTTACCTTTCACCTGTTCTAGGTAATGGCCAACTTATCTCCCTGACTCCAGTCTCTCCCCTTTCTGGATCATCCTTCATATTGCACACAAATAAATCTTCATTGATAGGTACGATATCATCATTTCTTTGGTCAAAAACCTTCAACTGTTCTTTATTACTTACCAAATAAAATAGAAATTTCTCAGTCTAGCATTTAAGACCCTCCACTATCTTATGTCAGCCATTCTTTTCAGCCTTTGTTTGCACACAGGTCCCCTTTCTACGCTCTAAAATTCAGTCAATGTCTACTTGCCTTTTTCTGATCAGATCCCACTATTTTCATGTGTCATACTAGTCTTCTTCAAGAACAAAGGACAGCAACCATGTCCTTTAAGGTCCAATGCTTCCCATTCCTGGAAAGGTCTACCCTAATACTTCTACCGAATTAAATGTCCCCCCTATTTCAAGGCCTAGTTCAGGTGCCATCTTCCTTGATCCCTCCAGCTAAGTGATCTTTCCTTCATGAATCTTCTATGCCACTCCGTTTGGCCTTCTCCTATATACTTTTAGCATGAACCACTTGTGTTGGATTATATGCACATTTCCTATGCATATATCAATTCGTATTTGCGGTATTTGTGTGCCTAACATACATCCCTTAATAGACTATAAAATTCTTGAAGATAGAGACTTTCTTGTTCCCTCTTTATATCCTTTGTATCTATCATGGAGGATTTCACATATTGTGTGATATAGGTATTGAATTGAACTAAATTGAATTATTGACTGTACATATTATGGTTTAAATTCTTTATTCAAAACATAATAGGTACAGTGTTAGTCTGATGAGACTTTGCTACTCAGAGGTCTCTGCTGTGTTCTCCTATCCCACCTAAATCTACTTAACATCAAAAGGGAGGATGTAGATTGGTGGTCTTCCACTATACTCCTCGTTGAAGAGGGGGAATGATAATTTTCCTAATGGGTACATTATAGACTTTTACCAAAGTATTTAAACCTTAAATTAAAACTTAGCCCTCATTTCAAAAATGTAGAATCACCTAAATTTAGAAAATAGAAAAAAATCAAATAAATTCAGAACCATAATTAGTGCAAGGTGACTGGAGCTTTATGCCAGAGCACTAGCATCCAAAAAACATGTATTCTTCCACTGAACATTTGACCCATGGCCTCCATGACTCATGGTCATTGGTCATTCATGTATGTGGTACTGCTCCTTAGGACTCTGCCTTAATTTTTCCCCTATCACTACCTGTCTCCTACTTTCTTCCCACCCTGAAACTCCTGCCTCTTTCCTGGGACTAGGGATAATCAGATGTGCAATGGAAACTGGATGAGACTCTGTGAAGCATGGACCTTCCTCTATCATAGCACTAGTTTAATTGACCAGTGAAGGCTGGTCTCTGTTCTTCTAACCCAATTAAATTTGCCCAGTATCAAAATTCATACTTCTAGTCCTGCTTTTAATCTAGAAATGAAGTCAAAACCATGGGGAACAGTCCCACCTGTTCCAATCCCCTTGAAGTTAGAAAACCTATAAGACCACAGAGAAAATGAACCTTGGGCTAAAAAGAAAGCATGACCTTAGAGAGTGGTGAGAAGTCCATAGATAAAAAGCTACTTGGTCAGAACAGGATATAGACCTAGGGCTAATGGACACAAAGCACAGTGTTATCTGTGATACAATGAAAGATCTTGGGCCCACCATACTTTCCCGTCTACTTTCCCGTCTACTGAGGATCCTAGTCCCTTCTCCACTACCACACTTTTCTCTTTTGCCAAATGCTATGCCTGCTACCTTCCCCTTAGAGTTGGGGGGTGGAGAGGGAAGAGCATCAGCTGTGCCACAAGCATAATAACCAAAATCTTGGGGAAGAGATCATATTATAGCCCTCACCCTCCCAAGATGACTACACTTTACTGGGTAGACCACCCTGTTAGTCTACTTCTTCTTCTCCAATATGGAAGTCTTCAAACAAAAATTCAAAAACCACTTCTCGAATATGTTAAAATAGAGATACCTTTTGCATATGAGTTGGACTAGTTATCTGCTGAGTTTGTTCTAGCCATCAAATTCTGTGATTCTGTGATTTCACCCCAAACACCAGAAATCATATTTCTCTGCTTTAATGGTTTTAGCCAAGAGAAAAATAGAATCGAGATAATCAAAAAAATATATAATCATCGAGTCTACTCAATTTGAATTCAAACTAACTATATGAAATAAGCTATATATTTGTAATTGACCTCAGGGCTACCCTACATATCATTTAGAACAGTAACAAAAAACAATTTTGAAATTCCATATTTAGTAAAACGTCCAAACTAAAGATTTAAGTATTTTCATTAGTACTAAGTATCTGTTATCCCATTTAGTCTTTGCTATCAGGGAGCTAGCTACTAAACGATCTATCATTTTCTCTCAATCTTGAAATTATACCTCTATGCCTTTCTTCCTCTTTCTTCTCTACCTGCCATATTTCTCTCCATTAATATTCTTTCTTCTTCAAGATACTATGATTCCAGACTAAAAAGTGACCTCATTTTGTTGCTGATATTTTTGTCTGTTAAGCCCTCTTTGGCCCTCCATTCCTTATGTTCTAATACCTCTACATAATACCTGGAATACCCTAATACCTAGAATACCCCAATACCTATACCCTATACCTAAAATATTCCAAATGAAAGTTTTCTCGCTGAAACAGAAATCCCACAATGAACACCCAAATCTCTGGAAACAGTGACCTGGCCTGGATTGACCAACCTATGCCTACAAGCCACCTCTGTATAGGAACATAGATCAAGGTGGCATAACTACTAAATAAGTTCCACAAATGAGGCTATTGAAACAAATAATAAAAGTAATAAAACTAGATTTATTTCTGAGCAGAGAGAATGAAAAACAGAAAGGAGATGTTGAGAAACTGAATTTCAGATATACCTATTATCGAGGAGGTGGATGGACTTGCTTGTGCTGTGATCTTTCCCTGTGCCCTTATGTCCTTAACTTCTATTATTGTGAGCACTCCAGTTCCTTAAAATACAGCCACACCATTTTTTTCAAGATTAATATATAAAAGAGTAAAAGATTGCTCCTGGGCTAGGACCTTGTATGCTAAGTTTCAGCCTGGAGCACATTTTTATAGCTGAGTTATAAACCTTTGAAAATAGATGTTTAGAATGGAAATGTTAAGAGACCCTTAACTGTAGTGGCACAAAAGGTACTGGTATCATTCATCTATAAGAAGAAAAAAGGACTATCGGCAGCCATACTATTAAAGTTTACACTTGAGAGGAAGAAACCAGAGAGGGTTTAGGTTATACTGTATAAGGATTAAATCGCCCAGTTTAGAAGACCCACTTGTCTGACAGGTAGGGAGGGGAGGGTTAAAAGAGAGAAGGGTGAGCAGGAAGAAGCAGTGTAATTTGGGATTTACACCTTTGTTAATGTGAATTGTGAGTTTCTTAAGGCAAGCTGAGTTAACCAAAACTGCTGGCAACAAATTAGCTGTTGGCATCATTACATTGTAATTACCTTTTATTGCTTTTAAATCAAGGGAATGCTGTTTAATATACTTTTGGAATAAAGCCATGTTGCCCTTATAGAAAATAACTGTATAGATCAAGGACACAAATAGCATGTCCACGTTCATACTCCTCAAGTGAAAAGGAAAATTGGAGCTATAACAAATTTCACATTTATAGAAGTTGTAATTATAGAATAACACATTCAGTGTCTCTCCGAATGTCTTTATTACGATACTCCAGATGTCCATCCCCTGAATGGAGTTCTGACTTTGTTGGACAGTTTCTATTAGTCATCTTGGTGCAGGTTAGGGGGGCTTCTCATTTGCTTCCATGATGTCCAATGGGAACCCCTGTATTCTTATTCTAGAGCCCCACTCTCAAAAGCATCCAGCCTTCTTATCCACAATTGTCTGAGACCTAAATCAGTGTTAAAAAGCATAGCCCTTCTTTTGTATTCCAATTGCTTTTCTGGGTATAGAACTTAAAAGTGTGGCCAAAAACTATCAGAATCTCAGTACAAAATCAAAGAAACTGTATATACACTTTCTATCTATATAATGACACTTTAAACTGATTTCAAAGGAATATGTAAAGAGACAAATACATGAATTCAGTCTTCATATGATGTCGAAATATTTTGTTCTATATTACTTAAATTTCTCCTCTATTCTTCTGTCCTCACACAAAGCCATCCTTTTTAAATTAAATTTTTTTTAAAAAAAAAGGAAGAAAGGGAAAAAATCAGCAAACTCCACTGATTCTTTGAAATAATCTGACAATCAATGCAATGCTCCTTACCTGTATATTCCCCACTTCTGCAAAGGAAATGGTAAAGGACATATTTCTTCTTTGGGGTGATATTTTTTCTTTGTAGCTTTGCTATATCCATTTTCAGATGTTTTGTGTTTTCCATTTATATTGTTGTAGTCATGTATATTGGGTTTTTTTTGGCTCTGCTTGCTTCACTTTTCATTAATTCATATAACTCTTCCCATGCTTCCCTATATTCATCTCACTCATCATTTCTCATGGCACAATCATATTCCATTACATTTTTGTAACCATAATTTGTTTAGTCATAACCAAATTGATGGATATCTTCTTTGTTTCAAGTTCTTTGTTACAACAAAAATGCTGTTATAAATATTTTGGTTTATATGGAGATTTTTTTTTCTTATCAATGACCTCCTTAGGATACATGCCTAATAGTGGAATGTCTGGATCAAAAGCTAAGAACATGTGTGTCATTTTATTTGCATAATTCTAAATTGTTTTCCAAATGGCTATACTAATTTACAGCACTTCTGATAATACACTTGTGTGCCTCTCTTAATACTAATATTCCTCTTTTTAACAATAGCTAGTGCTTAGAAAATGCTTTAAGGTTTACAAATCACTTTACAAGTAGTACCTCATTTTATTCTCACAACAACCCTGGGAGGTTGCTGCTGTTATTATCCTGTTTTACAGATAAAGAAATTGAGGCTAATATTGTTTATTCCTACTTTTGTCATCTTTGCCTGCCTGCTGGGTGTGAGGGAAATCTCAAGCTTGTTCTGATTTTCATTTCTTTTATTATTGGGGATTTGGAGCATTCTTCCACATGGTTTTTAATAGTTTGCAATTCCTTTTAAGAATTACTGTTGGTATCTTTTGATGACATCTATTTGGGAAGGGCTTTTGTGTTGTATATTTATTAGTTATCTATATATTTTGGATATCACTTATCAGAAAAAATTTAATACAAAATTTGTTATCTATTCAACCACTTCCATTATGCTAAAAATAATTCAGTTTAAAATGAATAAATCATCTACTCCTGTTGCTATCTTCCTAGCCCCTGCCCCTAAATGATGGTCATCTTGGAAGAAAATTTTCCCATGGAGCTAAATTTAACCAAGTTTACTCCAACAAACCCTGGAATCTGCCACATCACACCAGATGGATGCCCCAAAGAAATGACAAGGAAGGAGAGATGGTTTTTATATATTATGGTAGCAATTACTGACATCAGTGTCAAATCAATAGGATTAGAAGGTCAAGTATATGCATTCCAGTTCAGGAAAGGATTGGTAGTAGCTCTAATTCAAAATAGATACTAAAAAGAGGTTGTGTATCCCCACAAGAGGAATTCAGAAATCCCAAAGTACTTGATTCCCAGCATTCTACTCAGACAGATGTCTTCAACTAGACAGATGTAAGGAGACAGCCATAATATTGAGAAAAGAAAACCCTATATTTATTAGTACTAAACATGGACATACATATTTAATAATACAAAGAGAGCACTTGACCTGGAATCAGGAAGACTTGAGTTCTAATTCAAACTCAGAAACTTGGGAGCTGCATGACTCACTTAACGTCTGTCTGCCTCGATTTGCTCAATTGTAAAACGAGGATAACAAATAGCTGCCTTCCAGGGTCGTTGTGAGAATCAAGTGAAATAATATTTATGAAGTGTTCAACAGAGGGCCTGGCACATAACAGATACTTAATATATGGTTATTTCCTTCCTGCATCATCATCATCATCATCACAATAATACTCATTAAGAAATATAAAGCTTGCAGAATATGTTGCGCCTATTATTTAATTTGACCTTCAAAATCACCCTATCAGTTATATACTACAGAAATTATTATCATAAATTTACAGATGTGAAAGACGTTAAGTGACTTGGGCCATAGGCGAGTGCATATTATAGAGGTGGAGTAGTAAAGTTCATAGGCGAGTAGTAAAATTCATGCTGCTTGTTTTTTGAAACCATCTTTTATATGTAATAATTGATCACATGCAAAATCCACGTAATGGAAATGACATCAGATCAGTAGAAAAAAAATCAGTCAAACTACTCATCCACTCATTAGAGGAAGGAAGAACATTGCTTGGCTGAATATTTCACTTTACAATTTGTTGTTGAATGATGTAAATAAAGTCTTAGCAAGTAAATTTTAAAACTACTCAAGATAATTGAAGGTTGATTGATGGTTAATGAAGATATATTCAGATGTTTAATCTTTTTAAAACTAAAAAAATAGAAATAAGTTGTTATGCTTATTTGGGGATCATGGAACCTCCCTGAAAAAGAATGCATAGTCCATGAGGCCCTGCATGATTCAATTGTTTCTTCATTGAGTGGTACAAATATACTGAACTTCTTTTGGAAGTTAAAAAGAAAAACACCATTCTTGGTTGCTCATTTCTAAAACATGCTCATTTGACATTTCTAAGATTCCACAATTCTTCCTTTTAGGTGTCTCCAAATACCACTTTATTTTTCTAAGTTCTTAAAAAGCACCTCCATTCCACAATAATTTAAAATGTTTGGATATTTTCAGAACAAAAATATTCTGCTAAAAGATTTTTTGGGTCATATAACCATTTGATGGAGCTATTTGTAGTTCTTAATATTTAATAATGTTGCTGCAGGAATTCATTCCTAATTGTGGAACGTGTCATTTGCCCTTGAGCACATTCTATGGTATCTAAAAATAGTGCAGGGCACATTCCATAGGTCATGTAAGATGGCCACCTTGTGACTGGTTGTTATAAATAAGGGCTCTGGGGTCAAACCTGTCTCTTCTTTGAAGAGGTTCCAAGGTTTCACCCTGAAAGCAACACCAGCCCTCAGTCTGGAAACCAGGTCCCAAAGGAGTCCCTGGGCAAGCACTTTCAAATAGCTCAGAGTGAGAGAATAGGCACAGTAAATGTCAGCTTACATAAACCCATAAGAGCAGAGATGAGAAAATGGTGTCCTTTTGCAAGGGCAAAAGTTTGACTTGTTTTAGGGAGGAAAAAAATTATTGTGGGGAGAAAAAGGGGGAATGGTCAAAGAAATTAGGGGGCAGGGAAGCCTGGTAAATAAATCCATGTGTTGCCGTATGTGACTATGTGTTTCTACTTGTCTGCTTCAGTTAGAGGTAGGGAAAGAGTCTGAATTAAGCAAACTGTCACCGGAAAAGGAACTCAAGGGTAACATTAGCCTTTGGCTTCACCTGTTTGCAACAGGGGTTCCTTATGAAGATGCTGCCTGCTTATAATCTTATGGGGTCAGTAGGAGCAAGAAAGCCCATTTGGAAAAGTGTATTTTGAAATGGTTTATTATAAAGGCTAACTATAGGGCACACAGATGTATAAAGGATGTTGTCTACCTAGGAAAATATGTCATTTTCCCTTTTGGTCCGATAGTACTAGGTCTAGTGTCATCGTCTTTCTCAAGTTGAACTAAAATTCAACTCCATCACATAGGCATCATAATTTATCACTATCAATCATCATCAAAATTATTATCTGCTCCTTTTCTTCTTCATGTGTCCCTTTCATGTTTTATCCCTGCATCCTGCCATAAAATTGGACTTCTTCAGCCTAGAGAAGCCAGAGAGAAAAATAAAACAGAAAAAAAATCACAGTGGACATATGCCCCCATGTTCTCCAGTAGCTAAGGGAATGTAGCTAGAGAGGTAGCTTGCTATACTGAAGAAGGCATTGGACCTGGAGTAAGGAAAACCTGAGTTCAATCTTGTGTTGGACGTTTGGTATATGACCATGGGCAAACTACTTAACTAATTTTGCCTCAGTTTCCTCGTTTGTATAATGAGGAGATTGGATTCAATGGCTTCTAAATTCCCTTTCAGTCCTAAATCTATTCTTCTTTGATCTAGTAGTATAGTCATCGGCCAGCCCTAGGCAAAATTGGAAAGTAGGAAAAATTTATCTTCCATACTCTCTCCCTTTGTTTTAATGTACTCCACCTCTACAATACACACTCTATTGGTGACCCAGAGGTCGCCACTCTGATGCCCCTGTAGTAAGGACAAAGTCTTTTATTCCCAACACACTTTTCCCATCAAAATTCTACCTGATTTGTATGCCATTGTGTCCCAGGTGGCAATGAATCCTCATTTCAAGAAGACTGAGGAATTCGGCCACCCCATGTGGTGACTAAGGGGCCTGTGTAGGAACAGAGAAAACTTCCAGGACCTCTTAAAGCAGTCTATGTCATTAGTTGCCTCCTTCATCATCAATGAAGAAGTCTGATCTGGCCTATAAACGCAGTTCCTATTACACTAATGAGTTATCATGAACCTATTTCCAAACTAACTGACATAGGGAAGGACTTCCTTCCACTGTGTGGTGTGTGGTGACTCACCCACACTAGAGAATTCCATTGACTACACTGAGATCACATACGTTAGCAAGAAAAGTCAACCTTTCATGTACTTCAGGCGTAAAGGGGTTGTACAACGTCACTAAAGTTACTCCCTTCCCCACAATTTTATGTATCAATTGACAAATATTTTTAAACACCTAATATGTGCTAGGCCTTGAGGATACAAGACAAATCAAGAAATGATCCCTACTCATAGGGATTTACATTTCAATTTAACAATTCTCTCTGTAGGTACTCGGGGAGTTGATGAAATGCTCCCTTGATATCTTATCCAATACATGAAGATTCCAGAAAAATGTGTGATTGGAGTTGCAATTACAACTACCTATGGGGATCAAGGCCCAAGTAGATAGATACTTAAGAGTGCCTCTTGAACCCAGGAGGGAATCATTTATTATTACAACTGTCAAGAAGCTCTCTACTTCACTTTTGTTATATAATCATAACAGTCTCACTTCTAAGCTATTCCTCAGACTATTCCCACAGCTTAAATGACCTATGGTCTTTCACCCACTCCTCCCCACTGAGACTGAATGGGAAAGTAGGGAACACACTGACAACAGCTAGTACTGGCTATAGCTCCTCATCTTATACCTGCTTCAGACAACCAGGTGGGTTCCCAAGAGCAGGCCCATCCTGACTTCAGGGATGTAAGATACTGTCAGGAGAATGGCCTAGAAGCAGTGGAGCATGTTTATTTGCAGTTAAAGCATCTAGGCTTAAATCCTGACTTTGCTACTGTTTAATTTTCATCAAATCACTTAACCTCTGTCAGCCTCAGTTTCTCCATCTGTAAAATTTCAAGGAGTGGGCAGAAGTGGATGAGATGCTTGGTAAAGTCCCTTCTAGCTTTAATTTCCACAACTTTTCTGATAACATTTTATTAAAAATTTGAATCTCTTTAATTACTTAGAGAAGCCTTCCTTGTATTATAAAGGATAGAGAGTCAGCCCTGGGTTCAGGAAGAACTGGGTTCAGATTCTACCACTCCCATATAAAAAACAGCATGACCAGGAGTTGTCAATTATTAATTTGGAGTTGGAAAAGACATTAGAGGTCATTGAGCCCAATCTTCTGATTCTATGGATGAGGAAACAGAGTCCCAGAAAAGTATCTAGTGCATTTCCTTCCGGGGCTGTGTAAAGATCCATTGAGATAACATATGTAAAGCAACCTGCGAGCCTTAAAGGACTATCTGAATGCTAGCTATTATTGTTAATATCCAGGGTCACATAGCTAGTAAGTTTCATAAGCAGGATTGAAGTTTATGTTTTCCTGATTCCATATCCATATCCAGCACTCTATCCACTGCCCCAAGAGTGCTAAAGACTTAAATTACAGGCGTATTAGTAGAGAGACTTTGTAGATCAGGTGTACAGGGACCTGCACTGATTAAATATGGGTCACAACTCATCCCCCACCACCACCATCCCCCTTGCAAAGGCTAATCAACAAACTGGGGCAGCTAGGTGGCACAGTGGATAGAATACTAGGCTTGGAATCAGGAATACTCATCTTCATGAGTTCAAATTCAGCCTGAGACACTTAGTAGCTATGTGACCCTGGGCAAGTCACTTAACCCAGTTTACTTGTCTATAAAAAAAAAATGAGGCAGAGAAGAAAATGGCAAGCCATTGAAGTATCTTTGTGGAGAAAATCTCAAATGGGGTCACAAAGAGTGGGACACAACTGAATAACAACAAAGGCCCTGATAGAACCTAGTCATACTTTAGGTGCTCAAACCTTTTTCTGAATTTGAAACTTCTGGAGGTAATTTAGAAATCATAGCTGCTTTTTTTATTCTCATGCCATTTGATTCTTTTCTATAATTCAGCAACCATTGGATTCTGCAGTAAGATACCCAAGTCATCAAAAAAAGAAATTGAGTGCACAAATTTCATGAAAAACTCATTTAAGATGGCTTTGGATTACATTTGACCTTGTAAGTCAATCTTGAACTCAAGGCTAAAGGAGAGTAAAGGGTTGCTTCAGTTGTGGTCAGAAGCTTTGCATCACATTTTTTAAAAAGTCTTTTACAGCAGGATGATTTACTATGATTAAAATTGAAAGAGAGGAAAGTGTTTGTTGTCCGAGTCAATAAGATAGGACAAGAGTCGAAATAACATAAAACCTATAGAGGTGAATATCAGACCGACTGACAATCTGAGGACCTCATGGCCTTTCCCCTACCTATATAAAACAGCAACTACTCACTCATGCTCTAAAGTTTGTTTAAAAGCTACTTAAACTCAGCTAAGTTACTATAAATATTTTCATACTTCCTATGCATTGTTGAGGATGTAAAATTTCAACACACTTCTTCTCTTATACAGCACATCACTATTTTTATCTTGTTAAATTATTGTCATGTAAATATTGGTATTGTACAAAGGAGGAAAATTAGGGAACTGATTATCAAAATGAATATTCAAAGATTTCTGGCATCCTGTGGGTGATTGTTCAAGCAGGTGAGCTGGAGTCAAGAGAATACTTGATTAGATAATATCAGGTGATTACAAAAACTGTCGTATTTTCAAATAACTTAGTTACATAATGCTTAAAGTTTAACAAAGCTCTTTACAATAGATCTGTGAGGTGAGTTGCATAAGTAATAATTAAAAATAATAATAGTTATCATTTATCTATTGCTTTAAGGTTTTCAAAGCACTTTACAAAGATTTTTCTCATTGGATTCTAAAAACAACCCTGCGAGCTAGGCACTATCATAATATACACAATAATATAATAAAATGAAAGTATTTTACAGATGAGAAAACTGAGGCTAAGAAAGCACAAATGACTTGCCCAGAAGGAAATACAAAGTGAGATCTGAAGCAGAACCGAGAGGGTCTGTGAAGTTACAGAGATGTGAAGCGAACTAACAAATTTAATGAAGCAAGTAAGAGTCAATACGATCAATTAAACTCAGAACTCCTTATTTGAAATTTACTAATATCTTGACTCAAAAAAAAATATATTTTTTTTTTTCTTTTTGGAGGGGAGAAGGCAGGGCAATTGGGGTTAAGCGACTTGCCCAAGGTCACACAGCTAGTAAGTGTGTCAAGTATGTGAGGCCAGATTTGATATATTTCTTAAGTCAATTAGCTCCTATGGGGCAAAGGATGAGACACTAATACTTGTAAAGAGAAATTGACATAAGGAAAGCTATTTTTTGGCTATGCATTATTTTGTTTTGTTTTTCTCCAAGATCTTTAAAAATATTTCTTTTGTTCTTATATTACTTTCATTTCCATATATTCCCCTCCATCCTCAACTCAGAGAGTCATACCCTAAAACAAAGAATGAGAAATAAAGAAGGCAGAAAGGGGAAAGTAGTTCAACAAAAGTAACTCATACATCTACCATAAAAAAGAGAGGGAAGTATATTTTCTCATCTCTTTTCAGAAATAAACTTGGCCCTTATAATAAGACAGGGTTCAAGATTTAGGTAGTTTTGTGGTTATTGTTTCTACTATTTATATTGTTGTGGCAATTGTGTATATTTCATCCTGGGTCCTTTCATTCCACTTTGCACCATTTAATTAATCTTCCTATGCTTCTCTATATTCGTCATATTCATCATTTCTTATGCTGCAGTAATATTCCATTACAATCATGTATCACACTATGATTGCCCATTCTCAACTCCATCACCATCTAGAAAGGAATCTAGATGTACTATAATCTATATGTCTGTAATGCAAAGAAGAATACATTTAAAAGTTTATGTTTCTTTTTCTGTGTCCTTAGTAAGGAGCTTTCCTTTGGAAAAGAGTTGCACTTCTCAGTGACTTAGGTGAAGCACAGTATTACAGTCCTTAGGGATAAAATGTGCTACTTCTATGGGGATCAAAAGAATTTAATGAAGGGGATCTATTCCGAATGTGTGAGTAAATATTTTTTACTTATATATTTGGAAGTACACAGCTTTGTTCCTTGGGAAGAAATTCGTCTGTTTAAAGAAGCGCTATGAATCCTTTTTGCCATTTACCAAACTATTGTTTTATTTTTTTTAAATTTTATTTATTTGTTTGTTTTTAGTGTTCAACATTCATTTCTGTAAGATTTTGAGGGTATTGTGAATCTTACAAGAGGCATTTCTACTGTTTGAAATGTCTTTCTCTTGAAAAAATACATATAATGTTCAAGAAGATGAATGGATGAATGAATGAAGAAAATATTTATTAAATACTTACTAGGTACAAAGCACTATGTTAAGTATTGGGGATACAAATAGAAAAACATGACAGTCCCTTTTCTCAAGGAGCTCCCATTCTAATGGAGAGGATGACACATATGAAAGGTTTCAGTTGCAAGTCAAAGACAAAAGTCTTTATGGTGCATCAACAAAATAGATGCTACTTTAAACTATACACATGCACATATATATGTATATATCCACATGTATCTTATTGTAATATATGCATATAATATATGTGTATAATATGTAATATAATATGTGTGTATATAAAACATATATGCATGTATATACATATTATATGTATACATATACACACACATTTATATATGTATAATATATGTATATATACATACACATGATAAGATGGAATCCCACAAGAAATCTTCAAATTGTCTTCATTAGAGTATGTGCTTCCTGAAAACAGGGACTATGTTTTTGGTTTTCTTTGTCTGTCTGGGTACCTGGTACATAGTAAGCACTATTTATAAGGAGTTGACTGAGTGATGTAATGGGAAAAGCCCAAAGAGTCATAACATTTCTCTCCCTCTGTTTGTAGCATGGTTCTGCCCATATCCACCAATATTAGAAGCCCTAAAATTCTTGTTATCTTTCTTTGTTATCTAATATAACAATCAAGAATCTTTCCTGTAGAATAAATAGTTCCTAGCCAAGATACCTTCTTAATTCTTTATGTGAAGTGGGACTGTAAGTGATTCTGTTAGTGAAGAGGGACTCCTTTTTCTTGTGTAGAATGACGGTAGAGGATGCTACAGTTAAAGAGAGACAAATTGGGCTACATAGGAGTCCGTGCAGGAGCTCCAAGAAGTGGGAAAGTGGTCCTGAGTCACAGCAAAGCCCAGTAAGGAGGTTCTTCCTTCTGTGGAAAAGCTATGCTATTAGGCCACATTCCAAATGTGACTCCTGTAGAGACAGGCAGGGGACTCTCTGAAGAACATGGAAATATTCAGAATTTGTCCCACCTCTCACCTTTACTCCCATGTCCCTTAAAGACAGGAAGAATATTCATATAATTTCAGAGTTTTAAGATTCATACACTTCAAATAAAAAGGCACTCAGAGGTCATATAAACCAATGCTGCCCTCCTCCTCCTCATTTTATAGGTGGGGAAACCAAGGCCCAGAACTTTCCCAAGTTCACATGAATATTAAAAGACTGAGCTAGTATCTGACCTTTCTCATGACTCCAACCAGCTTAGTAAAGATTGGAATAATGTGCTGTTGCTTTTCCACATCTGTGCCTCAGGGGTTTGGGAGAAGTAGGGCCGCCCTCCCCTAGGAAAGGGAAGTGGTGATATTTAAGAGATGATACAAGGTCCAACAGCTGACAAATATCCCAGAATCACTGAAACATCACATTTAGAGTCATCAGTCAGTTAGACAACAAAGGGAATATGAGTGCAGGATTATCTTCAGAAAGTCACACTTAAAATACAAGTGAGTTATCTAGGCAGGTTCTCTGATTAGCATAAATTTGAAGATTAGTTATTTGAAATCTTGGTCCTTAATGGAACGTTATAATCTGTGAGGGATAACTGTAACCTAAGAGGCAGATTTTTCATTATTTACTCTAATCACATGTCATTGGATAGATGTTTACAAATTAGGTTATATGGGTACCAAACCCAGGCAGATTACCTTCCTATCCTCGGTGGGTTTACCACGTAAGTCAAAACTGAATGTCTAAAATGAATGTGGCAATTCATCATAGGATTGTTGATTTAGAGATGAAAGACACCTCAAAGGCCATCTAGTCCCACTCCCTTAGTTTACAGATGAGAAAACTGAAGGCCAAGAAGGTTAAATGAGGCCCAGTGAAATATGTCATCTGTGGAGTTCTTCAAAGATATTTCTTATAAAATATCTAAACATATGAAAACACTACTTTTCTCTTTTCTCAATGAAAATAAAAATCCCAATTCTGATATAGACCTCTACATTGAATGATGGATTTGGAAGAGAATATAAGACAATCAGGTTCTCTTTAGGGAATTTTGTCAGTACATCACGGAGCGAGCCTCCCCAAAATGAATCTAAGCAGAAATTCCAACGATGAGTCACGGAGCACCTAGGGAGAGAGTAGAGTCATTCACTCTCCTGATCTTTTTTGCACAGCTGAATTCAAACATAGTCAAAGACCAACAATGTCCTCCCACTGTTGCAATAAATAAACAGGATAGAAAGGAAAACATATTTTAAATGATCTGCTAGCCAAAAATAGTTGAACATTCAAGCTATTTACTTATGAGGTCTATGGAAGATAAAAACACACAAATAAAGCCTGGAAGACATTAGCTCTCAGGTCATCTAGGATGTCTCCTACTGAGGTTGGATCGCTAAATGAATTTATTATTAATGTTATTATTATTATTATTTTAGAGTTTTTCCCCCATTCTTGGCATGATTCACTTGGGGAAATCTTCAGCTACAATGTAGGATATCATCACTGAGATACATTTCATTTTATAATGTTTTATTTTTTTCTAGTTTAGCATAAAATGAGATAATATAGTAAAGTACTTGGAAACTTTAAAGTGCTTATATAAATTCAAGCTATTTAGGACTTTTGCTTTTAAAAGTTTTACACTTTCTTTTTAGAGCTGTCGCCAACTGATGTGTTGCCACTGAAAGACAGCACTGATGTCAAAGGTCTGAAAGGAAAAAAAAATATCGGTCCGACTCAAAACTTGAGCCACAACAAAGAAAGGACATAGACTTCTGGATGAACCGTTCACTTTTCTGCAGGAAACTTTTTTCTGGTCAATAGGTTTGAAATGTCATGGTAGATTGAAAGAGTGAATGCACTTCCCCGAAAGTGAGTAATTTGCTCCTTTCTCACTGACGGGATCAGGCCCAATGCCTTTCCTAGAGAGGTGCAGAGTCGAAATGAACTTCGTCATCCTTGTGAACAGAACTTGACAGACATTGTCAGACTCTCAGGCTCCACGGATCATTGTCATTCACTCGGCACTAACCCTGCTAGGAGCTACTGCTGGATTTAGCCTTCAAAGTCTCCTCATTATTTGACAAGTTAGAAGGGGTAGTGGCACGACTAGTAATTGGGGAACGACAACTCCATCCCAGGAAGTGACCTTGTCCCCAAACTAAGCTCTAGCTGGCCCCAGGTACACCACCTTAATTGGCACTGCACTTATTACTGCTCTTCCTCAATAGACATGTTCCAGGGAAGGAATGGGTGAGAAGAATTTTAGTACAATGCAGTGTGGATGAAATGCTGATCACTCCATCTGAGGCTGGCATATTTTGTGCAGGTGTCACTGGCTTTAGATTTATCTCTGTCACTTATTTTCCATCCTATAGAAGAACTTGATTTAGAACCTGGAAAAAGCAAGCCCAAATGAGAAAGGGGTGAACATATTCAAATAAACCTGAATCCAACCCCCTCTCACCTTCCAGCTTCAACAATCTGACCCTGCAGCACTCGGCCAGAGTGATGCTACAGTGATATCCAGTGAAGTTTCATTAACTTTTAATTAGTTTCCACTTCTATAAACCTTTATAATTCTGAGTCCCAATTGAAACTGAAAATGGGAAATAATGTAGATGCAATTTCAGGTTTCATAATGGCTTGTTTTCATGATCAAGTCGATTAGGTGTTTTAGATCTCACTAGAAAGCATGCTGATCTAAAAAAGTTTGAATGGTAATGAGAAGCTTTTCATAAATACTTTAACCTTGAGACTTTTTTTTTCTTTCCCCACAATAAAAAAAAGTGCAACTTGTAAGAGTTAGCAAGACACTTTAATTAATGGAGCATCTGCTCAGTACTGGCATTACATGTGTATGAAATATTTAAGCCTTCTTAAGTATGTTGCACCATTGTTCCAAGTCTACCGGGTTTTCTGAAAGAGGAAGCAGATTTGCACTGTGCATTCATTTTTAAAGCCATCTTTGGAGGTAAAATTGTTCCTTTCTCACTTAGTCGCCAATGCTTCCACCAAATTTCTCAAGCATTTGACTTCTCGGATTTCTAGTGATTCCATTAGGATCATAGATTTAGAGCTGGTAGATACCTTAGTCCTAGTTGGATAGAGCTCCCTCACAGGGGTTGGAAGGTAAGGAACTCTAAGGTCACTTCCAGCTCTCAATCTACGGTTCTTCATGAAACTGTAGCATAGAGAGGTTAAGTGACTTGTCCAGGGTCACGCAGCACTTGAGGTAGAATTTGAACTTAGGTCTTCCTGACTCCAAGTCCGACACTGCATCACCTAGCTGGGCACATTAAGGGAGTGGGGAGTTGTGGGGGGTGGGGAATGGAAAGGAATACTTACTCTTGATATATACTTAACTACTATCTATTGCTTGAAGTTTGAGAAACAATTCGTCGCTGTTGTTCAGTCTTTTCAGTTGTATCCAATTCTTCATGACTCCATTTGGGATTTTCTTGGCAAAGATACTGGACTGATTGGCCATTTCCTTCTCCAGCTCATTTTACAGATGACAAAACTGAGACAAACAGGATTATGTGACTTGCCCAGGGTCACAGAGCTAGTAAGTATGTGAAGCCAGATTTTAACTCCAGAAGATGAGTCTTCCTGACTCTAGGCCCAGACTTCTATCCACTGCCACACCCAGCTGCCCTGTGAGAAACAAAATTTGCTTACTTCTTTCTGCTCCCTAGAATAATTCAGTTCAGCATTAGACACTGCTTTAGGTCTCAGACTTTTCCACATTCAGGCCTAGAAAAATGGGATCCATAGAACTCTCTTTTACATGTAATTGATCTAAGGGCAGTTGTGAGTGCTCAGTAACTTCTGGCTTTAGACCAATAATTTGATTATTTAGGTGGAAAATATCCATTTAGTAATAGCTGGAGTTGGACTTGATTATCTAGTGAATTGAAGGTTGCACATTTAACTAATCAGAATGATTTAGACAAAAAAAATCAATCGGCTTAGTAATTAATTACTTTTCATCTTTTGAAACTGTCACTCATATGTTTGCCCTAAAAAAGACCCGTCTTTGGAACACCAACATCCTTTTGCTGGTGCTTTCTGGCTGTGAGTCACGGAGCATCGTCTCTGAAGAAGTCTCAGATTACTTAAGTATAATCAAATGGTGGGTTTCAGTAGCCTGCAACATATTACTGGTGAAGGACTGAGTAGAAATGGCAGAAACAGTGTCAACAAAGAAATATCTACCCTGAAAAGGAAGTGGGCAAAGACTGAATATATGTCTAATTGGTAAGAACTATATATTTATATTCCTAATTTACGGAATTCCTGAGTTCAGGGAACCTCAACGTCTACCTCGTCAAAAACATGCCTGAATAAGTATCCCTTTGTTGAGATTGAGTCGCTGCCCACTCAGGGACACCAAAAACTGTTGAGGTTTCATAATGTGTTGTGGTGGAACTGTCTCAAAGAGTTCAGAATCAGACCACCTCTAATCCAAATATAGGCATTTATTGAGATCGAGGCCTCTCGTGGAGCGGGCTAAGTCCCAAGAGGAACTAGCAGGTTCAGGGAAAGTAAAATGGACTTTTACAGGGTAAAGATGCAATTACATAACGGAAATTTGCATGGAATATAGGAATATGATTAATATTAAAAAAGGCAGGAGGGGTTTGTTAAGGGATTAGGTAATGGAGGAGGGGTCTCTTCTATGGTTCAGAGGTTAAACATTCTGGTCATGCTCCCCTCCAGCTGGCTATCTATTGTGGTCCTGTCTGGTCAAGATGGATAGTTAGGTATCATTATGGTCCTGTTTTGGGTTAAATGAATGGTGTGTTTGTGGTTGAGTACAAGAACACATCTGTTTCTGTGCAAATGGGTCTGGGGGCAGTGGCTAGCTACAGGCAGTGGCTGGGATCCCATTCACATGGACATACCTGCTGTTTCTATGAGAACTATGAGTTCATGGATACACCTGTTGTTCTAGTGAACAGTGAGACATATATGAAGAAGTTAGGAAATTGAGTGGGGGAGGGGAGGAGGAGGCAGCTAGGTAGGGGCAGTGGGTCTGTTGTTCAGCGGGACCTACAAGGAAGTTAGATATTGGGACTGGGGCAGTTTTATTAGGATTCCATCACCTTATTAACCTTATTAAACATATCTGACAAATGATTTTCTATTTCAGAGGATTCTCATAGATCCTCATAGATCTCATAGATCCTCATAGATCTAGAGCTGGAAGTCAAGTCAATAAACATTTATTAAGCACCTACTATATGCCAGTCATGCTAAGTATTAGGGCAATCGAAAAATAATTCCTCCTCACAAGGAGTTCACAGTCTAGTAGAGGGAACAACATGGAAACAACTACATACAAACCCAAGATTCACCAGAGAAATTGAAGATGACCAAAGAAGGAAAGACATTATTAGCATTAAGAGTGATCAGGAAAGGTTTCTCGAAGAAGGTAGAATTTTATCTGGGATTTGAAGGAAGCCAAAGAAGCCAGGAGTCCAAACTGAAGAAGGAGAGAATTCCAGGCATGGGGAATAGCCAGGGAAAATCTCAGAAGAAACAGAAAGAAGACCCAGTGTCATGGGATCAGAAAGAACATATAAACGAGTCAAGGAAGACTGGAAAGGTAGTAAAAGGTCCAGGCTACGAATGCTATAAAAACCAAGCAGGATTTTATTTTGATTCTGGAGTTGACAGAGTGTAACTAGAATTTATTGACTAGAGGGGAAAGGATGTGGCATGGTCCTACCTGTACTTTAGGGAGAACAACTTGACAGCTGAGTGGAAGTTAGCCTGAAGTGGAGAGAAGCTTGAGGCAGGAAGAGCAATCAGGTTATTGCAGTAGCCTAGGAGTGAGGTAATGAGGGCCATCAAGCCCAACTCCCTCACACTTGCCTAGAAGCTTGCAGGTTGCATGACTAACAGGTATAATAGAAATCTAAGTGTTTGCCTTCTCAAGGAGGTGAGAAGGGTAGGAGAGAGGTAGAGAATTTGGAACTCAAAATTTTTTTAAATGATTGTTAAAAAATTTTTACATGTAATTGGGAAATATTTAACAAAATAAATAAAAATAATTTAAAAAATACTTCCAGGAACAGCAAACTCAATTCCTTCCGAATAAATGCATTCCAATTCACAGTCCTAGAGCTTTCCACGACTAGAGAAAGACCATCCATGCTTCTTTGAGACTTTGATCTATCTGATCTCCATACAAGTACTCCTTACAATGACACAGATTACAGCTTGTCTCCCCCTTCTCCTATGGTGCTGTGTTGTCTTTATGTTCCGGTAAGTCCTTTACGTAGAGTCCATCCAGCAAGCTCTGAGACTTCTCATAGACGTGTGGAAATTTTACATGCAAATGGAGCAGGCAGGCTGTCTGTTGGCTAATCCTGTCACATGCTGAATGACTGCCCACTTCCTTTTCAGGGTAGATGTTTCTTTGATGACACTTTCTGCCATTTCTACTTAGCCTTTCACCAGTAATATGTTGCAGGCTACCGAACCCCACCACTTGATTACCCTTAAGTAATTAATCTGAGACTTCTTCAGAGACAATGTTCCATGACTCACTGCCAGGGAGCATCAGCAAAAAGGATACTGGCGTTCCAAAGATGGGACTTTTTTATGGCAAAGCTTAGGGCTGCACAAAGCACATCTCCCAAAGGCAATCCAGTCTGCTTTCCTCCTCCTATTAAATTCTGGCCACCAGATTATTTTTATGAAAAACAAGCACGCTTGAAAAGAAATCCGGCAATCATTAATAAAAATTCTAAGTGTGGTAGATTTGAATCATAATCTCTAAATTTGATTTATATTATTTCTGCAGTTGAAACTTTAAGTTCTTCGAATAAAAGGTGCCCCTTTTCTTCTTCTCTTCTTTGTCTTTTGGAATAAGATTTTTGTTGTTGTTGTTTTAGTTATATACAACTTTTTGTCACTGCATTTTTGAGTTTTCCTGGAAGAGATGCTGGAATAGTTTGCTATTTTCTTCTCCAGCTCATTTTACATACAAGGAAACTGAGGTAAACAAGGTTAAGTGACTTGCCCGGGGTCATACAGCTATTAAGTGTCTGAAGTTGGAAAAGTCCACATAAGATTAAGAAAATGAATTAAGATTAAGATTATAAAGACCTACAACAAGGGTTCTTAACCTTTTGGTGTGGAGTCATGGACAATTTAGTCAGTCTGGTAAGGTCCATAGATCCCTTTTCAGAATAATGATTTTAAATGATTAAGATAGAATAAATAGGATTACAAGGGAAACCAATTAAATTGGAATATAATCAAATTATTAAATAAAAAATTTCCCAGATCCCAGGTTAAGATCCCCTCATGTTGAGGGGACCTGAGAAGCCATCTAGTTCAACCTCCTCGTTTCAAAAGTAAGGAAATGGATAGCTGGCAAAGCTAAGTAACTTGCCTAAAAATCAGAAGCATGATTTGGACACAGGTCCTCTGTCTCCAGAGGCAGTGATCTGTTCACCATCCCAGATTGTCTCCTGTAGTGTTAGTCCTGGGTTCTCCTGGTACAGAGAGTAAGGAGTTCCTTCAACTTTCCACCCTAGATTATCTAACCTAGCCACAAAAAAATCTTTCAGCAAGAAGACCCATTGGGCACCATGCCTTTGGGGCCACATACCCTTCAGATGTTTTATAGCTGAGGCAATTCATAAATGGATTCAGTAAAGCAACCCCACCCAAAAAAGAAATAAAACATACTTTCCTTCTCATTATCACACATAAGGCACTGGGATTAAGAAGCTGAGGAAATTTTCCCCTCTTCTGAATGGGGTTTTGCAAATATTCCTCACAATATCTCCTATGGCCCTATGCCATACATTCTAAGCCCTCATTAGAAGTGTGAACATTGCTGCTCATGGGAGAGAGACATAGCTTAAGGAGATGTCATAGAGAGCCTAATATACTCTTTCACTTCCCGTTTCTTAGCCCCAATAAAGCGCAAGTGTCAGCAATGCTGTGGGATTTAAAAAGTCTCCAAGGATTTGATGCACTTCTCATGGGCATTGCATAGGAAGCCATTGACTAAAATCCAAAATGGTTCTGTTTTCAGTGGCCTGTTCTTCCTCAAAATTATGGTCTTTTCATGAAAAGTGACAAAGTATGAGAACAACCGAAACAATAACAGTACTTAAGAACATCCATTAACTCCTTTTTTTTAGTAGCCTTTGAAAAGTAATGGGCATCTGCAACGACAACTCCCTGCTACATTAAACATTTCAGCCCAACTTGCTAGCACCACGATACACAGGTAGAAGTAATAAGTAATAATGAGTCTTGGGCCATTGAACACTGTGAATTTTCCCAGTGTACTGCAATTATAGAAACATCTGTGCTAAATAAGTTTGTACTGAAAGCTAAGAGTGTTTAATAATCCTCACAATTTCTCATTATCAACTCTAATGGAAGGGAGAGAAAACTCCAAGAAAGTTTACCCCCTTTCAAAGAAAATTGCAGGAAATGCAATTGGTTCTGGTGCCACATTTCCCTGGACAATAAAAACACCAGAGACAACCTTCTTGGAAAAGAACATTACACTCCATCTTTAATAACATGTAGTTCGCATTGTACAAGGCAAATTATACCCCTCTTGACAACCAGGCCATTTTGGCTACAGGGCATCACCTGTGTCTCAACCTGACAACTGTGTTGCTGCTGACTCCCACGTATCACTTCACCCCATCTTTTCTCTAAAGAAGAATAAGCCTAAAAATACACCAGTTTGTCCTCATGTTTGAGCTAACCAACCTGGCTCAGCAGGAGAAACCGCATAAATGGGTTCCTTCCCATAGCACCCATTCCATTGCCACTAGACTTCAAAATCAAATACAGAAGCATATTAACAATACTATCTAAATTGCTATTGTTCTGAATGTCACTCCTCTGGAGAAAAGGAGTGCCCTGTATGTGAACATCAGTTGTTGATCAGGTGCCTTTTTAAAGAGTATGAAAACTATATCTCAAATATTGCTTCTGAATAAAACACCATTTGGGAGCCACTGAGTGTCCATTGTTGTAAGGTATTTGTGAATAAAAAAAAATTTAAAAAGGAAAGTCTACCCCAGGGCAGCTAAGTGGTGAAGTAGATAGAGAGCTGGACCTGGAGTCAGGAAGACCTGAGCCTCCAGACACTAGCTGCATGACCCTGGTCAAGTCACTTAACTTTGTTTACTTCAGTTTCTTCATCTGTAAAAATGAGCTGGAGAAAGAAACAACTCAGATTGGCTAACATGACAAAACAGCAAAATGATAAATGCTGGAGAAGATATGGGAAAATTGGAACACTAATGCATTGTTGGTGGAGTGCAACCATCCAGCCCAAAGGGCTATAAAACTGTGCATACCCTTAGACCCAGCAATACAATTTCTAGGTCTATATCCCAAAGAGTTCATAAAAAATGGGAAAAGGATCCTTGTGTACAAAAATACTTATAGCAGCTCTTTTTGTGGTGGCAAATTGGGGAACGGCTAGGAGAATTTAAATTTTAATTTAAATTTAATATTTTTAAAGGAGAATTTAAAAGTTGTGGTGTATGAATGTAATGGAATACTATTGCTCTCTAAGAAATGATGAGCGAGCAGACTTCAGCAAAACCTGGAAAGGCTTATATGAACTGATGCTGAGTGAAATGAGCAGAACAAGGAGAACATTGTACACAGTAAAACTACATTGCACAATGACTGACTTTGAAAGACTTAGCTCTTCTCAGCAATGCAAGTATCTAAGACAACTCCAAAAGATTCAGAGAAAGAACTTTGGAGTCTGAATGCACATAGGAACATACTATTTGCTGTCCTTTTCTTTTGTTGTTTTGTTTTGTTCCTTCTTTCTTGTGATTCTTACCATTAGTTCTAATGCTTCTTTACATCATTACTAATGTGAAATATGAATGTATAATTAGGGCCTATAGTGGATTACACACCATCTTGGGGAGGGAGGAGGAGAGGGAACGAGAGAAAATTTGAAACTCAAAATCTTATGGAAGTGAATGTTGAAAACTAAAAATAATTTTTTTTAAAAAAAGAAAGAAATGACAAAATACTCCAGTATCTTTGCCAAGAAACTCCAGAAGGGGCCATGAAGAGTCAGACACAACTGGCATATGACTAAACAACAAGAGTCTATCACAGCCCAAAAAACTGCTTAACATTCACTAAGGAGAAATAGCTGTGGACATCTATGCTAACCCAAAGCATAGTTACTTGAAAAGCCTAAGCTTGAAGTGATATCTTCAAGAGCAGAACTTGGTTCTTTAGTTTCCCTCACAATATTGTCAAAGCACCATTATGAAGAAATTTAGTCTATCAGCACTGTTCCAGGGATTTGGGGATGTTACTTTATTTTCTTCCTCGGCCAGAGAATTTTAGGAATTTTGCTCAGAAAGACCACTTACATGTCCATGATGCTTTCAGGGATAACTTTAGCCCAGTAGAAATACACAAATTCATCAGAAATGACTTTACGAATTGAGGACATAATTTGCAAGGAAATATTATGCTTCTATAGGGAAAGGAGAAAATGTTTCAAGGGATTGTGAGGTGATGGGACAGTAACTGAATACCCTAAAGACAGAGGAGATATTTTCCTCACTACTCCTGATTGAAGGTTAGAGCCTGAGAAGAGCGGGTTTGGGAAAATAATAGCTGGTTTAAGAAAACTATGTCTGAGAATGGAATTTGTATTGCTGGGCCGGTGTTTAAAATGTAGGAATAATGGGCTTTTGTCAAGGATAGCATGCTTCTCAGGAGAACCCGTAAAATTAAATCTGCTCAGACATGTGTGAATCTGATCAATAAGACTATAAACTGAAAATGGAGAGGGAGGAAAAATGGTGTTCTCATCTATATCATATCCTCCTCTGGGGACTGATGTGCTGGTGATTAAGGAATTCACTAAGGTTGAGAGAAAAACCCCTCCTAGAAAAAGAGGGTGTGTTCCAGGATGGGATCCAAGAAAGAATATAAAACAAAGGCCAGGCAAAGTCGGGAACCAGAGATATTTCCGAATCTAAACATTCAAGAGCCCTACAGAAACAGGAAGGTGAAGGCTAGAGTGGAGGTTTCAATCCAGGGAGATTTACACAAGAAATTAGAAAGCAAGCTATCAGAACAGAGACCTCTCTTTCCTGGGTGGAAATTGTTCCTAAACCCCATTGCCCTAATCACCTACACATGCATGGATGGCATCTTGCTGCAAGGGAATATTCCAAGGTAGACATTACAGAAAGTAGTAGTTACAGTACGGGTAGGCAAATGTTGGTAAGGAAGACCAGTCATTCTTAGGAGATCATATAAGAAGGGCATTAATAACGATCATAATCTCTGATACCTGTTAGTGAATGCTCAGAGTATGGAGAAGCAGCAAGACGAAATAAAGATATTAATGCAAAGAAGCAAATTCAGCCTCATAAATATTACTTACTGGGGTGATGAAGATGATGGTTTCCTTTCCTTGGTGGTCTTTTGTAGGGTATGTGGTAGTGGCAATTTTTTTTCAGTCATGGATTAGATTAGGCAACCACTGGTATTTTTCAACTTTTAAACTCGATGACATAGTTTTAACAAAAGCAAAAAGAAAGAAATAATAAAAGGCCTTTTGAATAGATCTAATTGTTGAGGAGTTTTGTCTCACCTCAAACCTAACCTTAATTTATTTTCAATTTCTATCCATGCCTACTAAGTGTTATTCCCTAAAGCCTACCAGATAGTGTCTAATCTCTGTTTCAGATGACTGTCCTTCAAAAATTTGAAGGCAGCTATCATGTCTCCCTTAAATATTCTCTTCTTGGAGGGGGGGCAGAGCCCAGATGGTGGCTGGAAAGCAGGGACTAGCATGAGCTCCCCACCAAGTCCCTCCAAAAACCTATAAAAATGGCTCTGAACCAATTCTAGAACTGCAGAACCCACAAAATAGCAGAGGGAACCAGGGCTCCAGCCCAGGACAGCCTGGATGGTCTCTGGGTAAGGTCTATCCCACACAGAGCTAGGAGCAGAGCAGAGCAGAGCCCAGCATGGGCAGCATGGACCAACCAGACCAGGAGCTGGGCAGAGCATGCCCTAGCACCCTGAATCAGTGAGCTGCAGCAGTTACCAGACTTCTCAACCCACAAACACCAAAGACAACAGAGAAGGTTAATGGGAAAAGCTGCTGGGAGTGGAAGGAGTTCACAGTTTGGCCACTGCCTCAGGGGCAGC
>CM053622.1:374141836-374190307 GCA_028646595.1 Phalanger gymnotis
ACACATGTGGCCTATGTTGAATTGCTTGACTTCTTAGGGAGGGTGGGTGGGAAGGGAAGAGGGGAGAGAATTTGGAACTCAAAGTTTAAAAACACATGTTCAAAAACAAACAAAAAAAAAGTTTTTGCATGTACCTAGAAAATAAGATACACAGGCAATGGGGCATAGAATTTTATCTTGCCCTACAAGAAAGAAAGGGAAAAGGGGATAGGAGGGCAGTGGGGTGACAGAAGTGAAGGCTGACTGGGAAACAGAGCAACCAGAATATACACCATCTTGGAGTGGGGGGGAGGGTAGAAATGGGGAGAAAATTTGTAATTCAAACTCTTGTGAAAATCAATGCTGAAAACTAAATATATAAAATAAATAAATAGATAAATAAATAAATATTCTCTTCTCAAGCACATTCATATCCAATTATTTTAGACACTCATATGACATTTACTTGAGTCTTGTCTCCATTTTAGTTGTGTGTGTGCGTGTGTGTGTGTGTGTGTGTATTTCCTCTGGAGATCCTACTTGTTGAACACTTAACAGCACATTCCTGGGGCTGACCAAGAGAAAGGATAGTTGAACTAATAGCTTGTTTCTGGATTCTATCTCTTTTAATGCTGTTTCAGATCACATTAACTTTCTTTGCTACCACGTCATACTGTTTCATCATTTCTCTTACAATCTACCAACCCCCACTCCACTAGATCCGTTTCAAATGATCTTCTAGCTATCCATGCCTTGGTCTTGAACTTTCCAGAAACTGAGCTTTTTTTTAATCCAAGTGTAAAGCATTGCATTTATCCATATTAAACTGTATATTATTATACCCAGGTCAATGTCCTAAATTATCAAAAATCTTTTTAATTTCTAATTCTACCATTCAATTTTTAACATCCCAGCTTCGTCATCTATATATTCAAAAAACTTGCCATTTATGACTTTGTCCAAATTACATATAAAACTGCTAAGTAGCATAGGACAAATATAGGAATCCCTGGAGTACTCCACTGGAGTAATCCTTCCAAGACTACATGGAACTATTGAACTAGCGAAAGTGAATTACTTACTATTTATTTGGGTCTGACCAGTTGCAAATCCAGAGACGCATGGTATCATGTAGCCTATATTGTTGTATCTTTTCCTAAAAATAGCATAAGCCATTTTTATTGAATACAGAGCTAAAACTTAGGTAAATTGTCCCTGATCAACCAGATTATATCTAAATGTCTAAATATTTAATTTGCATGTAATTATCTATATTTTAACATAAATTTGAGCATTTCAGTGGAAAGTGGAAGGTTTTGCCCAAGTTTCATGGATCTCTGCAACAATTTTCCAGTGGGTTAAAAAATGATGATTTATTTGTAGATTAACTAAAATTTGAGGGGATGGCTTTATTATTCTCTTCCAACACATACTACGTTGTTCAATAGCTGTCACTGGCTGGTTCTAAAGAGGAGAGAAGAAGAAATAGAGAGATTAGGCAAGAACTTTTAACTCTCTGAGTGAGAAATGATCATAACAGTTTAGATTTCTATACTTTTTCACAGTCATAGTGTTTCACGTACATTTTCTCTTTTGAGTCTTAAAGCAAGTCATATTTACATTATTTTCTGAAATGTCTACTCGGAAAGACTTATAATTTTCCAAAGTCACACAGTAACTAAGGGTCAGACCCAGGACCCAAATTTTCCTACTAGAAACCTGGTGATCCTTTCTCTATATCATTCTACCTGCCTCTGAAAACATTGGTGGAGGCTGCTGGGAAGATTAAGTACTTCAGTCTCTAGAATTCTTTAGGAAAAAGCAATTTAGACACTTATGTGCCTAAACACAAGAGATTGAACCTGACAACTTTGATCTATTCCCATGTGAGCCGCTTTGAGTTTTTCTTTAATAGCTAGCTTCTGGATATCAGTTTTAGGTTTGTGAGGCCCTTTGCATACATAAATTCACTGATCCTCAAACAACCCTGTAAGGTAGGCACAATTATTATTGGTATATAGGAAATCAAGGCACAGAGAAGCGACTTGTCCAGGGTCACCCAGCTAATAAGTGTCTGAAGTAGGATTTGAACTCTTGTCTTTCTGATTCTAGATTCAGTGTTCTATCTACTAAACCACCTAGGTATCACATTCTTAGTGATGTTCCTAAACCATTAATACTAATAGAAACAAGAGCTTTTAAAAAAATGCTCAGTGTTTCAGTAATGTTGGGGTTACTATTTGTCTTGTATTAGCTTTTTTATTTCATATTGGTGATAAAGTCCATTTCATACATTATTGGCTTTTATCTCCACTGAAAGGAGTCGGCCTAAAGCTGGAATTTTCCATGGACCAACAGAGCACATATGAAAATGAAATATGTAGGTCTTACAACTGTAATAAATAGTTTTTGAAAGAAAGAGGTCATTTCTTCTCTTGGTGAAGGCAGCTGGTACACGCAGAGTAAAAAAAATGCATTTGCATCAGAATTCTGCAAATATGACTGTCATAATTGCAGTAATAATACGTAGAATGGTGCTAAGTTTGTTGCAGTGCTAAGATGTACATAAAATAAAATTTTAAATAGGGCAGTGGCTTCATACAGAGCTCTTATTCCTATGAAGATACCTCCAGAGAACCCTGGCATTTTTTATTCTTTCTGTTACTAGGTCTGGTTGCTCCATAGATTCCCCCCACCCCACCCCCAATCTTATTACCTTGTCTAGTTTTGCCAAAGTAGCAGATAAACCTTTTTTCTAGATCTATGGGTATCTCGATTAAAATCTTCATTCCACTCTCTTCTCTCTTAGATGAAATAGCATGGACAAAATACATTAGGCCGAATCTTATTCTGCTGATCCCTCATCTCTGGAGGCCAGAGCAACTCCCGCCAAACCAAAGAGGTACAATTTAAGTTCGAGGTGATCCCAAGGGATCTTGGTTCTACTCTGTGATTCAGAGTAATGAAGATAGATAAGGAACCCTACTTAGGCACTAAGGCTAAATGCCACCATTCTCCCTATTTGACATCTTTATCTCTTCCCTGCTACTGCCCAATTCTGTAGGGTAAGAGAAAGGAAAGCATGTGCCAGCAGCGATGTCACTCAGAGTTCCATCAAAACACAGATTTCCATAAAAACCAAAGGAAAAAGGAACAGAAAGCTGAGGTCGTGTATATTCCTGCTAGGCCTACAACCTGAATCTCATTATTCCAACTTCCTCATGCTAATTAAGCCCACCATGATTTATTTTAGGGTATAGGAGAGTGTCTATTTTTGCGGCTGCATTAAATATTTGAAAATCAGGGTTTAGGAGAAAACACTAAAGAAAACATAGTTACTAAACCTGGAAAAGTTAAGGCTAAAGGGAGAAATTATTATCTTCAAGTCTATGAAATAGTATTAAAGAATGATGACTATTTCCATTGACAATGGACTGAAAAGATCTACTTAAACTGAAACATGAGACTTAATTGAACTATAACTATAATGGTGGAAATAGGTGCACAAGCAGTATAGTTGGTTATATACACGCACTGTTCGAAGTTATAATTATATAAAACATGGTCATTGGTTCCAGCAGTGTGAATTCGAATAATACAAACATTTCAAGAGATTCATTATTCACACTAAATAGGATCTTTTTTACTGAGAGAGGCCACAGTATCTCCTTCTATGGATCAGGAACAGACTAAGCCAACATTAGTTGTGGATTAGGGTGTGTGTGTGTGTGTGTGTGTGTGTGTGTAGAGCTCTTCCATGCCTCTTATGAATGCCACTCTTAACGGGCACCATTTTGATGTTCCTTCCAAATTCAAAGCTTTTTTCTGTCCCCTGATTGATGGTGGGAGTACTTACTACAGCACCCCAATGAAGAACTTATGCCAGTAACTCCCACTCCTCACTGTAGGATCATACTTTCAAAATCAGATGCTCCAGAAACTGAGGTCCAGATACGGGAGGCAATTTACTTAAAGTCATACAGTTAGCAGTAGCTGAGTTAGGATTTGAACTCATGGTCTAGGACCAAATCCTCTTTGGTGTTACACTAAATCCTCTTCAAAGCTTTCCTGTCCTGGTGTCCATTCTAGTAATCTCTGTCTGTCTGTCTGTCTGTCTGTCCGTCTCTCTCTCTCTCTCTCTGGTGGTATGATGGATTTCCCTCTAATTAAAAAATAATAATCTGTGCTGATATATATCTAGTTAATTAGTTAATGTTTTAACTCTTTCCCAGAAATACAATAATATAACCTTCTAGAAAATATATCTATTCCTTAAAGGATCCTTAAGGAATAAAGACAGTTGTAGGAATTCCAGGCATTATTGTAGGTCTGGGAGTGAGATATTTATAAGGCTGTGTTACCTTTTTTATCTATGTCTCTAGAATTTAACAGTGCCTATAGACAAAGAGGTGCTTAATGTGTGTTTATTAAATTGAATGGAATGTATGGGGCCAGGGACGGGGCTTTCTGTATGCCTCAGATCACACCACCTGGGCAAAATCCTATTCTGTTCTCACAAAGATCTAAAGTCCTTCAAACACAAGATAAATTTTGTTGTCTGCTTTGGTTTGAGAGCATGTGACCTCTTCCAGTCCCCTTCAGCATTAAGAGGCTATGATTTTGAATTCTTAGCTATGGGGCAAAAGCCTCTTCTGGGAGATTGCTAGTAGCTAATGCTTCACAAAAAAAAAAAAATTCCTTTTGTTTATTTTGTATGTACTGTGAATATGAGAGAAGATGACCTAGAGTGGATAGAGAGCCAGCCTCAGAGCTGAGGAAGACATAGAGTTAAATCTTGGCACTGTCCCATACTGGATGTGTGGCCTTGGCAAGCCTCTCACCTTCTCAGTGCCCTAGGAAAGTCTCTAAGACTATAAGTTACCGAGCAGATATTGATCTGCATTGGGTAGAGGGTGTTTCCTCAACAGAGAGATCCCATTACCACTGAAATTGCAGGTACCCCTTTCCCCCCCTCCAAGAAAGGAAAATATTTAGAATATATTTATATTTTGCCTGCTGTTTTTTCTGATAGAAAGCAAACTCCTTGAGGTTAAAGACTATTTCCTTTTTGCCTTTGTATCTCCAGAGCTTAGAGTAGTTCCTGGCACACAGTTGGCACTTAATAGCTGCTTCTTGGTTTATTGAGGCCAATCTGGGGTCAAGGGAATGCTTGAATGAAAGCTTCAGGTCCATTTTAGTAGCTGTCATTCTCAGGACTTTTTTTTCAAACTCTTAGCAGATACACTGATTAAAAATGAACTAAAGAGAAATCCAAAATCATATGTGCTCTGCTCTCCCGGAGCATAATATTTCCTCCATCTGTGAATCTCCTGTTGACATCAGAGGGAGTCACCCCGTGCAGAGTCGAGAGAGACATGCCAGGAAAGTGAAGCCCATTATGTGGTTGCAAGCTAATTTTGCTTAATCTTCTTGATCTCCGTAAAGAGCAATATAAGACCCCTTAGGATTTAAACAAGAAGATAAAGATGAAGAGGGACTGTACTTGTAGTGCAAGTATAATACTTATTTATTAATGTCGTCCATCACAGAGTGTTTGTTTTCCTAACCAAAATCCAAAACTGTCTGCTTGAGAGCAGAGGAGGAAGCCCAGGCTTTGTGTCAAGGCAAAAAAGAACATCTCCATTCCCACCCACTTAAATCTGGGAAATCAGACTAAATAATATATAGCTTGCAGCTCGAGCTGAAATCGAAAAGGAAGCTAAATGAGGACATCGATCCGTGGCAGTGGCACTATACTGAGAGCGAAGATTAGCTTATTCATAAAACTTCATTTTCACAACACAAAATGAGTATAAGTTGAGGCATCTTTTTCCCTCCCTTATACAACTCATCTCACGGCAATAGCAACCTTACATGTGCATGGGACTCTTCCTATTTCGTTTCATTGGATGACTGGATTGTCCCTGGTAATTCTAGATAAACTCACCCACGGAGGAACCGTGTCTTTTGTTCTTTCAGAGGGAGAAGGACAGATCCATGGCACAGGAGGAGTCTTGGGCCTGGATTATCTCCTAAAGTCACCCTTATTGATGAAAAGACAAAATTTTCCACCTTCAAGCTGCCTGAGAGTGACTAGTGAGCAGCTGGAGTGTCACAGAGAGAATCAGCAGGGCTGACGACTGTTAATGTACTTCGGTTATTTTTAAAATGTTCCCAAATGACAACTTTGCTTGGTGGATTTATTGGATCCAGAACTAAAAAAGACCTTAGAGATCAGTTGTTGCAAGCCCCTTACTGTACAGAGCAAGAAACCGAGGCCCAGAGAGGTAGAGGAGAGAGCTCACAACTAGTGAGATGTGAACTCAAGTCTCCTGTCTTCAGGGGCAGCTAGGTGGTACCACAGTGCACAGAGCACTGGGCCTGGAGTCAGGAAAGACTCATCTTCCCGAGTTCAAATCTGGCCTCAGACTCTTTCTAGCTGTGTGACCCTGGGCAAGTCACTTAACCCTACTTGCCTCAGTTTCCTCATCTGTAAAATGAACCAGAGAAGGACATGGCAAACTCTAGAATCTTTGCCAAGAAAACCTCAAATGGAATCACAAAGAGTTGAAAACGACTGAACAATTCCCATTGTCCTGGTTGAACACCCTTCCCCTCACACTATACATAAGTAATTTGTCCCAGGCCTTTTTTTAGATTATACATGAATAATCATATCAAATATAATTCTGCATTAGTCGTGTTGTAACAGAAGAATCAGAACAAAAGGGAAAAACCACAAGAAAGAAAAAACCAAAAAAAAGTGGAAATAGCATGCTTTGATCTGCATTCACACTGCATCTTTCTTTCTCTGGATGTGGATAGCATTTTCAATCATGAGTCTTTTGGAATTGTCTTAGACATTTGTATCGCTGAGAAGAGCCAAGTCTATCAAAGTTGATCATTGCATAATGTGACCGTTACTGTGTACATTGTTCTCCTGGTTCTGCTCACTTCACTCAGCACCTGTTCATATAAGTCTTCCAGGTTTTTCTGAAATCAGCCTGCTCATCATTTCTTATACCACAATTTCATTGCATTCATATACCACAACTTGTTCAGCCATTCTCCATTTGATGGACATCCCCTCAATGTCTAATTCTTTGCCACCACAAAAAGAGCTGCTATAAAATTTTTTTGTACATGAGGAACTTTTTCTATTTTTTATGATCTCTTTGGGATGCTGACCTAGTAGGGGTATTGCTGGATCAAAAGGTATGCATAGTTTGGTTGCCCTTCGGGCATTGTTTCAAATTGCTCTCCAGAATGTTGGATCAGTCCACAACTCCACCAACAATGTATTAGTGTTCCACTTTTCCCTTACCTTCTCCAGCATTTAAAATTTTTCTTTTCTGTCATATTAGTCGATCTGATAGGTGTGAGGCAATACCTCAGAGTTGTTTTAATTTGCATTTCTCTAATCAATAGTGATTTAGAGCATTTTTTCATATGACTATAGATAGCTCTAATTTCTTTATCTGAAAACTGCCTGTTATATCCTTTAACCATTTATCCATTGGGGAATGACTTGTATTCTTATAAATTTGGCTCAGTTCTCTCTGTATTTTTTTTAGAAATGAGGACTTTATCAGAAACACTGGCAGAAAAAATGGTTTCCCAGCTTTCTGCTTTCCTTCTAATCTTGGTTCCATTGGCTTTGTTTGTGTAAAACCTTTTTAGCTTACTGTAATCAAAACTATCCATTTGCATTTTACAATGTTCTCTCTCTCATGTTTGGTCATAAATTCTTCCCTTCCCCATGGATCTGACTGGTAAATTATTCCTTGCTCTCCTAATGTGCTTATGGTATCTCCGTTTATGTCTAAATCATGTATTCATTTTGACCTTATCTTGGTATGTGCTGTAAGATGTTGGTTTATATCTAGTTTCTGCCACGTTATTTTTTAGTTTTCCCAGCAGGTTTTGTCAAATAGTGAATTCTTATCCCAGAAGCTCGAGTCTTTGGGTTTATCAAACAGTAGAATACTATGGTCATTTATGACTGTGTCTTGTGTTTGATTGGTATGGAATTGAATAAGTAAATTAATCCCAGTAAAATTGTCATTTTTATTATATTAACTTGGCCTACCCATTAGCAACTGATATTTTTCCCAATTATTTAGATCTGACTTTATTTGTGTGAAAAGTGTTTCATAATTGCGTTCATATAATTCCTGAGTTTGTCTTGGCAGGTAGATTCCCAAATATTTTATATTTCTGCAGTTATTTCAAATGGAATTTCTCTTTCTATCTCTTGCTGCTAGGGTTTGTTAGTAATATATGGAAATGCTCATGATTTTTGTGGGTTTATTTTATATCCTGCAACTTTGCTAAAGTTGCTCATTTGTCCCATATTATACAAGAAGTATTGTATCTATCTCTATTGTATTGACATAAATCATTGGCATTAGCAAGTGAGTTTATTCATTTCATAAGAATGTTCTTTAGTCCCCAGAAATCATAAGAAAAAATATTATATAGCCAGCGTAAGCAGCTGTCCCTACACTAAGGTCTTTGTCTCTCATCTGTTTAGTTATGCATGAAATTCCAGTTAGATATTCCTTTGTGGTATTCTTAACACTCATTTTAAAATTTTGTATCTTAAGAAATGGCAACACATTATCAAGTCATTTATATCTTCTTATGAAAAAAGGCATCTAGGTGGTTCAGTGAATACAGCACCAGACCTAGAGTTAGAAAGACTTCAGTTTGAATTTGGTCTCAGACACTTATTAGCTGTGTGAGTCATCTAACTTCTGTTTGCCTAAGTTCCCTCAACTGTAAAAAGGGAGGGGGGGTGATAATAATAGTACCTATATCGCAGGGTTATTCTACAGATAAAATTGGATAATAATTGGGAAGTGCCTAGCATATTGTAAGCATTATATAAATATTACCTATTATTATTATGAATGAGTTTCTCATCTGCTTTCCAACATAATCCAACAAGCATATATTAAGTTCTTGGGGTGAGGGGTGTTAATTCACTCTGTGAGGCAATTGGGATATAAATAAGAAAAAAATAATCTTTGCTTTTGAGGAGCTTACAAAATAAGAGGTGGTATAACATAATCAATCAATCAATATTTATTATGCATCTACTATGTTCAGGCACTGTACTAAGCACTACTGATACAAAAAGAGACAAAACAACTTAAAATCTAATGAAAGGAGACAACAAGCAAATATATATGTACAGGATAAATAGGAAATAACAGAGAGAAGCCATTGGGTTCTAGAGGTGTTGGCAAAGGCTGCTTGTAGAAGGTGGGATTTTAGGTGGATTTAAAGGGAGCCAGGCACACCAGTAGTTGGAGTTGAGGAAGGAGAGCATTCCAGGCATGGAGGGTCAGAAATAATCCCAGAGTTGAGAGATTGTCTTGTTCATGGAACAGTGACAAGGCCAGTGATATTGGATTTAAAAATTTATGTTGGGGTTTAAGGCATAAGAACACTGGAAAAGGTAGGAGGGGGGCTAGGTTTTGAAGGATTTTGGATGCTAAACAGAGTATTTTCTATTTGATCTGGTGGCAGTAGGGAGTCATTGGAGTTTACTGAGTAGGAGGGTGATGCAATCAGACCTGGGACTAGGGTATTCCCTACAGGGAAGAGGTATTTTTTTTTTCATTGTACTATGCAGTGCTTTTCTTTTTCTTTTGTTTTGCCTAGTGCTAGTTATTAAATCTCATTACTCTGCAAGATTAAATCAGCCTTAATCTATTCATCCCACAGCTACCTTCTGTGCCTCTGATAGGACCTTCTGGTGAGAAAGCAGTGCTCTGATGCTTCCATTTAAGGAGGAGGCCCAGTGTCTTCTTCTCATTCCCCACCAGCTACACTGTTTTTTTGAATTCTCAAGCCTGCCCCGGGTCTTGTATCTTCTCATCCCTCTCACAACCCCTATCTCCCTAGCTTTTAAGCTTCCTTTTGTGTGTAGTCTTATCCCATTAGACTGTAAGCTCTTTGAGGGCATAGACTGCCTTTCTTTTTATTTCTATTTGCATCATCAGGTTTAGCACATTGCCTGACATATAGTAGGTGCTTGACAAAAGTTTATCGACTATTCACTAATTCTGGTTGATTAAATAAACAATTGACAGGCATCAATATCTGATATGATAAATGTATTTGACTCTAAGGCCATGAGATTAAGGTCCCTAAAATGTAGCAAACCCAAGAGAGAGGCATGGTTTTCCAGCCATTAGGACTTAAAAGCTGATTTCTGATTGGTTATGTCTATAGTAACCATACCTTCTAGATAGGAAGTTCATACCCATGGACCTCCCTTTCTGTATTTGGCAAAAAAATATTGGTTCTTCAGAAAGAGATATAAGTAAGAAACTGGCCTGGTTCTGGGATTGTTGTTGTTTGTCCTTCATTCTCAAAGAGACCATTGACATCAGGAGGGTGATGTCTTGACTTGCAAGTGAATTGGATTTAAGTGAGGGAGGGCTGTGCAAAGCCACCAGCCTCACTCTCTCCTCCAAAGCCATCTGGGGCCAGTGGCAAGATATAGATCAGGATGACTGGAGATAACCCCAGATGTAGTAGGGTAAATAGAAAGTAAAAGAGAGAGTAAAGTTATAGAGGGAACAGTAACAAACAAACAAAAAAATTTCAACTGTGTAGGATTCATTACAAAAAGGTAAAAGAGAGAGGGAAAGGGCAGCACACAGGGGTCTGTGTTCTGGGGGAAGAAGAAAAGGCAATACAATTGGTATCAGACCTGTGAAACCTCAGGTAATTTGTGCTGATTTCATTGTATTTTTCCCCTTTTAATTTTTATATCAAAGTGGAAGAGTGATGACTAAAGAAAATAAATATTACAATAGGATATAAGTGAGAGAAAAGCAAACCTAAAAATCATAACTGCGGATGTGAATAAGATAAATACTCCCATTAAACAGGAATATAGTAGAATGGACAGAAAACAAAACCGTATTTACAAAAACAGACACTAAAAATATAAAAAGGTATACACAATTGGACTAAAATCTGTTATAGCTTAGCTAAATTATCCCCTGCCTCCCTCCCCCACACACACAAAAGGCTATTTGACAAGGCAATAGCAAAAATAGACATGGATAAGTTGGAATGAAAGTTAATAAAATAATATCAATAGTGAATATATTTGAATTAAATGGCATAGCATTTAAGTATTTAAAAGAATTAACTGAACTGCATGGAAATCTAAATAACAAAATAATAATTTTGTTTCCAGATCTTAACAACATGCCCTCTCCAGACTTACATAAAATTAACTGGAAAACAATAAAGAAATTAAGGATCTAAAGAGAATATTTTAAATAGATATAATAGGTTTTTAGTGACAACTGAATAAGAACCATGAGGATATACATATTTTTCAGCTTTATCTAAAAACCCTTACAGAAATTTGAGTGGGTGATAGGGAATTTAAAAAAAAAACAATCATAGGGAAATGGTGAAAGGAAAGAGTATTAAATACACAATAAAAATGACAAGTAAATAAAATTATAAGAAAGGATTCAGATTTAAATTAAGAATAACTAATGAATATAATCCTAAAGAATGAATGTGAATGAGTCAAAGAACAAATTATATTACAGGTGAAATAAATAATTATAGAAAACAAAATAACAATTGAGAAAACATTACAAAACTTACTAGAAGTAGCCAAAGTCCTTTGGGAAACAGCTAAATGAATCGATGAAGAATATTTGTTAAGTTCCATATATATATATATACATATATATGCATATATGTATATTTATATATATACACACACATACACACACATATACATATTACATATATATATATATATATCTCAAGCAGTATGATAAGTGTTTGGAATAAAATACAAAAATGAGACAGTTTTTTTTTTCTTTTCAAGGAGTTTATATTCCAACATAAGGGAATGGTGGCCAAGCAGAGACGTTTTGGTCTGGGAAGTTACAGGGATGATGAGTGGAAAAATAGGGCATTCCATTGGTACTCATTTACTGGTAATGTTAATTTGATTTCAGTTCTTAGAGCGAGAGATAGAAGGGAGTAAGAAGGAATATGTTCATAGAAGCAAGTAGGAAAGTGTTCAGAATGAAGAAAAAAGATAAGTAAGATATCAGTGAATTGAGCATTTGTCTTAGAAGTAACATGGAGATGGCAGAGTAAAACTAGGGACTTGCTTAATCTCTCCAAAAAATCCTTCCAAACACCTGTAAAAAATGACTCTAAGCAAATTCTAGAGCTACAAAACCCATGAAATGACAGAGTGAAACAAGTCTCCAGACAAAGACGGCCTGGATTGTCACTGGGAAAGGTCTATTGCAGTGCTGGGAGTTGAGCATGTGCTGGGAGCCCATCATGTGCTGGGTAGGCACAGATGAGGCCTGAGCAGACTGGGTGGAGCAGGCCTCAGGGCACTGAATCATTGAACTTAGGTGGTTTTCAGACTTCTCAACTCACAAACACCAAAGACAACTTAGCAGGTCCATGGGAAAACTCTGTTGCACCTGGGGTAGAGAAGTACATGGTTGCAGAGAAGGCAGCAGTGATTGCTTCCTCAGCTCCAGGTCCACAGACCATGGGGCGAATCAAGCAGTTGATCAGAGAGAGAGTGCAGGGATCTCTTTCCTGGCACTAAGGCAGGATTCTCTTGCTTTTCCCTACTTAGATCTGGGCCGCAGTCCTTGTTGGCAGTCCTGGAGTGAGGAGGAGCACTGGTGTGGCGGAGCTTGTGGTGGCTGTGGATAAATGGGGGACAGGATAGGATGGAGGGAAATATAGTTAGTCTTTCACAAAATGACTGTTGTGGAAGTGTTTTGCATAGTGATGCATGTATAACCTATATTGAATTGCTTGCCTTCTCAAGAAGGGGGGATGGGGAGGGAAGAAGGGAGAAAATTTGGAACTCAAAGTTCTAAAAACAAATGTTAAAAACTGTTTTTACATGCAACTGGGAAATAAGATATACAGACAATAAGGCATAGAAATCTATATTGCCCTAAAAGAAAGTAAGAGGAAAGGGAATGAGGCAGGAAGTGGGGTGATAGAAGGGAGGGCAGACTGGGAAAAGGGGCAATCAGAATGCATGCTATCTTGGCATGGGCAGGAGGGGAGAGATGGGGAGAAAATTTGTAACTGAAAATCTTGTGGAAATGAATGATAAAAACTAAAAATAAATAAATTAATCTTTAAAAAAAGAAGTAACATCAATTCTATAGAATCTAAGTTAATTTTTCCTGAAATGGTATTAGAACCATTCTTGAGACTAAATTGCTTCAAAGACTGGCTCAAATCATTAACATGGCTTCCTGGTGGCCTAAGTTGAAAAGCCAGTGAAGACTTTCTCTTTCAAGCTTGGCACATGCTTTTGACCAGTGCACCAGCATAACTGACAGAGTCAGGGAAGCTGTACTCATAAATCATTGCTGCATCCTTGCTTAATATACTTTCCATGTTGTGGCTAAGTAAATCTTATTTACCAGTTAGATGGTCTGTAAATGCCTTGTCCCAGTCCAATCCCAAATCTAGATCAGCCCAAGTCAGACCTAGACCAAAGCAATATTCAACAATAACAACAAAACCTAGCAAATCACTGAGTTAATCGCTTCTCCCCCCAAAAGAAGAAATTCATGAATTCAATAGGAGATAAACAAAACAAAACAATCTGTTGAGATGACAAAACTAAATGTTCTTTTTAATCCAGTATATACACAATTATGTAGTGCACATACACACACACACATGCACTGGTTTCTACTTCTTGCACTGGGAATTATGATCATCTCGGTACTAGCATTGCTAGAATAGGTCAATAGATTCCCTTATGGTTCCACCATCTCTATGACTTCCCCGTCATAAAAGGAAGATAAAGGGACACCCTTTCCTAGTAACCACTCTCTTTCAGTGATTGCCTTCCCCCCACCCTCTTTAGAATGTAATGAGAGACACAATTATTTTTCTATGTTATCAATAATTATTAAATTAGGATTGAGGTTTTTCCTTTCTATTTCCTAATTCAGGGACTAGCCCTTGCAGGTCATGCAGTGAGTCCTTGAAATTGCTGCTAGATGAGATTGCCCAAATCCTCTGGATACAAGTTCCCCTGTCTTGAGCAGGACTCCACCCAACTAGAAGAACTTACTTCTGTTTAAAGTATAAATAGAGTCCAGTATAGGAGAGTTTTTGACTCAAGAAAATGAGCCCCTGTCCTGTGAACACAGTATTAGAATTTAAGGTGATTATGAAGGAGAAAACCAACCAGACTGGTCTGGGTAGAGGTAGATTCCTTTGCTCAGATTGCTGGAGGCAACTGAGTCTCATGATCAAATCACGCTCTCAATAATAGGCGCTGAAGACTTTTAGCCCACCTGTTCATTAATACGCCCATCTGCTCATTGATTGTTCACCAATCAGGGCTGATTTTCACCTGTCAGGGGTACCTCATTTTCCAAAAGTATTTAAGCATTTGAGGATCATCATGGTTTTATCTTTGATTACCAAGAGAGACCACTGGTCATTAATTTATTGATTATTTACTAACAAATAATAAATTGGTTATTTATTACCCAGACACTCTGTCTCTTGAACTTTTCACTTGTCACAAGTTCCTTTAAAGCAAGAAATATCTCACTTGTGTTTATGTCCCCCATTCTTACCCTAGTGTTTACTAGCAGAAAGTAACCAAATACATGTTTTTAAATCATTTATTCATTCACTTATTTCTGAAGACATAATGGAAAAGGAGGGCAGAGCAGGATAGGTACTTTGGAGATGGACGGGGCTGAGAGAGCAGAGAATAGTAGAAGTTGGGGGCAAGGGGGAGAGAAAGCTTAACGAGCAACCTGTAATTCTGAATCACATATATCAGGGGAAGATGAACAAAATGTTAGTTGGTTTCACACCTCCCCCCATGACCCTCCTGTAATGATAGAAGAGAATGTTCTTGTATCATTTCTCAAACAGTAGGAAAGAAGGGAAATTAGGAAGAGAGCAAAGGAAAACCTAGTGACTGGAACACCAGGAGACTGATCAATCTCACATTCATTGTTTCTTTGACTCATCAGATGGCAATAGTTAGTCGATGCCATTAGAAGATACCCTGTGTGTACTCAGTTCCTGGTCTGGCTTGGTGTCTTAAAGTCCTTGTCTTGTATGGAGTTCTAAGAGCTGGACCTCTGGCAGCTATCCTTGGTGCTTTTGGAGGGCTGAGGCATAGCTGACTTTCTTACCCTTCCCATTAAGCAAACTGAACCTCTGTTAGTGGTAACAGAGGATAGAAGAGTTTATTTTGTCACTTTTCCTGGCAACTGAGGCTCTTGGTGACAGGCCTCAAAGAAGGACACTCAAGCCTTAGACAAGAACCTCCCTTGATGGTAATAAAGGATTCACGTAGTGTTGATTTTCTCATCCTTCCCATTAAGCAATGGTACCTTTACTCCAGTTGTTACATTAGGTGATGATGGATGAGTGTTGATTTACTCACAGTCCACACCAGCAGCTATTTCTTAAGAACAAGGTTTGGTAAGACAGTAAGCAGAAATAGCATGAAGACTCTGGGAAGTTCCTGAAGGCCAAGAGAGACTAATTGGGTGTTGAAAGGAAAAACTTCAACCCTTTAAAATTTTTCTTGAGATTGTCCAGGGCCAATTAAAATAATACCCATCTTCCCCTTCTTGGGTGTGCTTTAGGAGGAATTAGCCCTCTGGAGTACATAATGATGAAATTTCCCAACAGATAGCCAAGAACTTTCTGTGATATTTCATGTGGTATCCAGTCCTAGGATGGCTATTATGAATTTAAACTCCACTCATGAATTAGTTAATTAGTTTTCAGTAACTAGATTTTTTTCCTCTCTTTAAAGACACTTTGCTAGTATAGCCTAAGTTTGTATTTTAGGGAAAAAAAAGTTTAAAAAGGTAGCTCAAATATCTTCTGTATCTAGTCAGGAAACTTGGGTTTAAATCCAAAATCACAGACAATGGACAAATAATCCTTACGTAGCCTCAGTTTCTTCATTTGTAAAATGGAAATAATATTACTTACACCATCCACCTTATAGGATTGTTATGAGTAAATACTTTGGTAAATCGACCAGCATTTATTAAGCACCTACTATATGCTATAAACTATGCTAAACTCTAGAAATTAAAAGGCCAAAAATAATAACAGCAAAAACAAAACCAGTCTCTATTTGCAAATAGTCATCATCGTCGTCATCATCATCATCATCATCCACGATAGACAACATATTAGAAAAATCAGAACCTTTGAAAATACAATTCCATAATCTCACTATTATAAATAGGAACTCAGAATTCCATAGGATCGTAAGATACTTTCATCATTCATTAAATATGTCACTTATTGACTACTTACTACTTGCAAAGCCCCTTCATTGGTGCTGATGAAGTTCAACGCAAGAGATAAACACAAGAAAAAGGATGATTTTCAACAAATGACAGCACAATTTCATTTTCATCAAGTTCTTAGTGTTTCAGGATTCTGATTAATACTCACTGGATCTTTTTCAGCTTTATAACTACAGCCAACAATTCTCATCTTGTGATTCAAAATATGTGCCTTAAGTGCATTTTTGGATGGTTTTTGTTTGTTTCAGTTACATGACACTTAGGGCATTTGAGGCTCAAGTACAAAAGTTGACTTTAGAATGGAACCCAATGGCATTTTGTGAATTTTCTGAGAAAGTCTCAGCTGAAAATTTTTAAGTATCTAATTTTCACTACTACATCTCCTGAGCATAAACACTTTTTCTCTTTCTAAACAATAACAATTTCAAAAGCAAACTTGTTTCTAGGTGCTTTAAAGGAAGAACCATTAAAATCTTCTCTTGATTTTTTAAATGAATTTTTTAAGTTTCAGAAATTACAGTTGAAGTACTTGAATTACCCAGGGCTACCAAGATTTTAAAAGTTCCATTCTGTTCACATTCTTTTTTCCTACAACATTTTTGTGAACTTAATCATCAAAAAAATTCAAAATACAAAGAAGAATAGGAAAGATGTTTATGTAAGGAACTGTGGATTCCTGATATGTAAAGGTTTTATTAAGAAATATATGTGTATATTAAGTATAACAAGGTGTGACAAGTGTAACAAGGTATGTAAGTATAACAAGCAACAATATTCCTGTGTCCCTTCCTGCATTTCTCTCATATGCTTTTGAAGTTTGTCTTTTTTTGTTTCATATCTATTACTATCTATTGACCCAACTTCCCCACCCAATCCTAAGTAGAAGTCCTCCCTTGTAACCCATATAATCTTCTACGAAATTCATGTTGTTGTTGTTGTTTTCAAAATCTCTCATTGCACAAGGTATAGATACTAGTTAGGAGTTGGGAAATTTGGTTCATGGTTCTAGCAGTGTGATGCCAGGCCAGTACCTTAACCTTAGCTCTAGGCCTCAGCTTCCACATTTGTGGATTAAATGACTTCTAAAGTATTCTTTTAACACTAAAATACTAAAAATGCATGAGTAATTCACTCCTAACGATCTACTATGATCGCTATGAAAAAGTATTCCTAAAACTGTATAGTTTGTGATAAAGGCTTGCGAGATCAGTCTCTGAGGTTAGGATACTGCATTATCGTTGTTGTCCTTTGAGACCAACAAGTACAAGGATATTTTCTCTTCTGGTTGATTTATACGTGAGGTAGGTATTTTGCTTTAAAAGCTTACACCATTTGTAAGCATCAGCAATTTAAATGGACATTGACAGTTTTTTAAAGAACTCTTTTTGCTTAATTCTCTTTCTTCTCCCAACTGATAGATAGATAGATAGATAGATAGATAGATAGATAGATAGACAGACAGACAGACAGACAGACAGACAGACAGATAGATAGATAGATGATGATAGAGGTTTGCATATATGTATGTTAAATATGCAAATGTATCATACAAACATATGTATATGTATGTATGTATGTATTAGAAATCATCTTGCTTCACAGTGGAGTAATAGCCTAATTAACAAAATAATGATGAAACTTACCTAAAAGATCATGACTAAATTCACATTTTATCAGGTTACATATTCCAGTAGAATAATTTTAAGCCAAAAATAGCGTAGGAAGAGAAAGGCATTTGAAGTTGGAAGAGCCGAGTTCAAATCTTAGCTAATCTACTTCCTCTTCGTGTGACAAAGCAGGTCACCTCATCTCTCTAAACCTTAGTTTGTCATCTGGAATATCAGAGCACTAAATTAGATGATCCCAAATTTGCGTTCCAAATTTCAGTCTTATAGTCCTTTGTGTCATATGTTTGACTCATCATTACCATTGTACCCGTTTTTAGTTGTGTTTAAATTGCAGGAGAACCACTACAAATAGTTCAAGAAAAAAAAAAATTAGTCAACATGACTGTTACCATTTCAGTAAAGGGAAAAAAACCCTATTTTTTTTTCTTTCCAGAGCTTCCCATTTTCAAACTTTTATTGTATATATTCTTGTATGTCTAGCAGCTAATTTCCACTTAAACAATTTGGGACTTTTCCTAGAGTACTGATTTGTTCAAAGTCATTTTCATTTTTAAAAGCTAATCATAAGATCCATAATTGAATGAAAGATTGATTATATATCAGCAGAGTGGATAATTAGAGCATGATTAACACTTCCATGATTAACACTTCCAGTTCACATGGAAAATTCAAACTTAAATCCAGGTTTAAAATGAGATCCTTAAATATGTCAGGCCAACAATCACTATCGAAATAGTAATGTTATAAATGTAATAATAATGTAATATGTACATATGTAATAAAAGTAATAGTATTTGAAGGGAAATAATAGTCTCAAAGGGCAGCTAGATGGTTCAGTGAATAGAGCATTGGGCCTGGAGTCAGGTAGACCTGAGTTCAAATTCAGTCTCAGACAATTACTAGCAGTGTGACCCTGGGCAAGGCACTTAACCTCTGTTTGCCTTAAACCACTGGAGAAGGAAATGGCAAACCACTCCAGTATCTTTGCCAAGAAAATCTCATGAACAGTATGCTCCATAGGGTCATGAAGTCAAATATTACTGAACAACAATAGTCTCAAAAAATTTAGAATTTGGAACTACCATTCTTTACCTTCTCCCAATAATCCCTGATGGAAACATCACTATTACTATGGAACTTGATTGAATCTACTTGGTGCACCATGACTGGGTACTACTTGGTGCCTTACTTCAATCAAGGACGTGGTAATCAGGTCTTTGGGGTTTTGCTGTAATATATCTATTTAATGTTTTTTGGAATAGTTATTTAGTCTCACTTGGTCTAAATCATCTCTCACTACTTTCATCATTCCCTTTTTCTAAAATATAGTCTCTTTACACCACCACTCCTATGTATATTTTTCATTCCCCTCTCCACCTCCTTGCCAATCTTCACTTCATGTCTTTATAAGTCACTGGGGTAGATGATTGCCCATGTGGTATAAATGAGGAATAACTTGAAAGTTTACTGCTCCAGAATATTTTTCCTACTCATGTGACAGAGTGCTTAAAATCCCACTATTACAGATTTATTCCTTTGAGTTAAGTATTTCTTTACTTGGGGAGCTGTAGCACATTTAGTCATTGATGTACCATAGAGAAGTATTCTGTTGTGGAAGATAGAGAGCCAGCCTAAGGATCAGAAAGACTGGGATTCAAGTGCTACCTTTGACACATACTGACAATGTGACCATGGGCAAACTAATCAGTTAACCCTCCCAGACCCCAGATATTTCACTAAGACAGTTTGTGAATACTTGCTGATCTGCAGTGGTAAAGACAGCTTCCCCACCAAGAGTTTCCAATACCAGTGAAATCTCAGGTACTATCAAATTCCTCTGCTACTACTGCAACAACAACAAAAATGTGACTCAGTTTACCATATCATCCCCCCCAATATCGAAAAAAGAATTCAGAAAGCAAAAGCCAGATAAGAAGAGAAAGCTGAACAGAAAGAAGGGCAAAAGGCATTGTAGATTATATTTGCCACCTTGATAATTTTCCCTCCTGCTCATTGGTTTTCATTCACCTGGATTACCATTCATGATATTCCTCTAATTCTATTCTAGTTCATTTCAGCTCCAAACTTTCTTCAGGAAACCATCCCTAATTTTATCCTACCTTTCCTACCTATCTTACCCAAATTTTATGATTTTTTTTATCTTTTTACATTTAAAATTATATCAGCATGCTTTTTTTACTTTCATTCTATGATTACTTCTCAGATTTATAATTCTTTTTCCTCCCTAAATTGTAGATTCATGAAGAGCAGAATCTGTATATTTTGGCTCTTTTGTATCCTCTCAATAATAATTCTAAAATTATTGTATATACTAAAGACCTTAAAAATGTGATCCCTAAATAATTTAAACATGTTCTATCTCAAAATATGCCACTTGTGTGAAGGCCACTTTGACTATTGAGATTTGCAATACTAACTCTTAAATCTTTTTGAGAATCTTCACTGAAGTTGCTTAGTAAAATTACTTTATTTAGGGTTTTCTTTTTTTTACTTGTTTGGTCTTTTAAATTAAAATCAGGAAAAGTATTCCTAGATGCATCACTTCTCACCAAGAAGTTCATTGTACTAAAATTAATATTCAAAATATGGATTAATGATTTGACAGTGACTGTGAATATTTGTCTATAATGGAAAATATTTTATGAAAATCTAATCACTTAATTTCATCTACCAATGTTTAGCACAAGTTCCTTTTTCTGTTGAATTAACTGTCAACTGGTATTGTTTTTAGTTTAATAGATCATTACTTCCTTGTTCTAGTCTCCCTTTCTAGTTATATCCTATATTTAATCTTTATAATTTAAAATAAATAATTTTTTAAAAAAATAGAATTTACATAGTGCCTACTATGTGCTGGGGACTGTACTAAGCATAATATTGCCTCATTTAAAATATTGTCTCATTTTATCCTCACAATAATGTGGGAGGTAGGTGTCATTATTGTCATTATTTTACAAGAATTTGAGGAAATTGAAGCTAATAGAGGTTAAGTGATGTGTCCAAGATCACCTATTGGGTTTCTGAGACCAGATTTAAACTCTGGCCTTCCTGCCTCTAGGACAAGCGGTCTATCCCTTTTCTCACCTGGCTTTTGCTGTCTGAGTTCCTTTTTAATATAGAGTAAAATTGATGTGATAAACTGAGTCATGCTTGAGAATTTTTTTTAAGCTTGGGAAGGGTTTGTCTGTACTTGAGATTTCACTGGGTGCTGGAAACTCTTGGTGAGGAAGCTGTCTCTACCACTACAGATCAGCAACTCTTTGCAAACTGTCTTAGCTTCTGTCTGGGGCTTCAGAGGGTTAAGCAATTTGCCTGTGGTCACAAACTGAGTATGTGTTAAAGGTGGCACTTGAACCCCTCTTCCTGATTCTTAGGCTGGCTCTCTGTCCTCCACAGCATAATACCTACCCATAGCAAACCATCAATGATTAAATGTGTTACAGTTCCCATAACAAGGAAATATTTGACTCAAAGAAATAAATCTGTAGTAGTAAGATTTTAAGCATTGTGTTACGTGGGTAGGAGAGATATCCCAGAGCAGAGAACTTTCTAGTCATTCCTCAGTTCATACTACATGGGCAATCATCTGCCCTAATAGCTTATAAAGACTTGAACTAAGAATTAGCAAGGGCATGAAAAGAGGAATGAAAAATATAATTGAGAGGGGTGGAGCAAAGAGACTACACTATACAGAGGGGACATGATGGGAGTAGGAATAGATGATTTAAGCCAAGTGAGACTACCCATTCCAAATAAATTAAGTGGAGATATTAAGGACCTAATTTTCATGTTCTTGATTGAAGTAAAAGCACCGAGTAGCACCTAATCATGATGCACCAAGCAGATTCAATCATGTTTCATAGTAACAGTGATGTTTCAATTTTATTGGGGGTAAAGAATGGTTACTCCCAGATCCTAAATTTAGGACACACAAGGTAGTAATGAGCTTCTGCATTTGTATTGGTAATATAAGTATTTAGCATAAGGGCATTTAAAAGCATCTATGAAGCATCACTGTACAAAGATCTAGAAGCCTTCCATTGGCCAAGGACTTAAAAAGAACAAGCCTCCACATTCTACCCCTCCCTCTTTGGGACCATTATGTGAAGACAGAGTTATGATGGTCATTCTCTAAAATTCTTTTCTACAATTCCTCATTTTCAAATTCCCAAATTCATTAAAACCTCTATTCTAAGAATTGACATAGCAGAGTGGGGGTGGATTGGAGAGGGGGGAAGAACCCTTTGTTTCTAGTCATGTTGGATCTTTTACACAGTGGAAAATAGGACTGGATTCCACTAAATAAACAGAGATAACTTTGCTCCAGAGAGAAGGAAAGACTTATTAAAGGGAGGCAAGCAAGTGACGGGATGTTGAAAGAAATTTCTAGTTCAATACAAAATAGAAACTACTATAAATTGAAGATGTTGTTCTTGTTTTCCCATAGATAGATACAGATATAGAAATAATTTCCCCCAATGACACGCTCAAATGTTTTTTAATATTTTTTAAAAAGTTTGATTTCCAAATTCTATCCTTCCCTCCCTTCTTCCTTCCCTGAGATGGTAAGCAACCCAATATAGGTTATGTATGTGGAATATAAAACTTGTCCATATTAGTCATTTTGTACAAGGAGACTCAAATTAAAAAAAAAAGAATGAAAGAAACAAAGTGAAAAATAGCATCCTTCAGTTTGTTTTCAGACACTATCAGTTCTTTCTCTGGAGGTGGATGACATGTTCAATATGAATACTTTGGGATTCTCTTATGTCACTGTATTGCTGAGAATACCTAAGTCATTCCCAATTCTTCATTGTACAATATTGCTGTTACTGTGTACAACGGTTCTGCTCATTTCACTTTCTATCAGTTCACTTAAGTCTTTCCAGGTTTTTCTGAAATCATGTTGTTTATCATTTCTTATAGCACAATAACATTTGAGGTTGTTCTTAACAATAGTCCTAAAACTGTAATACAAACTAACACTCCTGAAAATACGACAGAATTAGATGATCTTTGCTGGGTCCAATTGATCCTAACTTGTCATGAAGTCCCTGAACTTCAGTTACAATTCAACTACGGTGAAAGAATGAGACATGTTAGGAGAGCAGGGGAAGAACACTGATTGTCTCTGATGGTCTACTTTCCAGGAAGGAAATCAAAATAAAGGTAAAAGCCACACTTCTGTCAATCTGCATACCAGGAAGGGCCTAAAGAGGGGAGAGGGATGCTTTCATAAGATAGATATATCTTTAAGCCTCTCCTGTAAACTTTAGCACAGCGCCTGGCGCATTCTCGGTGTTTAATCTAGTCTGATTGACTCGCTGCCTCTGTCACTACTTTTGCTCTCTTTGGTCACACACAATCAGCGTTTTGCATGCTGTTGCAGATTCCTTAGAACACCTTGAGCTGGAGGCAGTTTTAAACTTTCCACATCGTAATGTCTATCTTAGGGTCATTAGTGAGGATGGGGGTGGGGGGAAGATCAATCAACCAATAAACATTTATTAAATACCTACTGCATGCTAAATATTGTGATAAGCACAGGGGAGACAAAAAGCGGCAAAAAAAAAACATTTCTTGCCCCCCAAAGAGCTCACAATCTAGTGGGAGAGATATCACGCAAACAAATGTAGACAAAGCAAACAATATACATGATAAATAGGAAATAATTAACAGAGGAGGGAAGGCACTGGAATCCTAGGGTTAGGGAAGGCTCTCTGTAGAAGATGGAATTTTAATTGGCCTTAAAGAAAGCCAAGGGGATCAGTAGTCCGAGCAGAGGAGGGAGAGCATTCCAGTCATGGGGGACAGTCAAAGAAAATGAGCAGAACAGAGACAGGAGTGTCTTGTTTATGGAACAGCAAGGCCAGTATCACTGGATCTAAGAGTATGTGTTAGGGAGTAAAGTGTAAGAAGACCGGCAAGGTAGGAGAATTTAGATTGGGAAGAGCTTTGAATGCCAAAGAAAACATATTGTATTTGATCCTGGAGGCACTGGGGAGCTACTGAAATTTATTGAGATATTATCAGACCTTTGCTTTAGGAAAATCACATTAGTGGCTGATTGGAGGATGGATTGGAGGAAGGACTTGAGGCAGGCAGATCCACCAGAAGGCTATTAAAATAATTCAGACATGAAGTGATAAGGGCCAGCATTATAGTGGTGGCAGCGTCAGAGGAGAAAAGAGGGTATATTGTAGAGATTCTGCAAAGGTAAAATTGAAAGGGTTTGGCAACAAATTGGGTGGGGGAGAGAGGAAGAGATAGTGAGAAGTCCAGAATGACTCTAATATTGCAAAAATATTACTTCTTTTTATGAGACAAATCAGTTTTCAATCAAGGCAATCCAATCTTGTTAACTGACAGCTGTCTCCAAAATCCAATCATGTAACCAGGGATATTATGAAGTTAAATGAGATATTGGACATATAACAATTTGCAAATCGATAAATACCAGTTATTAGCATCATCATCATCATCATTATTAGCCTACAGTCACCAGGACACTAATCTGATAATTATTTATTTCCCTGAACCTTCTACTACACTCCTACTAATCTTAAGCAATGCTTATAAAGCAATATAAGAGTGTGATGGTAAATGCTTAATAATTGGACTTTCTCCAAAAAATGCATGTAAATATGCTTTTGAGTTTAATCTGCATTATTAACAATTCCTCATCACACTGAGAGTTACTCGAGGGCAGAAACTGCTTTTGCCTTCCCTCATATCCCCAGTGCCTGGAACATATTTGGTGCTTAAAAAATGCTTCTTGACTTGACTTGAGAGAAGTTATCTTGTAAAGTTAGAGCCTAATTACTAAGTCACTACTCAGTCTTCTCTTCTTCATGCTAGACAATCTCAACTCCTTGGACTCAGAATTGTTTTCTAACCATTTCATTATTTTCTTCCTTTTTTCAAACATTTTCTAAATTCTCCATAGCCATTCTAAATATGGGAAAGCCCTATAGTAACAATAAGGACAGTGATGACTCACATCTGCGTACAGCTTTAGAGTTTACAAAGTAACACACAGCACTGTGGGGCTTGGTACTATCTGTGCCTTTATCATTTAGTCTCTAAATGATGCCACTTTTTCTGGTTGAATTTTATGTGGTTTCAGCAGACACAAAGAGTTTCTATAGCTTTGCCAATTCATCACAAACATCCGTGACCAATCCATGCTAAAATCAAAATATCTTTCTTGAAAAGTGGTCTATTGGCACATTTGGCCTCAGAGCATCTTTAGACTGTGATGATATATGCAAGATAGAAACATAGAGAAAGGTGAATGGCGGACTAATTATTGCAGTTGAAGTAAAGAGGGAAGGAAGCCTGAGGCTTAATCCGAGCTAGGTCATCGATTCTGTGTTTTTACTCAAGCTATCGTACCTCAGTTTCCTATTCAGTGTAAAAGGAATAGAAAGCTTGACCTATATTCCTGAAATGTCATTTGAAGAATTTTTCTAAAAAAAGTACAATCACCATAAAGTGATTCATGCGTGTGCAATATAGTAATAATAGTAATAATAAGTGAAAAACAGATTCATCTTAAGGTTCACTGAAAGTTTACAAGATCCAGAAAACCTTTTAATATATCTTTCTTAATTCCATTACCATTCTTATTGCTATAATTACTCAAGCAATATATGATGTTAGATTTCAAACAGAATGTTTCCCACAGAACCAACCATATCTCCTCTCCAACTTGAGATTTATATTTATTTCCTTAGATGTCATAAAATTAATTAATAGAATAATTTTCCAATAGTACAGTTCCCACTATATCTCTCTCTCACTCACTTGGATTCCATCAAAAACTTTAGGGATAGAATATATATATAAGGACTGATTTTCCTAAAGTCAAAAGAATACTAAACAACTTGCTAAGAATAATGACTATCCAATAAGAATAACTAGTAAAAATAACTCGTATTTATATAGCAATATAAGGTTTGTAAAGCACTTTACAAATATTATGACATTTTATCCTCACAGCAGCCCCAGGAGTTAGGTGCTATTATTATCTTTATTTTACACATCAGGAAACTGAGGCAATCAACTGGTAATAGAGACAGTTGAGTGATTTATCTAAGATCATACGACTAGTACGTGTCCAAGGCTGGATTTGAACTCAAATCAATGCTACCATTGCTTATAGGAAGAGTACAACAGTCAACTGCCCTATGATTTCAAAGACCACCCTTATAATTCCCCAGATATAACTCTTTCTCTTGGCCACCACTCCCTTCACAAACATTGCCACCCCTCTATTAGAACATAAACACCTTGAAGACAGGAACTGTCTCATTTTAGTGTTTGTATCCCTAGCACAGTTCCTGTCATGTAGTGTATGTTTAATGAATGTGTTTTCATTCTTTCATTTATTCATGAAATCAATAGTTTCCATTTAGTAAGAAAATGCTTTTAAATAGAACTAAGAATAAGAATATAGTCATATGTCACCTTGCATCTACTTTTCAAAACCCTCCTATATTTCGCCAATAATTTCTGCAACAAATTCATTTTTAGTTTACCCAGTTCTTGTCACCCTTTTCCCACACTTCCCACCCCCCCCAACACACTCTCCGCTCCATTCTAGTGGTATAAGCACCTGCAGTTCCATACTTTAGCCCAAGATTTCTCAAACTATGATCCAGGAACCTCCTGGGGTCCCTGAGCCTTTTAAGAGATTAAAACTATTTTATAATTATACAGACATTTTAATTTATAATAGGATAATTATCAATAACTATAGCCCATAAAAAGGGTCTTAGGGGAAGAAGGTCCTCAATATATTTAAGAGTGTAAATGGGGTCTTAGAAGAAAAAGTTTGAGAAGGTCTGTTTTAACCGCTATTTCCTTAGTGACTTGTTTCATCCCACTCGAACAGGCCATGTGTTTAAGGAGTTTCTAAAGAGTTTCCCTTCTTCCCCAGCCCTGTAGGATCCTGGGTAGAAAACCTTTGGAAGCTAATGAACAAAGGTAATAACAGTCAAATAACTTAATGGATATAAATGTTTCACAGAGGTGCTGCACAAGAAGAGAAGAAGACTATTAAGTAGATGTGTGAATCTGGAGGAGGAGAAGGAGTAATTCTGTTTAATAAGATGTTTTAAGCATTATCTTACTAATTTGCTGAGGAGCAGGTACTGGCTATACAGTACTTATGAAGTAATTAGAAATCCTTGATAATTATTTTCTTAATTAACAACAAAACTTGAAAAAAGCTGCTACGCATTCCCACATCTCTTCTGGATTAATTTTGTTAGATTCAGGAAAGGCAGTTTATGCACAAGAGGTTTTTCCATTCCAAATTAGAGGGTGAAGAGGAACAGAATGGATTCACCCTTATAATTTATAGAGCCAAGGAGAGCCCTTACTAACAATATCTTCAGAGTTCTAAGAAATGCTGTTGATCAATTCAGACAACCTTTCGGTCCCTTTAAAAGGAACTGTTAACTCATCGTGGACCCTTGCTTTACTCCAGGCATCTGATGCTGTGTTCTATTTCTAATTATTACAGTCACTAAAGCCAGAAAATCCCAAGGTACAGCAAAGAAAATTCAGGTCATCGGCAGATGTGACAAAGCCATCAACACAGACATAATGAGACCTGCATGGTCTATACAAAATAAGGAAGAATATTACTGTGATAAATCCAAAGACTTCAAACTGCATTGCAAAGTGACTGATAAGTGAGCTGGCCAAGATGAGAACCCATGTGATTGGTCTTGTCTATTAAGAGGGTAGGTATAAGCAGAATTCTGCAGTTCTGAATAAGAACTACACTAGAAATCCAAGTATCTCTTCTAATGGATGCAAACAGTGCTCACAGGTTATGCATGGCAGTTGATCCCTCATACTAGTGCCCTTCCAAATCTGTGAGCCTTGAAGCTCAAAGTCCTTTTTAACAATTACACAAGTTTCCTGTGTGGCACATTACACTAGCAATCTTGCCACATCTTTCTTCCAGTTGTGCCTGAATTTTGCAGTTGGGGCACAAGGAAGGCAGAACTGTATTTGCTGTTTTTTGTTGTTTTTGTTTTCTTTTTATGATTTTGGTTGGCTGGAAATTGGGACCAAGACATTATAAAAGGGGGAGGGATGTGGTAGACGGTCTCTGCCATATTCCCAGGGAAGCAGAATTTTAAAAGTTGTTTAAAAAAACTTTTCTCTTACTTTGACCCTTGCTTCCTTCTTCATCTTTATCACTGCACAAAACTGGAAGTCATTTCACTCACTGGTAACCAAATGATCAATCAATGAGTCAAAAAATATGCACTAATACTAGATCAATAAAGAGAGTCCTGGGATCACAGCTTTAAAGCTGGAAAGAGCCTCAGAGAGCATCTAGTCTAATTCTCTCATTTTACAGAGGAGAAAATTTAGGCCTGGAGATATTAAATGATTTACTCAATGTTACACAGGTAATAAACAGAACAGCCAGGAATTGAACCCCCTTCCTCTGGCTCTTTCCAGAGTCAATGTTCTTTCTGCCTTTGTCTGGTCTCTCTAATGAATCGCTGGAGTTCAGTGTGACTTTTCCCCCATAATGCCAAGCCTCTGTTCAAAAACCAAACTGAACCTGCTTCAACATTTAATTAATAGTTATTTTAAATCTTAAAGTTTCCATTTTGTGAAGTTTCTGCTCTTTCTCTTTGGAGTTGAAAGCATGAACTTAAAGCAAACTCTAAAAAGAAGGGTCTGTTTTGGGTATATGCCCAGATTGGCTAGAGTCAGAAATGATCAGGAACCTTGTGAGGAAGCTTATTCCAGCCCATTTGGCAAACTCAAGGGTTTGAATAACCATCACATTTCAACTGAACTCAATTGAATCTTTGAAACTCTTAAGATTTAACTATTAGAGGAAGAAAGCTTCAAAGAAAGGCAAAATCAAGTTTTGGAAACCATACACTAATAGATTAGAAGGAAGTATTAAAAAATCAGCAGAGAGGTCAGAGGAAATTGTCAAGTTGTCTTACCACAACAGAAAGCTGTTGGGGAAGTACTACCACCGCCCCCACCATACCAACACCCCCCCCAAAAAAAATGAGGATTGGTAGATAATGTGGTATGGTGGAAAAGGCACAAGCCTGAGAATCAAAAGACCTGCCTTAGTTTTGTCACCAACTACCTTGTGACCTTGGGCAAATTACTTTAACCTCTTCAGGCCTCAATTTTCTTACCTGTAAAAGGAGCAGATTGGACCTCCAAAGTCTCACCTATTGCTATCATTCTAAGACAATTTCAGTTTTAACTTTTAGTTTTTGAAAGTTTAAACTGGTAAAACTAGACAAAAGCAAGCATCCTTTCCTCAGCTTCAGTTTGTGAATCAATTCTTGGCCTTAAATATGCATAAACTAGTTAATGACAGCAAATCTTCATGAAAATCTATCTTAATAGTTATGTGAATTCAGTGTGTAGTCATTGCTTCCAATGATTCAGATCTCAATGCGACCTATACAAAATCTTACTGTGTTGCCTCATTCTGGCATGGAGATGATCATGGGTGCTCAGCAAGTCTCATCACCAGTAGGATGGCCACTTGGTGATGAAGTCTTTCATCATGGATGACCAAAGGTGAAATGAAGTATTTAAAATGATCACAATGGCTTTGAAATCTAATAGATTTTGAAGCCACTGAGAACAGGACCCAATTTGTTTGTGCGTTTGTTTTACATCTTTGTAATCTTCACATGCATTGCTCGAATATTTGGGTATTAATAAGTATTTGTTGAAGGAATGGATGGATGGATGGATGGATGGATGGATGGATGGATGGGATGGGATGGATAAATTTACGAACAAGTAAACATGGTCTTGACAAGATGTTGTCAGCAAGATTACAGCAGAGATTAAATCCTGCTGGTATTATAAAGGGGCATCCAAATCCTTTTATTTCACCACTGTTTTATTGTATTGTTGTATTGATCATAGCTCAAAATAAATGAGCCATTGCCTGAAGTCTGAGGAGAAAAATGTTTTTATTACTCAGTTTCACTGTAATGGCATTTGCTGTGTCAGGGTCTGACCTGGAACACAGCATAGGTACGTACACACACAGAACAATTACACAGGCTTTCCATTCGAAGAGAAAATACCTACTTTTTCTTTTAATGTATTCTGTGTCTCTATTGGGTCATTCCTGTCCAATTTCAAGGGCTGAGGTCCCACTTTGGAGCTTTGGCAAATTAAGAGGTGTATGGCTCCAGAAGCTTTGTCTTTCTTATGTTAATCAAGGCTAATCGTGTTAAAACATGTTAGCACAGCAAGCCCAGGGATGTGTGATAGGATGCCGGCTCTAAAGTCAAATTAGCGGTATGAAGGAAGCCTATGTGAAAAATCGTGTTGAGAGACTGATTGAAAATGAAAATGAGGTATCTTTTGAAGAAGATGTGCTAGAGGTCCAATGGTGTGATCATAGGGGATGTCAAAAAAGTACAATCAGTGCTGCAAAAACCTTGGAGATTAAACTAATCATTTTTCCACTCACAAAAAAATACATATATAGAAGGGGTAAAAACCCCATTTGCCATACACATACTGTATCATAGGCAATTTTTAGAAATAACTTGAACAGGGAATTTCCTGCTTCAAGAAAAAAAAATAAGAGAAAACAGAAGCCTCTCACTTGAGAGTCAGTTTTTTTCTTTTCCTGTTCCATGAGCACATACAAACCATTTCCCTCTCTCCTGATCTTTGGAACACTGTGATAAAGTTATATGTATTTTAAGATTCATCATTCCTCTGATGGGACCCTCTAACAGCATAAACCTGCTGACCCCCATTAGTTCAGTAGCTTAGCTCTCTCTTCTATTACTGCCTGTGTAAAATGTTTACATTTACAACTCTTTTTAACCACTTACAGTGATGATGTGTGCCTGCCTTCATCCCTCATTATTACCAGGGTAAATTAAGGCATTGCCTTGGGGTCCTAGGTGCTCCATCTTCACGACTAGAACAGCCCCATTCCCTGGCTGAAGATACAGAGGGAACAGCCTACAGATTTTATTTGAAGCCACTTTATAAGGGGAACCCAGAAGCACACACAGGGTACCATGTAGTAAATCACTCTGTAATGAGCCACAAACCACTTGTTAAGAGTTGCATGCAGTTCACAGGCTTCACAGTGAGGATCATTGCCTTAAGGCGAGTCATTTTTAGAATAAGGCGTCAGGACCTCTGTGGGCCATATTTCTTTCACCACAACTTTTTTCATGTGTACCAGGGTTCATTTATTTAATTATTTTGCTTCTAATATTATACTCACCCACTATTTAAACAATTCCAAGGCTATTTACCTGCATACTAGTACGTGGTGCAGTGCATAGAGTGCTGGCTCTGGAGTCAGGAGGACCTGAGTTCAAATCCAGCCTCAGATACATGACACTTACTAGCCGTGTGATCCTGGGCAAGTCACTTAACCCTGATTGCCTCCCAAAAATTCACCTCTTAAAAAGGCCTATTCACTGGATGGGTATTACCTCACTCCAAATGAGAACCTGAAAAGATCTTAGCCTGAAAGGGCCAGGGTCTATCACTGCATCCTGGGCCATCTCCAGTCCTCCTGATGAATATCAGGCCACTGGACCCAGATGGCGCTGGAGGAGAAAGTGAGGTTGGTGACCTTGAACAGCCCTCCCTCACTCAAATCAAAGTCAACTTCAAGTCTTGTTATCATTTCCCTGATGTCATGGTCCTCTTCGAGAACGAAGGACAAACCTGCATACTATGGCATATGTATTTCAAATGCCACCTTAAACCCCTATTGGCTGTGCAATGGGTAGATGGATGGATGGATGGATGGATGGATGGATGGATGGATGGATGGATGAAGAAAGAGATTGGGGAAAGAAAAGCATTTCTATTCAATTTTGTTTACATGGTATTTGATTGTTACCATAGGGGGAAAAACTGCTTTCACATAAAGCAAAGTTGTCCAAGTCTACCTTCTGTAACTCTCCTACTCTGAAGCATTATAGAATTTTTTTTAGAATTCAGGGGTTCTTAAGGTTCTTAAGGTCCATGTACTTGAATTTTTAAAATTATATTGATAACTGCATTTAAGTATAATTGGTTTTCTTTGTAACTCTATGTAATTTCATATTTTTAAAAAATTCTTGATTTAACTAGACTACCCAAAAAGTCCATGAAAAATGGTAAGAACCCCTAAATCTAAATTTGCAGCAGCAACTCTCTGACCTGCAAATCATTCTATACAACAGACACAGATGCATACAAACACACGCACACACACATAGATGTACACACATGCTATATTCATCATTCACCTTCAAATAGTAAGGAATGCACAAGAAAGGAAATATCAGGACTTAACCAACAGGAATAACAATCGAGTCTTACTTTAGCCCATCATTCTGGGCAATTTGCATGAGGGATATTGTTAAAATGTGACATATTGTAGAAATATCACAGGTTATAAATCACAGAGTATGAGTGAATCTTGCTTTAACTAAAAGTTGCCCTGAAAAAAAAAGAAGAGGCCTGTTTATCTGTGCACAACAGTGACATGGGAACAGTTCCCATTGTCTTCAGACATGGATCAGTAGAGAGGGAAGGAAGCCTGGGTGTTAAGTGAAGTGCATTGTAATTATTAGGACCTCAGAGCCCCCTTCTTTTCACACTCCCCAAAATGGAGCAGTTGACATGCTGAATAGCTAATGGCTGCTCAGTAGGAGTGGAGGAAGATGAGGTAGGCAGCTCTTCCAAATTACACTGTCCCTGTTGGGCTGGTGCTTTGACATGGGCATGAGGGTGCATGGTATGATTTCAGTGGCAATTTGGCAGGATACCATTTCAAAAGGACCTCCCAGCTTAGAGTGGGAAAGCAGACCTGTTATTACTAGATACTTTAAATTCATGGACTTTGCAAATGGGGATCTCCACTTACCAAAAATCCACATTTAAAGAAATACTTGTTTGGACTTCTAAAAAAGAGAATTTGGTCCTCCTTTTTGTAAAACTTTATTTCAGCTGGTCAAGAGCAAGGGTTAACTGCATGCAGAGGAAAGAATGAAAAAGATTATAAATTATCTTCCATAACCAGAATTTACTCAACAATGCACAACTTTAATGAGCATTTATAAATGCCAAGAATAAAACATTTAGTGAATAGGCTGAAGTTAGATTGCGCCTATTTGTCATGGTATTTCACTGGAAGCCTTTTAAGAAAAATTCCACAGGTTCCAACAGACAATTTGTATATTGACAACAATGCTGACATGTTACAGATGTCACCACACTCTACTGCTGAGAGTATGAGCACCACCCATTATGTAGTCTTACTCAACAGTGATGCACCCTAGAAGTACTCTAAGTCACATACATGGGAGTACAGCTTGTGTGACTATAAAGTAAACATCTTACAAATGCGGCTTGAGAAGCCAGTCACATCATGACTTCAGTCATACTGTTTTTGTGAATAGATTGTATGGCTATAATCAAGTAAAACAAAATCAATCAGATGCCTATTTAATGATATTTGTAATTTATTTACTCCGTGATAGGGACAAATAAAAAAATAGTCAAATGATTACTTTTCTCACCTTTTATTTTCCCAGCATCTAAAATCAACAACAGTATTCAAAATTGTCCCTGGTCTAAAAAAAAACTTTAAAAAAGGAAAGATAATAGAAGGGAAGATGATGTAGACCTGCCATCCCAATAATTGTAGTTCCTTCACCGTGGTCCTATGTAAGGGGACATAAACAGAAATCATTCTAATGAGAAAGAGGCAAGCTAAAAAAGTAGATTTTAAAGAGGTAGATAAATGGGAAATGAACTAACTCAAGTATGTATCTATAAATATCTATATTTATCTATGTGTGTATATATATTCAGAAAGAGTTTCTTGAATCTATATCCTCAGAAGCTTTCTGTTTCTGTTTCTCTCAATTTCTGTCTCTTTCTTTGTCTATGTTTCTCTCTGTCACTCTGAACATGTGTGTGCATGCATATGTGTGTGAAATAGGCACTAGCACATGCATAGGGTACCTCTAAAGGAATGTCCCAACATGGAGAGGCTGGGGTGGCTATATATGGAAGGACATGGTGAGATATATATCTATATCTATACACACACACATATACATATATATACATCTATATACATATACATACATACACATACATACAAATATACATATATGCATACATATGCATATATACACATATGTGTATACATATATACAAGTGTATACATATATACATATGTATGTGTGTATATATGTGTGTATGTGTATATACATATATGCACATATATACATATGCATACATATATATATATGTATAGTGCCTTGGAGAGAAGGCAGAATATAAGGAGACATTCTATACCTGATTCAGATCAGCTTGTCACTAAGTGAGCAGGTTCTTTGGCTGAAGTTAGAGTTATTCCAAAAGGACTAAGAACCAGAACCTTGGTTATTTTTTTCTCTTTGTCTACTCTACTATTGGTTTAACTGTTTTGCTGATGGCATCCAGTGATAGACAATAGTATAAGAGCAGAGGTCTTAGGCTTTCCCCACAAAGATCAATGTATTGTCCTCTGAAACAGACCTCAGTCCACAGACCTCTTCATTTCTTCATTTATTCTAGATGAAAGAGATTGAACTGGAGTTCTGACCTTGTGAGTTTCAAAAGGTCAGGACAATTAGCCCCTAGGCATGCAAGAGTCACACTCCAAAATGAGTTTTGCCATGAGCTTTGCCATGAGTTTTGCCTGAGGATCAAAGAGAGACATTTGGGAGTGATCTTCAGCACCATGCTCAGTAGTAGATGAGACAAGAACTCATCAATAGCAATCTCACATTTGAACATAAATTTGATGGGACCTGTTATGTAGGAACTGTGCTAAGTTAGAGCCCACTCTCCACAGATACCAAGGCAAGACAGCGTAGAGTGTACACACAAGATGATAAAGAAAATGTTTATACTTTTTTCCCCTTAGTACACCTTTAAAGCAAATATCCCTTCATAAAAAGAATGGATGTTAAGTGGTTAAATGGAACTGAGATGTTAGTCCCTGACACTTAATAGGTGCTGGTGGAGGGAGTGCAACCAGTGGGGGATGAATCAATAACATTAGAGAAGAGGCACCTCCAAACTCAGTATATAATTGATGGTTAAAGGGTTATAAACTGAGTTTATCAATATTGTTTTACCTTTCGGGAGTCATGTGTAATGGCATGTGTGTGGGAGACACATTATTGGTGGAGAGGTTTGTGTCAGTAAGGCAAGATTCATGATCTCGAAGATTACCGTGAACATGCCTGTATAGTTCGGAATCGCAAAGTAGAAGAGATTCTCTAAGTAGAAGGCAGGGGAAGTATAACATTTATTTTGATTAAATCCCAAAACCAATAACTCCAACCCAACATAGCAACAGTTATATCCCAAAGCCAGTAAGTCCACCTCAATGTAACAACAAGGAAATTATAACACAGTATTACGGCAAAGAACCAAGTCATCTTGTAACCTTCCTCCATGATGAGGCCTTCCCATAAACACTCACAAATCCCAACTGTCTGCTTGCCTGCATTCTCTCCTCCCTCAATTCTCTGGTCTCTGCAGCTCTCTGGTCTCCACTCTCTGCTCTGCACTCTCTGCAGCTCTCTAAGTTCTGTAGCTCTCTAGCCTGCAGATTCTCAGCTCTGTCATCTCAGAGTTCATTCTTACTTCTCCTCCTTGGACTGAATTCTGACCTTAATGGCAACCTTCTGGGTATATACACTCTTCTTAGGACCCAAGGGCCTCAAGCCCAGTCAGAGAAAGGATGTAGGCCTGGGACTTAGCACTTAGTAAGTACAGGATGTAGGCCTGCCTCTAATCAAGCCTCCCTTAACTAGCCTCACCTGAGGCCTATTGAATGGGTGGGAAAGATCTTTAATCACTGATTGGCATCACAAGGTTTTAAGGGGCCATTTTGCTTTATCAAATCAAATACTTTTTATAGCACAAAATAACAGTCATATATAGTGTTCTCTTCATCTTTCATTCCTCTCTAGGCTACATGATTTTTTTCTACCATGCCCCAGAAATTTCTTCATCCTGGAAGCTCATTCCAGCCCTAGATTTCACACACTGGAAGTACTCCACTTTGGAAATACCCTCCAGGCCTGTGGTCTCTCCCTCTGATGGGATGGATTCTCTCAGAATCTTTATTTCTTACCAGCCATATCTCATTCCTCTCCAGGCTTCACTCCCATGCCCCTGCCCTCCTTCTCTTTTCAGCTTCCTTTTATGTGGTATCTTTTCCCAGAAACTCCTTGAGGTCAGGGACAGTCTTTGTGCTTGTGTTTCTTTCTGTTCTGCTTAGCATAGTGCCTAGCACATTTTAAGCACTTAATAAATTTTTGTTGACTGACTGGCTAACTTTTAGTCCCATTGTGACAGCAAGTAGAATATTGCTTGTGAAAACTTGATTGATTTGCATACAAATTCTTTTTATAAAAATTTTATATTGGTGGTAAAGTACTAATTAACTTCTATTTATAATTTATTTTATTTTTGATTTGTGTAATAAAACAAACATTTCCATGACATAGTATAATTTAAAAAAAGATCGCATATGAAACTGAAAATCTATTATGTACAACTTTGTATTCCATTTACATATATAATAAATTTGTATGTATAATATGAATATTCTTATTAATTTTTTGCCTTTTTTTCTTCCCACCACCTTACTCTAACTACCATTAGACACAAACATGAGTGAGTGTGTGTGTGTGAGTGTGTGTAAAACAACCCTTCAATGTATGAGCTATTATCTACATTTTAAAGGTGAAGAAACTGAGGCAAACATAGGTGAAATGACTTGTTCAGGGTCCCACAGCTGCTGTCTGAGGCAAGATTTGAACTCAGGTCTTCCAAACTTCAGGTCCACTATTATATCCACTATACCTACTAACCATTTCATGATGACATTAGATGATTAAAGATGCATTATTGCCCTCAGAGACAGGCATTTCTTAAACATCACTGATCTAGAAAGCACTCCCAATAAGAATAAAGGTGTCATGGAATGACCAACTAGCATCGCACCTCTCCGCCATGCACCTCTTCTTAGCAAAGAGAGAGGTCAACGAGAGAGGAGGCAGAGTTAGATTGAATAAGCTTGTAGGCAAATGGAGAACTCATCCTCTCCAAACACATTAAAAATCATAGTAATGGGAAGTCTTTCTTCACTTTCAGATTGTCCTCTTAGTATTAGAAATACTTGGAAACCCTAGTCATTCTAGTACTGGAAGCTTAGTATATTCCAATTCTGGAAAGGAGTTTTATGAGACTTTTTTCATAAGTGGAACTCGAGGGGAATAAATGATCTCCTGCCTACATTTAGCAAATTAAGGTTGGAGCATCGCCTGCATTGCTGGACTTACAGCTTTACAACTCACTATGTGCTTTCTCAGCAAGAGGACTGAAATCGTTTGTCTTGCATAAGAAGTAAAAAAAAAAAAAGGAAGGAGAAAGGGGAAAAGGCAATTTGAGTTGTCATATGGTGTTCAGCTACTTCCACACAGAAAGACAATGTTACATATTGCTTCAGCCCCACTGTAAGGAGGCCTGTAATTATTAAGTGATTTACCAGTCTCCTTCAGCCCATGGATTCTATAGGTGGGACACATGAAAGCTGCCTAATTGTTGCATAGTGTTTAATAAGGTTGGACTGTGTCTATGGAGTAGTTTCAGCTATTCAGTGAGGTGACTTGGGAATGCTTATAAATGGGAGAATTTTCTTTTGTCATCTAGATAGGCGCAGTTATGTATTTGGAGCAGGACCAAATTTTCACAAAAGAAAGTGCAGCCTATTAATGCTCTTAAAGGATTTTTACCAAAAGAAGAAAAATCCTAATAAAAAGGATGATTTTCTCATCTGTACTGCACAATTTAGCACTTAGTACTTACCTGATAATTTTTTACATTGGTAGCATAACATAGCAGATAGAGAGAAGTGTCCTCAGAGTTAGGGAGAAGGGTTCAAGTTCTGCCACTTACATATTCTAGATATATGACCTCAAGCAAGTCCATTGATTTCTCAGTGTCCTTTTCCCCAGGCAATTGTATAAGACAGTAAGTTGTGGATAGGTAACAATGTGAAGTGATAAAGGAAGTTTCTTCACTAAGAGTTAATTATGTATGTATATGTATTGTGTGTGTGTGTGTGTATATGTATATATATGTGTGTATGTATGTGAATATGACTAATATGGAAATATGCTTTGTGTGATTGCACATACAGAACCTTTATAAAAATATTTACTGTCTCATGGAGCAGGGAGGACAGAGAAGGAGAGAGAGATTTTGGAACTCAAAAATTTTTAAAAAATGTTAAAAATTGGTTTTATGCATAATTTGGAAAAATAAAATATTATTCAAAATATGTGTACTTATACAGATGAGAGACAGAGGGGAAGAGAAGAGAAGAGAAGAGAAGAGAAGAGAAGAGAAGAGAAGAGAAGAGAAGAGAAGAGAAGAGAAGAGAAGAGAAGAGAAGGAGAAGGAGGAGGAGGAGGAGGAGAAGAAGAAGAAGAAGAAGAAGAAGAAGAAGAAGAAGAAGAAGAAGAAGAAGAAGAGGAGGAGAGAAAGGGAGGGTTTGACACTAGAGTCGAATATGGTGGCATTGAGCCATTCCTTTCTCCACTAAGGGGAGGGCCTATATGGTATAGACCCACAAAGATGTTCCAGAACAATTTCAGTCCTGAGGGAACTTGACTACTTAACAGAAAGGTTAGGATATTTTCTCATAGTACCCCAGGGAAAATTACTTAATACTTAATTACTTCATGCTTTCACTCATATTCTAGGGAATTTCCAAAGAAGGGACTAGAAAAAAAAATCAATGTACAATGTAAATCTGTTATGGAACAGGTATTTATTCCCTACTCACAAAAGAAATGTTTAACACAAAAGATTATCATGATTGTCCATCAACAGAATGACTTAAAGCAAGCTATAGTAACATAGTTTTCCAGTCTCCTTCAACCCATGAGCACTACAGATGGGAGATATAAATTAAATGTTGTAAATAGGAGAATTGTCTTTTATCATCTGGATTGGGATACTTATGTCATCTGGATTAGAATTCATTCTCAGTGAATATAGAGGCATATTGGTAATGATGAATAAAGATCTGGCTTTGAAGCCCAAAAGACTTGGGTTCACATCTTGCCTCTGACAGATACGGATTATGTGACTCATTTGTTTAATTCATTTAACCTCTCAATTCTCTTAAAGAAACTCCTTAATACTGTAACTTGCAAAGAACATGCAAATTGGTAAAGGAAGTTTCCTCACCTGTGGACTCTCTATACCAATAAAATCACAGGTGTAGTCCTTTTCCTTAATTTGTACTCAATGCACACTAACAAAAATATAAACAAGAAGCAGTTTATGGAGCTACTATTACACCCTTCTGGGAAGTTCAGACAAAAATGGGACAAAGAAACAGTTTGCTCCATTGCTTAATAGGCATCATTACAGTTCACCTCAGCTCTCCATTGTCTTCTTGTCTTCTGACCAGGCAATCCAGAAATAGTACTTTTCCCCCTATCAATGGTGTCTCCTATCAATGTAACAATACTCTCATTCCGTCTCAGGGTTGCTATCCTATATTTGACACAATGGATCACTCAGAGCAAGAGAGGGAAAAGAAATAATCCTTTCTGGTAAAATCATATTCCAATACTTCAGGTGGTTTAAAAATAGTCCTGAGGCTAGATGGATACATAGATGGATAAATTAATTGATAAAGAGATGAAGGAATGGACAGACAGATTAACAAATTTATTTATTTAGTCATTCATGCATTCACACATTTGTTTATTAGAGCCATCTACAAGATGTTTAAAAAAATCAGTTGGCAAAAAAGTTATCTACATTCTCATAAATTTGCCAACAAAGTCTCCAAACTGGTACTATATTCCTTTTATTGAAAACAGCAATAGCTGGGTCCTAGATCAATCTAACCAGGGCAACGTTAACCCCAACAGCCTCAGTTTCTACAAGTTTTCTTATTTAGAACAGTCCTGGCTTGTGTTGTCAGAATTTGGGGGTTGAGCCCACAGTTGTCCCAGTTCCATCAATATCCTAGCTCATAACACCCTGCTACAAGTCAAATCTAATCAGGAGCTCCTAAACTCAGAAGGCTACTTTGAAACATGATCATGTCTCTCTCAATATTGTTATTAAGTCATCTATAATAAGGCAAGAAAACACAAAGAAAAAGAAGCACCCAGAGACTCAAGTTCAAGCCAGCCTTGCCGAGGCCCAGCTCTAGATACCATGTGTCCCATAGCCTTTGAATTGTTAAAGCAGAAGAAAAGGTACCACTTCTCTTCCTACCCTTCATGCAAAAGGTTCTAATAGTTTTCCCATGACCTGTAAACAGGAAGAGAAGAGAGTAACTGAGCAAAATTCATTTCCTTTTAAAGGTCCACTGGATCCATAACAATGGCAGCCGCAGCTTTGGGAGCTCTCAGCCCAGAGATGGTAAGAGGGTGAGAAAACTGGTGAGAAAGTTATTTCAGGGAGCCCTTTTGTGGCACTGGGTGAAGCAGGTACTGATTGTCACCTCTATAGCCCATATGAAGTTCTGGATCACAGTTCCAGGGCAGAGAGGATCACTTGTGATCAGTCACAAGGGACGAAGAGCCCTGGTCACAGTTCCAGGGAAGAGAGGAGTACTAGCACTTGTGGCTACAGGAGAATGGGGTCCTCATCACAATTCCAAGGCCAAGAGGAGCACTAGTTCTTGTGGCTGCAGAGGATCAAGAGCCCTTCCTAGGTAAAGTTAGGAGTAGAACAAAAGGGCAGTAATGACACTTCTTTCTGGATCATGCTACCTTGGAAGCACCAAAAACTTGCAGACTCAAAGAACTAGCTCTGAAAACATAAGCACAAAAAAGCCTGAAGCTTGGGATAGTGCCTCCCCACTCCCAGGTGAACAGAACACACATTTAACATAAAAGACAAAGTCAAGAAATACATTGGGAAAATGAGTGAAACAGAAAAATATTAAAACATGACCATAAAATGCTATCACAGTGGAAGAGAAGACCAAGACACACTCAGAAGAAGACAACAACATAAAAACAGCTACAAGCAAAACCTCAAAGAAAAATGCTGTTTGACTCACAGTCCAACAAGAATTCCTGGAAGAGTTAAAGAAAGGTATGAGTGGTAGAGGAAAAATTAGGAAAAGAAATGAGAGTGATACAAGGAAATTATGAAAAGAAAATTAACAACTTGGTAAAAAGAGGCAGAAAAAATACTGAAAAAAATAACACCTTAAAAACAGAATTGACCCAATGGTAAAAGAGGCACAAAAATTCAGCTGAAGAAAAGAACTCTTTAAAAAGTAGAATAGGCCAAATAGAAAAGAACATATAAAAATTAGTCGAAGAAAAAAGTTTCTTAAAAGTAGAATTGGACAAATGGAAAAAAATGTACAAAATTTAAATGAAATTAAATTAAATTTAAAATTAGAACTGTGAGAGAGGACTTTGAGAAGATGGCAGAGTATGTCAGAAAATTTCAAGCTCTTAAGATTTTCCTTCACAAAAAAAAAGATAAAATAGCACTTCTGGGTTACATAGAGACATGAAAACAAATAAGAATAGGGGCATAATTAGGGTTCTCTTGGGACAATCTGAGAAGACCTGAAGAAAAATCTCAAGACTAGATTTTCTCCTTGTGAAGAGTAAACACCTCCAGGCTAGGGTCCACTATAACAACCAGCAGCAAGCCCTGGGGTTAGCTGGCTTGAGAGCCTGTCTCAACCCACCACAGGAACTTTTACCCCTGGAACAGTGAGGGGAGTTGGGAGTCTGACCTGAGGAAGATTGAGGGAAACTCTGCTGACAAGGAAAGCCAGGCCCAGCTGTGATACAGAGAGCTTCAGGGCCAAAAAGGAACCAGCACACACCCATTGAGTACAGAAGCAGCGGTGCCAGACCCCTCTGACTGTGGGTACTTACAAGGCGCTGGAGGTCTTGGTTTGAGTTCAAGGTCAGAGAGGAAAACTGAAGAGGGTCAGAGGCCAGAGGCACCAGCCCCCATACGCCAGGAATAGAGGTGATTATAATAACTAAATTGTTACCGAAAAAGCACAGGCAAAGGAGAAAGAATCCAAACACAGAGAGCAACTATGGGAATAGAAAAAATCAGGATTCATCTTCAAAGGAGGATACTGAAAGAAAGAAATCCTCTTGTACCCCAAAGTGTAATGTCAAATGGTCACTTGCCCAAAAAAGATTCACTGAAAAACTTTAAAAAGACTTTAAAAATCAAATGAGATTGAGGAAAAAAATAAAAAGAAATATAAGAATAATACAAGAAAAACAAGATTATGATTAGAAAATCAACCAATTAGAAAAGGAGATCCAGAATCTCAAGGAGGAAAATTACTCCTTTAAAATCAGAATTGGGCAAGGTGAAGCCAGCAAAGCTATAAGAGATGAAGACATACACACACACACACACACACACACTAAAATATCATAGGTCTTGGAACACTATATATTGAAGAGCAAAAGAACTGAGCTTCTGGCTAAAAATATCCACCAAACCTAAGCATAATTTGAATGAAAAAAAAATGGACATTTGATCAACTATCAGACTTTCAGGAATCTTTAAAAAAGACCCTGAACTCAAGAAGATTTGATCTACAAGAGCCAAGAGAAATATAAGGTACGTATCAATAACCAATTACAAGGGACTAAATAAGGATAGAATGTTTACCTTTTATGTAGTGAAAATATAAAACCCATGTCTAAGATTGTTACTAGTAATTAGATAGCTTATAAGAAAGATGGAGGTAGACCCAAGTATGATATGACTTTAAAAAATAAAACCACTCAAGAATGACTAAAAAAAGTAATTATACAAATGAGGTGCAAAAGAAAGAACCAATACAGAGGAATTAGATGGGGGAGGGAGTTGTTAGTTCTGGAAACCTACTTTTACTGGGAATGGGTTTAAGAGGTGAAATACACATACATCTAGAAGAGTATAAAAGTCTTCTAAATTTCAAAAAGAAATAAAACTCTAAGCAGATAGGGAGGGGGGAGAGGATAATGAAGGGATCCTCAGAGGGGAGGGTGAGGGAATAGGTTAAAAGGGGGATATAAAAAGGTGTTTAGATTTAGGCAAATGGGAAGATAAGGGAGAGAGCTTTAGAGGAGAGGGGGACAGAATAGGTCAAAGAGGTGTACAAAAAGGTGCTTAGATTTGGGGGAATGGGAGGGTAAGGGAGCAGGGGTAGGTTAAGTAATAGGAAGGCAAGGTAGCAGGTCAAAGTAAAGTGGAGGAGTTAGGAGAAATAGAAAAAAAAAGAGAGATGCACAACCATAAAAACAAGATTAGGAGTAGAATCTCTTAGGGAAAGTATATGTTTATATATGTATGTATGTGTATATATATATATATATATATATATATATATATATATATACACACTCATATGCATATATGTATGTATATATATATATATGCACACTTATAAGTATATATCAATACCTATATATAAATATATCTGTGCTCAATTATAGCCTTGGGGAGGTGGGTAGGGAGGAGGAAGGGGGGAAAAGAACGAAGTAAAAAGTGTACGGCAGAGAACAAAAGAAAACCTACAAAGAAGCAAAGACAGATACCTTTCAACTTAACACACAGTATTTAATATAGACTTTCTTGGAATGATAAGTTATTGCTATATATTTTGAATCCTCTTCTATGTTCTTTTGTGCACATGACAAGTTTTTTTTTCTTTTCTTATTTTATATTTAAATTTAATATTTAAAAAAAATTAGAACTGGGCAAGTAGAAGGTTTCATTCCACAAAACATCAAAGAACAATAAAACAAAGGCAACAAATAAAAATATAGAAGAAAATGTGAAATATCTCATTGGAAAAAAACAGCTGACCTGGAAAATAGATGTATGAGACATCATTTAAGAATTATTGGACTACCTGAAACCTATAATTAAGAAAAGAGCCTAGACATCACATTTCAAGAAATTATAAAGGAAGACTACCCCAGTATCTTATATTCAAAGGATAAAATAAAAACCGAAAGAGTCCACCAATAACTTCTTGAAAGGGATTCCAATAAGAAAACTCCAGGGAATATTCCAGTCAAATTCCAGATCCCCCAGGTCAAAGAGAAAATATTGCAAGCCACTAAAAAAATGCAAGTATCATGGAGTCATAGTAAGGATTACACAAAAATTAACAGCTTCCACGTTTAAGGAGTGGAGGGCTTGGCTTGGTGTATGATGTTACAGAAAGCAAAAGAGCTGGATTACAACTAAAACTAACTTACCCAGCAAAACTGAGTATAATCCTACAGGAGAAAATGGACATTTAATGAAATAGAGGACTTTCAAGGAATCCATGATGAAAAGACCAGAGCCAAATAGAAAAATTGACATTCAGACACAATACTCAAGAAAAGCATAAAAAGGTAAACATGAAAGAGTAATCATGAAGGATTCAATGAAGTTAAAATGTTTATACTCCTATATAGGAAGATAATACATTTAACTGAAGAACTTTATCATTATTAGTGCATTAGAAGGAATCTATATAGAGAAAGGGCAAGATTGTGAGTCAATTATTTGGTGATGATAACCAAAAAAGAGAAAGAAACAAAGAGACAGAAGGAAAGAAATGATGAAAAAGAATCATGCATTGGGAGAAGGACAAAGGGAAAGGTAAAATAAGGAATTTTTTCTCACATAAAAGGGACATGCAAGGAGGAACTTTTATTGTGGAGAGGAAAATGGGAGTAAGTGATGGGCAATGCTTGAATCTCACTCTCTTAAGAAATTGGTTCAAAGAAGGAAGAATACATACACACATATGTACACATAGATGTCTGTGTATATATATATATATATACATTTTTTATACATGCATGCATACATATGCACACAAACACCCATACATACAAACACATACTCATTTGGATGTAGAACTCTATTTTAGCCAAAAGGAAATTGGAGGAGGGAGATAAAAGATATGGGAGGGCAGTGATTGGAGGGCAGATTAAAGGAGGCAATGGTCAGAAGCAAAACAAACTTTTGAGGAGGGACAGGATAAAAAGAGAGAGAAGGAGAAAGAAAAAAATAGGATGGCAGGAAATATGCAGTAACAATAATTGTGCATGTGAATGGGATGATCTTACCCACAAACTAGAAGCAGATAGAATGGATTAGAAACCAGAATCCAACAATATGTTGTTTACAAGAAATTTTCTTGAAACATGAAGACACAGAGTTAAAATAAAAGGCTAGAATATGATACGCTATGCTTCAGCTGAAGTAAAAAAAAAAGACAGGAGTAGCACTCATAACCTCAAACAAAAGCAAACATAAACCTAATTAAAAGAGATAATTAGAGAAACTACATTTTTCTAAAAGGTACCATAAACAATGAATCAATACACAAAAATTATAGCAAGTTTCTCTGATAACAATCTCATTTCTCAAATGTGTAGGGAACTGAGTCAAATTTATAAAAATAAGAATCAGTCTCCAATTGATAAGTGATAGGCAGTTTTCAGAAGAAGAAATGAAAGCTATCTATAGTCACATGAAAGAAATTGCTCTAAATCACTATGGACTAGAAAAAAGAAAATTAAAACAACTTTGAGGTATTACCTTACACCTATCAGTAATGACAAATGCTGGAGGGGATGAAAATTGGTACACTAATACACTATCAGTGGAGTTGTGAAGTGGTCCTACCGTTTTGGAGAACAATTTGGAACTATACCCAAAAGGCTCCTAAAATTGTGCATATTCTTTGACCTAGCAATAACACTATAAGGTCTGTACCCTCAAAGAGACCAAAGAAAAAAGGAAAAGGACCTATATGCACAAAAATATTTATGGCAGCTCTTTCAGTGGTGGTAAAGGATTAGAAATTGAGGGGATACTTATCCACTGGGAAATGGCTGAACAAGTTGTGGCATATGATTGTGATGGAATACTGCTGTGCTATACGAAATGACAAAGAGGGGTGAGGTGGTCTTTTCAGAAAAAAAAATGCGATACCCATATGAACTGATGCAAAGTGAAATGAAAAGAACCAAGAGATCATTGTACACAGTTAACACCGATGTGGAAATGATGATCAGCTGTGAAAGACTTGACTACTCTGATTAATACAATGCCAAAGAACTCACGACAAAAAAATGTTATCCTTCTCCAGGGAAAGAACTGATGAACTCTGAATATATATTAAGATTTATTTTTCTTACTTTCTTACTTTTTTGCAATATGTTTTAAATGGAAATATTTTTGCATGATTTTACATGTATAATAATTGATATCATTTAGCTTGCCTTATCAGTGGTGTGGGAGGGCTGGATGAGAGGGAGAGATTTGGACCTCAATTTAAAAGGACAAAAATATTAAAATAAATAAATAATTTTTAAAAAATAAAATATTTGGGGTGGGGGTAAGATCCATTGAATCACTGGCTTTTCCTGACCAGTGGTCCGTTAGGGGATTGCTTCATCATCTCAAAGTGCAGGTTTTTCAGAACAGTCACACATGTTCATGGAAGTTTCCAAGATGGTCTTCTTCCTACATCCATGAAAGTTCCAATTCTCACTAGAGAATCATTGGTTATAGAATGTTAGTGCTGAAAAAGACCCATAAGATCATCTAGTCTAACGTCTACATTTTATGATCATGAAAACTAAAACTGAGAGAGGTTAAAGTCACATGTCCAATGTCACAAGTTAAATGCTAGAGCTGGAATTCAAACTCAGATTTCCTAACTCCTAGTACAGTATTCTTTCAAGTAGATCGTGATTGTCTATTTGATTTTTAGTGCTAGAGTTTATCACAGAGATGATCTTACCCAACCTTATCATTTTCTAGGTGATGAAGATGATCCACGAAGAGGTTATATTACTTTGCCAAAGGTTACACAATTAGTTGCAAAGCAGAGACTAGAACTCAGTTTTCCTAATTCCTCATGAGGTGTTCCCTTGAGAATAACATGCTTGTTTCTTCCATGTATGTCTTATCTCTGGAACATGATTGTTAGGTGCTGAAGAGAATCAACTAGCTATATCATGTTTACTCAGTACCTTTCACAGTATCCAGCATAACAGTGAACACAAATCAATACCCAATAAATCATATTGTATAGTATTTAGTGCTAGATAAGATCTTAAAGATCATTTCATCCAATGCATTCATTTTATTAAGAAGCAATGTGGTATAAGGTATAGAGTCCTTGACCTAGAGGTTAGAAAACTGGGGTCTGAATTCTGCATCTGCCATTTACTGTCTGAATGACCTTGGATTACTCATCTCTCTAGGCTTCAGTTCCCCCATCTGTAAAATAAGGACATTAGTGTAGAGGATCTTCTGAGGTTCTTCTAGTTCAAAATCTATTACACGGAGATCTTGCAGATTAACTTGAGACCCAGAGAGGTGAAGTAAACCTATTGATTAATTGATTAGATTAATATCCCCTTTGCACATCAATTGGGGAATGGCCTATATGAATGTAATGGAATACTATTGTGCTCTAAGAAATTAGGAGCACGGGGGGCAGAGCCAAGATGGCAGCTGGAAAGCAGGGACTGATGTGAGCTCCCTACCAAGTCCCTCCAAAAACCTATAAAAAATGGCTCTGAACCAATTCTAGAACTGCAGAACCCACAAAGTGGCAGAGGGAAGCAGGGCTCCAGCCCAGGATAGCCTGGATGGTCTCTGGGTAAGGTCTATCCCGCACGGAACTGGGAGCTGAGGGGAGCAGAGCCCAGTGTGGGCGGCCTGGACCAAGGAGACCAGGAGCTGGGTGGAGCATGCCCTAGCGCCCTGAATCAGTGAGCTGTGGCAGTTACCGGACCCCCTCAACCCACAAACAGCAAAGACAACAGAGAAGGTTAGTGGGAAAAGCTGCAGGGACTGAGTTTGCAGGGCGGTTTGGCCACCGCCCCTGGGGCAGCGGAGGTGGAGCAGCTTTAGAACTATGGCTGCAGCAGTTGCTTCTGGCCCCAGGCCCACCTGGTGGGAGGAATTAGATGGCGAATCAGAACAGGAGTGAAGAGCCTGCTGAAGATCTAAGCCCAGTCTGGGCAGGGCATTCTTGGGCAAGGAGGAGTGCTGGTGAGGCAGCACATCCGCCCAAGCGTGGAACATAGAACTCTTTAGTCTACGAGCAGTCATATACTGATGAAAAACTCAAGGGTCAAGTAAGTTGGCTGGGAACATGGACAGGCGGCAAAAACACACTCAGATTCAGTCTCAGACTCTGGAATCCTTCTTTGGGGACAAAGAAGACCAAAACATACGGTCAGAAGAAGTCAACAAAGTCATAGAGCCTACAACAAAAACCTCCAAGAAAAACATGAACTGGTCTCAGGCCATGGAAGAGCTCAAAAAGGACTTGGAAAAGCAAGTTAGAGAAGAAGAGGAAAAACTGGGAAGAGAAATGAGAA
>CM053622.1:374190807-374238576 GCA_028646595.1 Phalanger gymnotis
CTCTCTCTCTCTCTCTCTCTCTCTCTCTCTCTCTCTCTCTCTCTCTCTCTCTCTCTCTCTCTCTCTCTCTCTCTCCTTCACATTCTCCCTCCTTTGCTTTCTCCCTCTCCCCCTCCCTTTTTTCCTTCTTTCCTGCCTCTCATTCTCCCACAATCACTTTTTGAATTACTTATTTGAATTCATAAAAAGCAATTAGGTGGTGCAGTGGATAGAAAGCCAAGCCTGGAGTTAGGAATGCTTATCTTCATGAGTTCAAATCTTTTGTCAGGCACTGTGTGACCCTGAGCAAGTCACTTAACTCTGTTTGCCTCGGTTTCCTCATCTGTGAGATGAGCTAAAGAAGGCAATGGCCAACCACTCTAGTATCTTCACCAAGAAAACCCTAAATGGGGTCACAAAGAATCAGACATGACTGATCAATTGAACAGCAACAAACTATTCATAAAATAACATGCTAGGTTCTATAAGGTATACAAAATTGAGTGACTTGGTCAGAATATAAATTCCTAGAGGGCAGGGATTATTTGGTTTTTCTATTTGTTTACTCAACCCACATCAGTATCTGACACTTAATGGACACAATAAATACATGGTGGTTGGTTGCCCCTCGCCTTTAAGAAAACACAATCTAGTAGATACTTAGATAGTCCGTTTGACTATTTCAGGGTGCTATTGATTGGATGCTATTTTTTTAAAAAAATGATTCAAAGATTAACAGATTCCAATCTAGAAGAGACCCCCTTAAAGGCTAAGTCATGTAACCCCTCATTTTATTAATGAGGAAGTGGAGTTCCAAGAAGGTTAATGTCTTGCCCACGGTGGCACAAGTAATAAGGGTGAGGAGTGGGATTTAAGCCCAAATCCTTTCTACTGTTCCAAGGGACAACTCTTTTATTTTTCATTAAACATAATTTTTTTAAAGTTTGGTGCATTCTCAAAAGCTGTAAGAGTTTCTTGTCATAGGTGCTCAGTTAGAAGTGATGGCAAAGGGGCAGCTAGGTGGAGTAGTGAATAGAGCACTGGTACTAGAGTCAGGAGGACCTGAGTTCAAATCCACCCTCAGACACTTGACACTTAATAGCTGTGTGGCCTTGGGCAAGTCACTTAACTCCAATTTCTTTGCCTTCCCACCTCCAAAAACAAAAAGTAATGGCAGAGATCCTATCTAAAGATACTTTTCTTTTCCTTCTCTTGTTTCCTCCTTCGAAGCTTGAACATTCCTGATTTTTTTTTACAGGCTCATGCCATTCTCTTGGCTGTCTTGATTCCATTTTCACTTCATGCCATTTTATGTGGGATTTCACTTTTATGTTCCAACCCATTTGGTCTCTTTAGGCCTTCCTTTTTTACCCTCCTCCTCAGAAGCATTGTGTTTATATTCTCTGAATTCCATTTTAGAGACCCTGCCTCCAATATTCTTCAGACAACTTCTCCTATAAAATGTTATCCCATGGGCTCCTCTATATCCACTTCCTGAAATCATTGAACTCCATCAGGCTAAAGTTTAAAATATATATCAGTCTGTGCTAAGCATTCATTCAATTCGTTACTGATTACAAACTCTAAAGTAGCACACTCACTTCCTCCCCAAGGTTCCCAGTAGAAATGAATCTTTAAAGTTACAATGGGAGACTGTGAGAAAATACATTTCAATTTACAAAATCGAACCTATGTGTAACTTTCCAAAGTCATGTCTATTAAAGGAAGGTAGACTTGTGTTATTTTTTACATGTCATTGTAAAGGACACTTTTCTTATTCAGTTTCATAGAATATAATAGATTTAGCCAATTGTAGTCTAAAAGAGAGCCAGAGTATAACAGATTTAGCCGATTGTAGTCTAAAAGAGAGCCAAGTAGCCAATTCTGTCTGGGACCAAAGTGTTCTCTCTACAGATTGCCAATTGTGAATATCAAAAGTCTCTTTCAAATTTTTAAAGCTCTTCCTTTTGACATTAGAATTTGAAATTTTGTGTAGTCAAAGATCCAGAGTGGTGCATTAAATTTAAGGTAAGAGAGAGGATTATTAAGCACTCCTTGAACATTAGCAAAATGCTACGTTTTCAATATTCATTAAGCATCTAAAGATACTCTTGCATTTTAGCAAATGGTTGTTCAGCATGCAGTATTGTACACGAAAAGGTAGAGTGGGAGAGAAGATTTGGGAAATACAATCTTAGATAGAAAGGAATAGTTTAATAGGTCGTACAAGGCAGATAGGAGAAAAGGAAGTTTAGAAGGGAAGGGTGGGTTTTTATTTTGTTTTGTTCTTTAAAGTTCAGTTGCTAAGCTCTGAACATCCTGTATGTCTTGTAATATTTTGGAAAGCCTTGGGCAGATGTTCCAAACTTCAGAAATTATGATTTCTTCAAAGCCACAGCAGATTAAATTCATGCTTTGATTTTGTAGCATTTTGATGTGGACTTGGCCAAAAACAAGGTTCCTGTGTTAATTTCCTTTAACTTTATTTAATTAGTTAGTGTTTTTAATTAGAGAACAGGATCTGTCTACTGACCATTGAGCTACCTTTTTTTAATGGCAGATTTTATGTTTTCATATGCACTACATTATTGTTTACCTTTTCATTTTTCCAGCTGTCTACTTTCCTCTCTATAATTCTTTCAGCCCCTCTCTCCTGCACACCCCTTTTCTTTTGTGGGGCTTGCAACGAAGGCCCTTTTCCTTCCAGCTGGCAAGGCATTAAGAGGTTCTGAAAAGGGGTGTACAGGAGTGACTTACACTCTCCCTGGAGACCAATTACATTTGAAATACTCCCGATCTGCCCTGATCAGGGAGTGGGTCCCCCCTTCACAGCACATTGTGCTCTCCCTGTGCCACCTGATCAACCCTGGTTCTTGCCTTTATTTAAATTAGGGTACCACCAATCTTGGATCCATGTCAGGTCCTCTAGGTAGCACTGGGGAATAAATTAGCATTCTGCTGTTGTTTCCAAGCCACATGGGCAACATTATTAGAAGCCCATCAGAAATAAAGGGAGCAGTTACAGAAATCTCAAGAAAAAAGAACTCAGAGGAGTGTTGTACTATTCTGTGATATTATACAGTTTTTAATGAAATGAAGAATGTGTTTTTTTTTTTCTCCTTTTGGAAGGTGAAGGGTTTGTGGGAGTATTGTTTCTGCTACTACAGGTTGGTTTTTATTTTTTATGTTTATCATGTCTCTTGGTCATATTCATAATAGGGTTACTGTTAGCACATCTTCTAGGATTCTCAAACTCCAAGAAAAAAGTAAAGTATATAAAGTATATTGCAGTATTTCAGCTGGCTCATAGTTCAAACTATCAATATTGGCAGATAGAAATGATTCAGCTTGAACAAGAGAAACACTTGCCTAACAAAACAATCTTCAGAAATTGCAAAATATAGAAAAATGACTAATAGGCAACTTAGCTGATATCAAAGAAGCTGATTCAAAGTAAGAACTGTGCTAGAAAATATATGTTGCAAAGCCCAAAGCCATGCATTTTTATAGCATTTTGGAAAACAAGGAGAACGACTGCATTTATTGAGGACAAATCTTGGCAGGGGCTACATATGATGAAATCACTTTTATTTTACAGCTGAAAAATTATGTATCCTTGTTGAGGTTTCATCGCATTCAGTTCGGGGTTTTTTTTTAAAAGTAATTTGTGATATTGGTATTGAAATTGTGCTGTGAATTCCCACAATAAGTTTCGTGGTCATTCCCATTCAGGGTATATTTCTATCATGTAATTATATCCCTCAGAATGAGACGGACATTTTATTTTGTATTTCTTTTGTAACCTTGTGCTAGAGTGTCCTGAAAAGGAAATGAAGGAAAGAAAAAGGGAAATAAGAATCTTTTAAATATTCAAAACAATTTTTAGTTTGGGCAATAAAAAGTGAGGTTTCAGGTAAAATATGCTGTACCATTCTTCTCTTGCAACAGCTATGTGTATAAAGAGACTATGAAATAATTATCAGACTAGAAGTATTTTACTGCTTTCTAACAAATAGTGAGGCCAAATCAACAAATGGATGTTGATCTATTATTTGCCAAAAGGGCAATGTAATTTTGAAGAATTTTTTTTTATTGATGCCTTTTGGTTTTTATCCAAGACATTTCCCAGTTTATAGCCCCAATACTAGAAGCCTCCTTCTCATAGAGAAAAACAGTGAAGCCTGCTGAGAGAAAGAAAGCATGTTTTACCTATTGTTTCCCAAGGCCACAGTTGGTTATTTCATTTAATGTGAGTCCTAATTGCCTTTTCAATTGTTTTCATTTACATTAATTTAATCATTGTAAATATTGTTTACTTGGTTCTGTTTCCTTCACTCTTCAACATCGAATCTTGTTATTGTTGCTGTTGTTTGTTGTCTGTTCTCAGAGAGGATCAACTCTTCTCAACATATAAAGGACATCAATCAGCTTTTACAAATTTTCTCACTTCCATAATATGTTGAGAAGAGTTGCTTCCCAAAAAGCAAGTCAAATTTACCTTTTATTAAATGTTTCTGAATATCTCAGTTTCCTCACAGATTTCTGGTTATTTTTCTCTTTTAAGTAAACAGACATGTTATACGTAAATAGAGATCATTTCCTCTCCATATCTGTGCCTCTAATTTCTCTCTTGTGTTATTGTTATATGTTCATATCTCATATCATTTCAAATTGTAGGGAGTGGGTATCCTTGCTTTATCCCTGTATTTGTTGAGAATACTTCCACTGTTGCTCCATTATAAATAATACTAATTGTTTTTATTCAAATTGTAGATATGTGCTTTTGATGATATTGAAAAAGGTTCCTTCTAAGGCTGTGGTTTTTAAGTTTTTAGAGCATAAATTTGTGCTATATTTTGTAAAGGTATTTTTCTTTATCTATTGACAATGAGATGGTTCTCTGGTTCTTGTTGCTTTGGTTGTTTATTTGATTACTAAAGATTATTTTTTTCCTAAAGTTGAATCATCCTTGTATCTCTGGAAAAATACATATTCATTATGAATAAATGTCTGAATATATATATGATATATTACTAGTCTATTTACTAATGTGTTAACACTATTGCATAGGTAATCATTAGTGAAATAGTTTATTTTTGCACATTATCCATATGTGATGATTATGCTTTATTTATTCAATGCAATTCACCTTTAACTTTACCTGGATCAATTTTCCCCCTCAAGTAGATTTTCTTTTAAAATCTACTATATTAGTTTTTCTGACACTAGGTCATTCTTAAACAATTTTATTTGTGGTTTTGTTAATTTAGGTATTTTATGCTATTGTAGATAACCATCTTTTTCCTTTAAATGCTCAATTTTCCTGGAATATAATTGTGCATGAAAAGTAGTGTGACATTCTGGATAGGAGGCAGACCTTAGAATTAGGAAAACCTGGGCTGAAGTCCTGTCTCTAAAATATATTGTTTCATTTAAGTTTTCAATTAAACAACAAATTTGTGAAGAACAAGAACAAGAAGAAAGAGGAAGGAGAAGGAAGAGAAAGGAGAAGAAAAAGATGATGATGAGGATGATGATGAAGAAGAAAAGAATCTGTCTTATGATTATTTTTAGTTCTTTTCTATTCATCATGAGACAGCATGGTGTACTAGAAATAATTCTGTGTTCCATGTCATGGAGCCCAGGTCTATTCCACATCCTTACATGGTATATATCCCCTGCCTGTTCGAGGACCAGCACAAACCACCTCCAGGCCTATATTCTCCTGCCCAATTTCCCTCTACTTTCTACATATTCGGGCTCCCCACACCTGCATCCTCTCATATGGTGAGATACTGTGCTGAAAAGCATAACCCTTATTCTGAAAAGGAAATCTCAATAGGGATACTCTTCCCCCAAATGAAACCCATAGCAAGGTCTTCATTACATCCATATGCATGTGAATATTCCACAATGCCCCCCAGAGCACTCATGGTCCTTGGTGGGGACCTAATGCTTACTTCATCCCCAGATCTTCCCCAACAATATGCTCTCTGTATTCTTGCATATCCTTCCATGCAAGGTGAGAAACCAAAAAGACTACACTCCCCTCACCTTTCAAGCCCAGCCCAGGAATATACTTCCAGCTCCCTCTTGCTTCTTTTCTTCCTACCTCCCACCTAAGCAGTTATGCATTTCCAATTTCCCCTCAAATCTATGCACTTATAAGAGAACAAGGATTTTTAGGCTCTAGAATATTAATTTGTGTCTTCCTCCTTCTTCCTTCCTGTCCATTTGATATTTTGACTCAGATTCCTTTTGTCATGGGTGCACAAGCACACATGCACATCCAGGTATGTGTATACATGTATATGCGTGTGTGTGTGTGGTGTGTGATTATGTGTATATATACACATATATACATTTATATGTATATCTGTCTATCTATCTATCTATCTATCTATCTATCTATCTATCTATCTATCTATCTATCTACCTACCCTAGAAGCATAAGGCCAATGATTTACTGGGTCTTTACTTATTAAATGTGTTTATTTACCTTTCTTGTCTTTCTCTTATTAGAAGTGTGTATATGTCAAATGCCCAGATCATCTCTGGCTTCTTTTGAAACCTCAAGCTGCTCTCATTAGTTAAAAGATAATTTTTTTCATCAATAATTAGGATCATCTTTGTGAATTATGCCTTTATTGTGTGAAAATTGACTCCTTTGCATTTCAGAATATCATATTACAATTTTTTTCTTTTGATTTCTCAATTACTACTCATAGGGTCATCTTTAATAATTTTAATTTATTCTCCTTGGTAAGTGATGAGATTCCTCTAGACTGCTTGTAATATAAGTGGCTTGATAATGAATTTCTGAAGTTTGACCATAGCATCTGTTTGTGTGTTAAACTTGGGGATTTGTTATATCAACCATCTATGAATTCTATTGATCTCAGCTTTGCCCTCTGTTTCCAGTTGGTAATTTTTAAATTATTTCTTGGAGTATTACATTCAGACTTTTTAATATATCTGATTTTTCTGGGAAGCTTCTAAACCTTAGGTTATCATTGTACACCCCAAATTTTTTCATTTGTATAGAACTCATTTGTTTTCCAGTTGTTGTTGTCTTTTAGTCCTATTCTGTGCATTTCTTTCCATCCCTGTATCTTTGAGTTCCAATCTGCCATTCTTTTTCTTTAAGCCTTACATGTTTGGAATAGACTCTTCATTGTGTTAAAATTGTCAGCTTTCTAATTGTTTTTGTTTTGTTTTGTTTAATTTTTCCTTGAGGACTTTGATTCTAACTTTAGTGTTGATTCTTATTCTTCTTTTCATTCTTTTATTTCTCTTCTAAACTACTCTGGAGTTTTGGGTTTTTTTTTCCTCTTTGTTAAATTATTCCTAGAGGTAGCATAGAATTTATTGCCTTCTGTTTCATGGGAGATGTTCCAGCTGTTATCCTTCTTTATGTAGCTTTTGTTCATTGCATCATATCATTTTCCTTAATATTTACTCATTTTGCCTTTTTCATGAGGCTTACTGCAAGTTAATCTGTGTGGGTTCTGGGATCTTGCTCTTTTTGCTTTCTGCCCACTTCCCTTTTTTCCAGAAAGCATTGTGTCATGCTGTTGAATGTTGTGTTCTTACACTACTTCCTCCAACTCATTTTCTCCTGGCTATATCACCAAAGGTGGGTGACTTCAAAGACCACCTCAATTTAGGAGACAGAGAAAAGAAATATCGAGGTGGATCCTTTACTAGTGGAAATTCTGAACAATTTCAGTTCTATTCTACAAATTCAGTTCAATTCTAAAACAATTTCAGTTTATATGTTTCATTTCTTTCAGAATGGAAGCCTTAGCCCTCTTTATTAGAAAACAAGCACTCCTCATTTCTATTCCCCTACCCAACCACAACTGCTTTCTCCATCGGTAGAAATAAGAAAGTTCTGAGCTCTTCCTTGCATTCCCCCTTTGTAGGTAGAAGGTGGTCAGATTAGACCACTGCAGAGAAGAAATTTTGAGGGAACAGGATGCAATCTTTTATTCCACCATCTTTTTAGAACTTGAAATTTTGTCTTAATGTAACTCCTAAAATATTTGGAAAATTGATTTTTAAATAATTATTAAAATAGCATCATTTAAGTGTGAAGTCAGCATTTTATTTTCTTAATGACAATGTCTTAAAATTTCATAATCATTTCAATTTTGATCATGTTCCCAAGAATTACAAGTTGTAAATGAATAAGAATTTTAGATCAGTGTAATGGCTACTATTAAACAGGTGGGGTTGTAGACTATTTCTGGAGAATGGTATATCCATATACATTAAAAACTGCAAAACTGACCATAGCTTTTGACTGAGAAATTCCACTGCAAAAATTTTTTCCCGAAGCTATCATGAAAAGGAAAAGGGGAACTGTTTACCAAAACACCTACTTTATTTATAACAATAAAACAATAAAATCTCCAATGGTTAGGTATTGAGTGGATAAATTATCAAACATTAATATAGTAGAATATTATGTTAATATAAAAATTGATAAAAAAAATTCAAGAAAATATGTAAATATTTATAGAAAGCGATGCAAAACAAGGTTAATACAACATACACATTGAGTCCAAACATACAGAAAGTGAAAAGAAAAGTATTTATTTACTAGTTGTTAATTTTTTATACTTTATTAAAATCTATAGTATATCTTGTTGAAGGTTTTCTTGGTATTTTAATTTGCATATTTATTTGATAATTTGTTTTTGTTGATTCTCTATTAAATTTATAATTTGAAAAAGTAAAATGAGCTGAAATCTTTGAAAGGTATTTAAAATTTAGTCTTTGAAAGCTATTTAAAATCCAGAAAAAAAGTTGATGTGTATAATGAAACTCTTAATCATATGTGTTCATTTCAGATTTGTTTCAAAGGTCTTACGCAATATATGTACATATGAATATGAATAAAGAGTAGAGGCAGATGTCGAGATAACTAAGACCAAAAGAATACCTTTCCACTGAAATATCCAGAAATTTTTGATACAATTGTGTTTTAGATTAAATTATTTGTATCATTGTCCCATTACCCTATGCCACAATGGACATGTAGACAAAACCTGAACTGAATTCTCGCTAGCATTATCCCATGAATTGTGTCTGATGCAAATTTTTAATGTTTTTTTCTTTGGACAACAGTAGTGCTCTGATTTCTCTAAGTGCTAAATTATTTTATACTGGGCAGGTAACATAAATGACTGGGATACCAAAGCACTTCATTTAATCACTGTCCACTTAAATTTATTTGGGGGCCATCTCCAAAACCTCAGGAGAAAATGGAAAGGTTCTGAATGTTATCCATAAGTGGTATTTTGCTCTGAGGACCTTAATAATTGCAATGCTATCATGACAGGAAATTTATTAAAAGTAGCACTTTCAGTCTCTAAGTAACCTGGAGAATTCCTTTATTCTTTAGTTCACAGGCCTTCTTTTGTTTTGTACATCAATTTCATCTTGAATTTCCAAGATCTGAATTAATTGCAGGTGCCTGCTTCCAACAACAGTGTAGTTTTTAAATTACACATGTCAGGGTGTCACTTGCATGGTGTCACATCCCGTTAGGCTTCTTCCCTCTGTAAGCTGGCATAACACAGTATGACATGATAGAAAAGCGTTGACATGGTACAAGATGTCAAAAATAAATACAAAGTTTTAGCAGATAATATGGGATAGATATTTTGAGTAATCTGAATTTTTTTTGAGTGACTCTGATTGCCAGAAAAATTATCATGTTGGTTGGTGTTTGAAAAAAGCTGATAGTTAAAAGGTTTTGCACATGAAAAACTTGACAAGAAAACTTGAATAATAATTTGGGTTATTGAAATTTGATAAATTTTCAACTATAACATGACACTGTGGAAATAATTACTTTTATCAAGATGTATCCATGAGAGGTGAAGAGGAGAGAAAAGGATCTATATGGTGTCCACTATATGGTGCCCACTATATGGTGCCACCTGTGCACTACATGTTATCTTGTTTTATCTTCACAACAACTCTAGGGGGGAGGTGCTGTTATACACATTTTACAATTAAGAAAACTGAGGCAAACAGTGGTTAAGTGAATTGCCCAGGGTCACACTGCTATAAAGTATGAAAGGCCAGATTTAAACTCAAATCTTCCTGATTATAAGCCTACCTAGTGTTCTATCTACAATGCTACCTAGCTGCCTTTACATGTATTTTATATTTATATATAATATGTGTGTGTATGTATATATTATATATGTATGTATATATATACACACACACTTATATGTGTATATATATACATATATATGTATGCATGTATGTATATATATTTTCCCTCAATGAATATGTTTATATATGTCCATGTATTTGTTTGTTTATAAATTCATGAGGTCCATATTAGATGCCATCCTCTGAGCTAGACACTAGGGACACAAATACAATAAATCTAGCAATTTCTATTCACAAGGAGTTTACTTTTTAGTGTAGAGACAGTAAGTATATATGTGTGTGTGTGTGTGTGTGTGTGTGTGTGTATGCATATATGTGTATATTTATATGCCTGTGTGCATGCCCATATAGGGGCAGTTAGGTGATGCAGTGGATAGAGTGCCAGGCTTGGAGTCAGAAAGACTCATTTTCATGAATTCAATCTGGCCTCAGATACTAGTTGTGTGACCCTGGGCAAGTCACTTAACCCTGTTTGCCTCAGTTACTCATCTGTAAAATAAGCTGGAGAAGAAAATGGCCAATGAAGCAGTATCTTTCCCAAGAAAACCCCAAATGGGGTCATGAAGAGTTAGACACAACTGAAATGACTGAATAACAATATAAATATATACAGACTAAAAGTAATGAAAATTAATAGAAATCAATACAAAATAGCTCAACACAAGGTAGTTTGTTGGGGGTTGGGGGAGGAAATAATAGTGGTCGAGAGGACCAGAAAAGGCTTCATGAAGGATGTGGTACAGAAGGGTGATTGCATTTTAGGCAGAAGGCACAGAGATAAGTAATGGAGGAACGAGTAAGTGAGGAACAGAGAAAAAGCCAGTGTGGCTGAAGTGCAGGATATAGGAAGGAGAATAATGTACAAGAAATCCAGGAGGACAGATTGGAACTGTGCTGTGAAGAGCTTTCAAGGTTACAAACCTGGAAAAATAAAAGAATGGTCAATGCCTTCAATGGAAATAAGAAAGTTTGGAAGAAGGATGGGCAGAGGAGAAAGATGTTGAATTCTGTTTTGCACATGTTGAGTTTGATGAAATGTCTTCAGGACATTCAGTTTGAAATGTCCAACAGACAATTAGTGAATCAAGATTGAAGCTCAGGGGAGAGACTGAGAGTTATTGGCATAGAGATGATAATTAAACCAATGGCAGATGATGGGGTCTCCAAGGGAAGATGGAGAGAGAAAAGAGTAGGGGACCTATGACAGAATCTTGGAGAATGCTCACAGTTAAGGAACATGATTTGAATGAACAAAGGATCTTGAGAAAGAACAGTTATGAGGGTAGGGGCAGAAATGGGAATGAGTAATATTACAAATACTCAAAGAGGGTAGAATATATAGGGAGAGGGGTCGACAGCATCAAATGCATATACAAATGCATGTGTATATATATATATATATATATATATATATACACACACACACACACACACACACACACACACATATGGATGAGGACCAAGAAAAGACCATAATGAGATCAGTTACAGCTTTGGGAAGATCAACATTGGCTGAATGATGAGATCAGATGCCAGATTAAATGTTTTAAGGATCGAGTTAAAAAGAGAACTGGAGGCACTCTGTAGGTTTTTCTAGGAATTAGTCTGAGAAGTGGAGGAGAGATACTGGAAGATAGCTTGAGGGGGTTTGGCAGAGTGCAGGATGATTTTGGTTTTGTTTTTAAAGAAGCCAGGTACAAGTGCTGTCTGTGACATACGGGTGGTGTAACACTGGCCACATCACTCCATCTCTGTGCTCTACGTCTTTCACTAGCTGTGTGCATCGCAGAGAAGGTACAACCTGAGTTGGTGCAAAGAGTTTCCTTACCCAGAAATTTCCTATTCCAATGAAATCTCATGTCCAGTCTTTCTGACTCTGGGCTCAGACTTAGATATTTGCCTGGAACAACATGAGCTTAGGTGAGTATCATAGGCAGTACTTGAACCTAGAACTTTTAGACTTTGAGGTTGGCTCTCTGGCCACTAGATTTTGCTGCCTCTCCTGCTAGAGCAGGCCTTCATAATTTGTAGCCTAGTGGGCAACTTACCACCCTCAAGCCGCTTGCAGCATGCTAGAGGATTTTGATGAAAAAATGTAGAGGAAAACATGCTTTCTATGTTAAGGGAATCCTTTGGCATGCACAAGTGGCCCACAGCTGTAAGCAACCCGCGGGCCACAGGTTGTGCAGGCCTGTGCTAGGGTATACCATGAGGGAATGAATCATTGTTTTCCCATTTTATATATAGCCTATATATAAAATTTATATATAAAAATAAAAAAATATATAAAATAGCCTATATATAAAATTATATAAAAAATATATAAAATATACAATAAAATTCACTGGTTCTGAATTAAAGAAAGCCAGGAAAGGGTAAAAGGAACAAACAGGAATACCAGATTTCACAGTGTAATCTTCACTACCACATAATCATCACACCCTGTTTTTCAGTCCAAAAATTCATTTATAGCCTTTCATCACATAATTGTGGCATGTATAATTCTGTTCATTGTGCCACTTAAAAGGTAAACAAAGCAGCAATGTATTCACCAATAGCATATAAATGCACCTTTGTCTCTTTCACATTGTGAACCTTGAGTCCAGACTTCTTACCGCTCCTACGTCGTCAGTATTCAATTTTAATGTATATTCACGAGTATTCCGTGCATCCTAATCTTGCACCAAAGACAGTTACTTAGTAATAAATGATTTTAAGTAATGTTGGCACAATTTAAAAAAAAATAAAAGCTTCACATAATAGCTGCATCCCACTTTTTTGCAAAAAAAAAAACTGGCATAAAAATCTGCTGCAATTATGCAGTGGTAATTGGTCCCTGGAGTTCCCAAAGCATACCGGTTGCACTCTGCCTGAGTCCTCCCTCTGTCACTGGATTTCCAATTCTGCTCTTTGGACACTGGACTCCTCTAGTATCCATATTTTCATCTTATCTTACCCAGAACCAGGTTACCATACCACTTCTTAGTCATTCCCAAACCATGAACTACACAGATGCCTTAAGTATATCCCCATTTCCTACTCTAGCTTGCCTTTTTGTGTTGTTTTGCTGTATTAGAGTTTATGATCCTTGAGGGCAGGAAGTATATTGTTGGCTTAATATTTGTATTGTCAATGCTCAGCACGGTGCTTGGTATGCTTTGAATAAATAGGTCTTTTTATTCATCCACTGTTAAAATATTCCAAAATAAATGTAGTTTCACCATTTTCAAGTATAATGAAATATGTAAACAGAAGGTAAAGAAAAATTATAATTCTCAAGCTCACATTATACAATATTGTGTTGTAAATATAAAGTGAATATTTACTACTTATTTTGGACTAATCAATAAAATATGAATGTGTCTGAATTATCATAAAATTCAATTCATTGGACCTGGATTAGTAAAATTTTACTTCAGTATACAGCTAGGATCTTCCGGTAATGCTGCATAATTGGATATCTTAGAATACTGCAATCACTGAAGAATCAAAGTTGAAAGTAACTCAAATAGAAGTGAAATGATCCATGATAACCATGGTATAGCATATTTCCATTGATGATTTACATGCAAAAAATGACAGGAAGGGTATTGCTGAGGAAACAGACGATCAGAAAAGGAGATGGGACTGTGATGTAGACCACGATAGAAAAGACGTTCAAGTGCTGAAGTGCTGCACTGCTATCTAGCAGGTGTATGTAGCCCGTTTTAAAGACACTGACCACACATGCATAGCCAAAAACATTTGTATTTATTTAAGCCTATGAAACTAGAGAGACAGAGACAGAGAGAGAGAGAGAGAGAGAGAGAGAGAGAGAGAGAGAGAGACAGACAGACAGACAGACAGACAGAGACAGAGAGACAGAAAGAGACAGAGAGAGAGACAGAGAGTGAGACAGAGAGAGAGACAGAGAGAAGAGAGGACTTCTTATGGGGAAAGGGATTTATTTTGTAAATTGAGACAGATGAGCAAAGCTAATTCATGAATAAGGAGAGGGTATGAGTTTCTCTTAATTTATGAGGAAATATCAGTTCATTCCTCAGGAGCCTTAAAACTAAAGTTATCATGTTATAATGGATAGAGTACTAAACTTAGAGTCAGGAAGACCTCGATTCAGATCCTATCTGATATTTACTATTAGAGTACCCTCAGTTTCCTAATTTGGAAAATGAGTGATTGGATTTGATGATAGAAAGATAGATGAATGAATGGATAGATGAAAGAAAGAGAGAGAGAGAGAGAAAGAAAGAAAAAAGAAAGAGAGAGAGAGAAACAGTAGATCCTGAGTGTAAGAATAAGTATAATATTTGGATAGAGGCTAGACCTGTCTTTGGTGAGGAAACCTCCAATGATTAAGTTCAGCATGTTCTATATAACTTATAGTCTTAGAATCACCTAGAAAACTGAGAGGTTAAGTGACTTGCATAGGATCACACAGCCAGTATGTGTCACAGGCAAAACTTGAATGATGCAAAATTATTGTGAAAGAATTGAAAAGTTGTAATGTTTAAAAATAGAAGAATAAAACAAAGAGAAACTACTCAATAAGGATTTTGTAAAAATTTACAAAATTCAGTGAACCCTCAAAAATTCCTGGTGCAATAACAGAAGAGCACGGAGTCTGGAAATTCATCTCTAAACCACTTGTTGAAGAAAAAGAGATTATATTAAAACTGGATGATTTTTATGAAACAAGTTTTGCCAGTAGAGAAACTGAAAGGTGAGGCTAAATACAGATTTCTTACATAGCAAAAAATATTATAGGCCCTTCTCAGGAAATTTCCCTGGATTTCTGAGGAAGAGAGTTGGACTGGGCATGATGGAGAATTATTTAAAGCCTGACAGACATTTGAACTAGACAAAATGCATAAATTAATGGAAAACATATAAGGACCTGATTTTGACTTTTGAGGTCTAAGAGGACAGAAAAAGCTGAAATTCCATATCAAGAACAAGCTTGAGTAGTACTACGGTACTAGACTAAAAGCTGAAATGGTGGTTGGTAGGTACAGGAATGCCGTACAGCAAAAAGAAAAATCATGAAGCAAAATTGTGATGTGACTGAAGAGCTGACTGTAAATAGTGGTATAAAAAGGAGTGATACAACTTGAGAGAGGAACACAAAATGACTCAAGTGAGCAGAGGACTAGAAGGATGGCATAGTCTAAAGAAAGGAACATCTAGCAAATGATGTATCAGAGAATAAACATTTGATTTGCACACAGTTACTAGAAGAAGTGAAAGTATTTGAGGAATGAACAGTGACTCCTAAATAGTTCAATTAACAAAAACTTATTTTAAGTAGCTATTAAAAAAATCTTCTCATGTATTGGCTAAAGATTATCTCTAACCAATCAACGCTTGCTAACTTTTCCTCAATTCTGAACCTAGAGTCGCATTATTCAGCTCTCTCAAAATCTGTCTCTCAAAAAAAGTTAAGATACTTTCTCCACAACAGAAGTAATAAATTTTGTTTTATCAGAAATTTTTTCTTGAATCTTTCTCAATGTTGACAGTTGATTCATCGAACCTTTCACACGAGACATTCTCTTAGTCTTTTTATCAATGATTTATTCTCTCTCCAGCCATGATAGTTAAACTTCTCCAAATGAGTTAAACTGCCGTAGTCCCAAGAATCTATTTCTTCTTAAAGATATAGTAATAGTATCCATACTTTCTGTGGAAAGGACTTTTGAAACTAGGGTTAGATGTAACAATACCAAGAAGAAGGCCTCTAACTCATTGGATACCTCCTCTATGAGTGATCTTTGGGGTAATATGGACTGGAATCACACAGTATGAAAAGGCATGGATGGGTTGTGACCTTCACAATGAGATCATAGGCCCACTGCGCTACATATTGATAGAAGTAATCACTATAATTTTTTGAGAAACATGTAATTCACATAGCCCTGTAATATTTTTATTTATAAATCTCTACAATAGAAAGACAATTTTGTTGAAGTTTGCATTATGAACAAAATAGCAATAAATGCAACTACTTATTTAATGAATTAGTCTTCAGCGAACCTCTTTTTTTTTGTCTTTAACCATAACTTAACCAAGAACCTAAATTCACATGATTTAAATTAGTTAAAAGGAAGGAAAACAACCAATCAATTAAAGGGGCCTCCTGCCCACCACCCCAGCATAAAAAAAAATCTAGGTTCATTATGAACATAGTAAAAGGGGCTAGAATGGGAAGGAGATTAATTTAGTACAAGTATTCTTTGTTATTAAAGTTTTAATTAAAGCTTAAATTTTTTTCCTAAAGACCATACTTACACTAAATTTTAATTGAATATTCAGTGTATACATATTCTTGAAGAAAATAAAAGCCATCACCGCTACTTTTCTTTAATACTTGCTAAAGTAGATTTCCATAATCATGGCTCCATCTTGGATGCAATGCATTTGATTTTATGTATTAATACAAAATACCAAAAGATTTTCTTTCTAAGGCTTCACTTAAAAAGCTGCACCATAGTCTACTATAATGAGGTTTAAGTGAACTAGGGGGATACGCCATCCAATTTATTGTACCATTAAATGAAATAAAAATTAACAATCTAATGACAATACTTTTGGATGTTATATTTTCATTATGTATATGTTATTATTCACCAAAACCAAAAAGCAGCTCATTTTCAAATTGGCAGACAAACCTTCCCCAAATAAAAATGGAAATAAAGATTTGATAGGCAAGAGGGTTTTGCTTTAATTATCAAGGAAATCAAGACCATGTGGCATGAACATAACTTGGTGACTTCAACATTTTCAAGCCTCTACACTGCCCCTCTTAGATTTCCCTCCAGATTCAGAGGTAGAAGGATGAGAGTTAAGGTTTCCTTCCTAAAGTTAAGGTTTCCTGTCACCTGAAAGGTCTTTTCTTTTCTTTAATTATTATTTATTTATTTAATATTTTTAATTTTCAGCATTGATTTCTGCAAGAGTTTGAATTACAAATTTTCTCCCCATTTCTACCCTCCCCCCACTCCAGGATGGCATGTATTCTGATTGCCCCATTCCCCAGTCAGCCCTCCCTACTGTCACTCCACCCCCCCCCATCCCTTATTGCCTTACTTTCTTGTAAGGCAAGATAGATTTCTATGCCCCATTGCCTGTATATCTTATTTCATAGTAGCATGTAAAAGTTTTTTTGAACATCTGCTTTTAAAAATTTGAGTTCCAAATTCTTCACCCTCTTCCTTTCCCACCCACCCTCCCTAAGAAGGAAAGCAATTCCACATAGGCCACATGTGTATCATTACGCAAAACCCTTCCACAGTTGTGAAAGACTAATTATATTTTGCTCCTTCCTATCCCATCCCCCTTTATTAAATTTTCTCCTTTGATGCTGTCCCTTTTCAAAAGTTTTTCTTTTGAATATCTCCTCCCCCATCTGCCCTCCCTTCTATCATCCCCCCTTTTTTATCTCCTTCCTCTTTCTTTCCTGTGGGGTAAGATTCCCAATTGAGTGTGTATGTTATTCCCTCCTCAGGTCAGATCCAATGAGAGCAAGATTCACTCATTCCCCCTCACCTGCCCCCTCTTCCCTTCCTACAAAACTGTTTTTTCTTACCACTTTTATGTGAGATAATTTACCCCATTCTATCTCTCCCTTTCCCCCTCTCTCAATGTATTCCTCTCTCATCCCTTAATTTGATTTTATTTTTTAGATATCATATCTTCATAGTCAACTCACCCTGTGCCCTCTGTCTATATATACATACATATGTATATATGTACGTACGTATACATGTATGTATGTATATTTCCTTCAGCTACCCTAATACTGAGATCTCATGAATTATACACATCATCTTTCCATGCAGGAATGTAAACTAAACAGTTGAAGTTTAGTAAGTCCCTTATGATTTCTCTTTCTTGTTTGCCTTTTCATGCTTCTCTTCATTCTTGTGTTTGAAAGTCAAATTTTCTATTCAGCTCTGCTCTTTTCACTGAGAAAGCTTGAAAGTCCTCTATTTTATTGAAAATCCATGTTTTTTCCTTGGAGCATGATACTCAGTTTTGCTGGGTAGGTGATTCTTGGTTTTAATCCTAGCTCCATTGACCTCTGGAATATCATATTCCAAGCCCTTCAATCCCTTAATGTAGAAGCTTCTAGATCTTGTGTTATTCTGATTGTGTTTCCACGGTATTCAAATAGTTACTTTCTGGCTGCTTGCAGTATTTTCTCCTTGATTTGGAAGCGCTGGAATTTGGAGTTTTCTTTTTGGGATCTTTTTCAGGAAGCAATTGGTGGATTCTTTCAATTTATATTTTACCCTACAGCTCTAGGATGTCAGGGAAGTCTTCCTTGATAATTTCTTGGAAGATGATATCTAGGATCTTTTTTTGATCATGGTTTTCAGGTAGTCCAATAATTTTTCAATTGTCTCTCCTGGATCTATTTTCTAGGTCAGTGGTTTTTCCAATGAGATATTTCACATTGTCTTCCACTTTTTCATTCTTTTGGTTCTGTTTTATAATATCTTGATTTCTCATAAAGTCATTAGCTTCCACTTGCTCCAATCTAATTTTTAAGTTTGTATTTTCTTCAGTGGTATTTTGGACTTCCTTTTCCATTTGGCTAATTCTGCCTTTCACAGCCTTCTCCTCATTGGCTTCTTGGAGCTCTTTTGCCATTTAGTAAGTCTATTTTTAATGCGTTGTTTTCTTCAGCATATTTTTGGGTCTCCTTTAGCAAGTCATTGACTTGTTTTTCATGGCTTTCCCCCATCACTCTCATTTCTCTTCCCAATTTTTCCTCTACTTCTCCAACTTGTTTTTCCAAATCCTTTTTGAGCTCTTCCATGGCCTGAGACCGGTTCATGTTTTTTCTTGGAGGCTTTTGATGTAGTCTCTTTGATTTTGTTGACTTTTTCTGGCTGTATGTTTTGGTCTTCTTTGTCACCAAGGAACGATTCCAAAGTCTGAGTCTGAATCTGAGTCCATTTTCACTGCCTATTTGTGTTTCCAGCCAACTACTTGACCCTTGAGCTTTTTGTCAGGGTACAACTGCTTGTAAAGTAGAGAGTACTTTGTCCTAAGCTTAAGGGGCTGTGCTGCTTTTTTCAGAGCTACTTCTACACAGCAAGCTCTGCCACACAGTGCTCCTCTTCTCCCAAGAACCATCAACCTGTACCGTGACTCAGATCTACCAGGCTCTGCACTCCTACAATGATCTGCCACTTAATTCCTCTCACCAGGTGGGCGTGGGGCAGGAAGCAACTGCAGCTGTCTCTCTGGAAGCAGCCTCAGGGCTGCACTACCTCTACCACCCCCAGGGGGGTGACTGACCATGAACTCCTTTCACTCTGCCCCTGCAGTTTTTCTCACTAACCTTCTCTGTTGTCTTTGGTGTTTGTGGGTTGAGAAGTCTGGTAACTGCCACAGTTCACTGATTCAAGGCACTCTGGGCTGTTCCACCTGGCTCCCAATCTGGTTGGTCCAGGCATGGCCCACACTGGTCTCTGCTCCCTTTCACTCCCAGCTCTGTGTGATAGACCTTACCCAGCAACCATCCAGGCTGTCGTGGGCTGGAGCCCTCCTTGCCTGTGCTATTTTGTAGGTTCCACAGTTCTCAAATTTGTTCAGAGCCATTTTTATAGGTGTTTGGTGGGTCCAGGGGGAGAGAATTAAGCAAGTCCCTGCTTTCCAGCTGCCATCTTGGCTCAGCCCCCCTAATAGCCTTTTCATAATGCTACTTCTCTTTTTTCCCCAACATCTTCAACTCTTCCACTAAGCTCTCTCATTAAATATTTGAAATTTCTGTGAGATTTATCTTCTCATTCATGTGTGTACTGCCTCCAATGATACAAAATAGAACCCATTCATCCTTTCTCATCCTGAGTAACTCTTTTCCATGTCTTACCATAAATCATACACAAAGTGAACCAACATGCAGGGGTGGAGGTGGTTGGGAGGTGGGGTGGGGAGAGAGTACTATAGGTCTCCTAACATTGCATGGATACCAGTAGAACATGAAGGCTGCAAAGGAGTTCCCACCACAGGACTAGACCATATTCTTTCCTTGTCTTATAGCTCTTAGATGTCATTCATCCTTAACTTTCCTTTTTTTATTTACTAGTAATGTACTACAATCTACTTAAGCCCATGAAACACCCCCTCATTGTCCCTTGGATGACTCTCAACATCAGTTCTTCAGATACTTTAATACTCCACTGACCCACAACCATAGAACATCACCAAAACAATATTAATGGTGAAAAGATGGACTTTTTTCCCCAGGGAGAAGCTTTAAGTTATTAAAAACACCATAGAATTTCCCAAAGGTAATAGAACTTATACTCCCCATCTTGTTAAAATCTGGGGCCTGTTCATTGTACATGGAGAGTTTGCATGCCTATGATTATCTATCTATCTATTGCAACAATTCAGCTACCAGATGCTGTGGGGGTGAAAGACCAACACGAGCCCAACAACAAGAATGCTGCCAGCACGGGTTCTTTGATCTGCTTTACTAAGGAAAGGAAAGTTAAGAGGTTAACAATCTTACTTAAATCCAACATATGCATATATCATTCACTTAGTTCAAGGGAAAAAGCCAGTACCCTGAACTTCTGAGCACAACGAACAAACTACAAACATACATTATAAACAGACCAAATACAATTCATAGTTACAAAGAAACTATCAACATCTGGGTGACCTGGAAGGCTCTTAGAGAGGCTGCCCAGAGTCCTGCACCAACAATCTTCCAGGAGTGAGAAGCTCAAGCAAATAACTCTGTTCTCTCTTTTTATACAGTCTTTGGACATCATCAAACATCATCTGGGCGACCTGAACTTAGGCACCTAATATCGGCTCTGCTCTTAGCAGCTCCCCTTAAGACCCTGAGGGCTTCACACCCACATAGGCTTAGCACCTAGTAATTAGGAGTTTGGGCCTGGAGCTTTGCACCTAGTAGTAAAAGGGTGTGGGCCTGGGGTTTGTCACCTAGTAAGGATCAATCAAAGAGACTTAATTAATTTATCATTCTAAAACAGTAAGAAAGTCCCACCTTAATTACCATTGCACTATCTATCTATCTATCTATCTATCTGTGTTTGTCTCTCTATCTGTGTGTTTATGTGTATATGGAGAAAGAGTATAGACAGATATAGACATGTCTATCTATCTGTGTCTCTCTATTTGTGTGTATGTAGAGAGATAGTATAGACAGATATAGACATATATATCCATCTATGTATATAGATAGATATATGTATGTACATTCTATGTTTGTATTTTATGCAAATGTATGTGTGTCTATATATAGACATGTATAGAAATATGTGTCTATATATCAGTATATACATGATAATGCACATATCATTCTATGCATACATATACATATTTCAGAATGTATGTACCATGTGTGTATATGTACCATACATGTATATGGATATATCAGAATATATACGTGTATGTGTGTATGTGTGTGGGTGTGTGTGGTTGAAACAGCCCTGAGTTGCCTAGACCACTATATAGTATAATTCGAACATGCATTCTTTTTCCATTACTTTTTTAAAAATTTCCCGTGTGATTGGTTTGGTTCAACTCTTGAGGGGTTGTGGATCCTATTCAGGAAACACTGCAATGTTCCCAGGCTTTATGCAATCATGTCAATGTTTTCCCCAAACAGGAGCACCTGGAAGAACTTAGCATCCACATGGAATCCTTCTTTCATTTGGACTCTGCACTACACATTTTCCATGACAGTGGCAAACACTGTTAATGAGCACACATCTCTTTGTGTTCTGCTTTGCTTGGTATTAATAATCAGAAAGCCATTGGACAAAGTTACCTCTGTTCTTACATCTTTTAAAGAATCTTGTGTGATTCTGACATACATGGGAGCTGTCTTGTTGGGGAAGAAGTTATAAAAGAATGTTTTGTTCTAGGGAATCAAATACTTTTTAAAAAATAGTCAATATATAATAAGCACAGTGGGAAATTTCATTCTCTGTACCTTTCAGTCAATGGTGTAATTCTAAATATATATGACTGCTGTCAAAAAACTATTTGTGAGTATCTGCCTATTTCCTTTTCATGCTTTCATCAAAGATTCCCTAGATCGGGGTTACCTGGGTACTTGGACCCCCAAGGGAGCTGTGGGTAAATTTCAGCCAAACTATGAACTTGGATGGGAATATATATATATATATATATATATATATATATATATACATATATACATACACACACACGTATACATGTATATATATACATATATATATAATTTCTTTATTTTCACTGCTTGGTTTCCTTTGTAATACTATGTCGCTTTTATTTTATATATTTAAATATATTATTCTAAGATGTAGTCTGTAGACTTCACCAGAATGCAAAAGAAGTCCATGACACAAAGAAAGGTTAATAACTTCTGCTCTAGGTGGTTTTATAGATTATTCTTGGGGAGTGGGGAGATGGGGAGAAAGTGCAGAAGTAGAAAAGTAGACACATAGTTTATAAGTATTAATATTCTTTCAGTCACCTTTTTTGGCAAAAATAAGTTTTGAATTTTTCCCAAATATTTAGTATCCACCCCTCTTTCAGATGTCTTGAGAATAGATCTCCAGTGCCCACAAACCCAAAGACTTCTTCTTGTATATATTTGGTCTCACCCAGCTGCTCCTCCTATTTTATTTCCTTTAATGACATTTTTATTCCTCAAGCAGCATAAAGACTGTGAGTATAAACGTGGTGACTCCACTTTTACTGATGGAAAAACACAAGTTTGTTATGGAAATCTTGGCAGATCTTTTTCCATTTTTTTCTGTCTGTCGTACCTTTTCTAGCTTCATCCTTAAATGCCCTTGGGGGAATTTTGTGTAGTTGGGTATTTTGACTAAATTTTCTTTACACTTTTTTGTGTCTCCACTACTCATCCTATCCTACAGGAAAATATTACTCAGAAGCTTGCACTATTCTCCTCTTCAAGATTCCAATTTCATATTCTCAACCAGTGTTATTATTGACTGGTTTTTTTATCTTAGTTTGTCAGACTTCAAGTTTTTGCCAACTGTGACGTTTCCTAGAATCTTTTAGTCTAATCACGGCAATCAATTTCATTGTTAAAGCTTAAGTTTTCTTTGTAAATGATAAAAGTCTGTGTCAATGTCTTTTTTATTCATTTCCTATTTGGAGGTTATCAACAATTTGTTTAAATAGGCCAAATTGAAATTTCCTCAACCATATGTATTATCTTCTCATTTTTATTCTTTCTTCTAGTTTATTATTGATTATGATCTTTGTTTTAGTATATCTGTAAGCTGTCTGTACTCAGAGGATTGCTTCAGACATGACTGGCACATCAATAATCAGCCATTCCATTTCTTTTAAAATATAATCAGTTTCATTTTTATGCTATTTGTTGCTTAAAAATTCCGATGCTTCCTGACTCTCTTCTAGAAGAAAGTATGCACGCTATATATAAGCTACTTTTAAAAAGAAAAAAAAATATTCCTTTGGTATGGCTATTTTTCCTAATTACTATGGTATTTCTTTCCATTTTTCACAGCTGAACTCTTCAAACAAATGGTGTCTCTTGGATTCCTCCTTTGTCCTCATCCCTACTACCATCACTCTAAACAAAGGTTTCATTCCCTTATACTTGGATTACTATGTTTTCTAAAATTTGTTTCCTAACCTCCAATCCTCCTGCTACACCCAAACCCACAATCTGTTCTACACATCACCACTGAATGACTTTCTAAAACACCAGGTTAATCATGAGATTGAAATATCCAATATAATTAACTCTCCATTGATAATTGATAGACCAGATCTATATGGGTTGCTGTGACTTACAAGCTGGCTCTGATAAGGTATAGATTTATTTCTTACATAGAATGTGGGCCATTAATTTCAGAGGCCACAGTATGATTATACTCACTCTCATATTTTGCATTTTTTTATACAATGTCTTAAACTGCTACCAGCAATAAGAAAGGTTTAAGTTTATTTTTTTAGAATGATTAAAGGCAGCATTCTTAACTCTGAGCCATAAACCCTAATCATTTTCCAGCCTGAGGACCTAACACAGTACTGGGCACACAGGCCATTAAAGTATTTTTTGGATGGATGGATGAGTGAGTAAAATACTGACTTGGGAATCCCTGCTCACTATATGGCTTCTATTCTCCCTATCTCCCTGCCACCCACAAACTTTTTTGCTTCTTCTTACATGCTTTTTTAAAATTTAACTCTTATTACAAAGTTGGATTTTGATTGAACAGAAGAGCATAATGAATTTTTGTATTGAGATAAGCAAAAGAAATCTCCATGATGTAGCATAGCTGGAAGAGTATTGCCTTTGGAGTTAAAATAAGTTAAAAATCAGTTTACTAGAAAATATTTCATTATTCTAATTTAACCTCAGCAAAAGCTCTTTTATTCTCCATGAAGATCATAAGTTTAAAGTTGATAGAGACCTTAGATGTCAATCTTGTCTAAGCTCCTCTTTTTATAGCTGAGGAATTCAAGGCTCAGAGTGGTGTTAACTTGTCGATCTCTCATTGGAATAGAAAGTAGCAAAGGGAAGCTTTGAACCCAGATCTTTTTATTCCAAAGCCAGTCTTCCTTTCATTGTACCATGGTGATTCTTCCAGCTTTATTTTTTTGAGCTTTGAATGAGTGCACTTGAACTGCTCTCATCTGCCAATAGTATGGCCCATTCATAAATGGACTGGTTTCGACATGATAACTAACAAATAGACAGTGCACAATTCAGCCAAACCCTAGTGGCCTGAAGCAGGTAATGCACTTTCAGCTGTCTAACTGTGCTGTGCTAACTGTCTTTGCAAGAAGATAAATGTTCCATTTGAAGAAATAATGAATCAGATCCTCCCTAGAGTCCAGGTGACTAGGGTATTACCTTTGGGGCTGAGGGATGTGCATTAATGAATTCACTGGTATCCCAGTGGTCTGAAAGATTGAATGTGCCTCCCCAAGCACCTAACTTACTGCTGAGGAGGGACTCTGGCACAGGGGAGAGTAGAACACAGTATTACTTATCTTCTGTCATCACTTTGCAAATTGACTATTTTTCTTCCCTCACAGAATTCAAATGTAAACTTCCTTACTCCTGAATTTTTCTCTATGTTACTGTAATGGCATTCCTGGGCATATCAAGGGATAGTATCCAGTTGGACTCTGAGGGAAAGTAGTTATCGAACAGTTCCATGTGAGAATTGTTTCCATACCTTAACTGAGTTAACTTGTTAGTCTCTAGCAACCCACACAGCTCTGGTCTATCAATTGCTAATGGAGAAATATAATGAGCATTTGAATGAAACAGAGCTCAGAAGATAAGAAATTGCCTGTGTTTGGAGTCATTTTACAAACTGCCTGTATCTTGAGAAAATTAGGCTTGCACAGTCTCCCTCCCACCTTACCCTTTTTTGAACTCAGCTTTGAAGTCACAGGGCAGATTCTGATTCATACCACTAATGTCTCTTTGTTCTTGGCTCTACTGTTTTCACAAAAATGCTGTAGGCGGCCCACTAGAATGACTAATTTACTGGAGAAGTTATCAAGTCCACTCACTTGCAACCTATGAAATAAGTCAAGTAAAACAATGGTGCCTGCTAGCACTCTTATGGCTAAGGCTTGTCTGTGAAAACCCATTTTGTGCATCACCTCCAATTTTTTAACCACCTCCTACTCCTAATCGTTTCACCTTTGAGAGAGGAGAGAGAGAAAGAGAAACAGAGAGAGGGGGTGGGGGGGTAATAAAGTAAAAGAATGTTTCAGACTCATTTAGCTCAAAAGTAATGCATCAGAAAATTCAATTATTTCACAAGCATTATAATATATTATGTTATTTTGAAATCTGAAATTGCCTTATGTGTGATAGAAGCTTGCAAAAGGGTTTGCATGTTGTCACTGATCTTGAAGATTTGATACATGCACATACCTAAATCTGTATAATGTTTCTATGTTTATGATCTTAAATTTTTATTAATAATTTTATACTTAAGAACATAAAATATTTCAACATCGATGAGCTTAGATATAAAATGTGAAGATAATAAGATGTGCTTCTATGGGAGTTGTGACATTTTCAATCAGCAAGGTAGGATTGAATTAATAAGCCTACTCCTCCCATAGTTGGATTATTCCCTTAAGGGCCTGAGCATGAAATCTTGGTAGTTGCTCTGAGACAGGATGATACCAGTATGCTGAATTGCCAATAAATAGGCGCTTTCTCCAGGTCTATGTAATTGAGATTTAGCATAAATCACAATTCAGTCTCTTTCAAAGGAGATAAACTTTTTATTAAAAGATTACTATAAATATTAGTCGATTTATGAGAGGCAGTATGGCAAAATGAATAGAAACCTTGGACTTTAAGTAGATAGCCTTGGAATCAGGAAGACCTGAATTCAAATTCTTTTTCTGACACATTCTTGTTGTATGACCCTAGGCAAGTCACTTAACCTTTTAGTGCAACCTGGAAAAGGTCTAAGACTGTAAGTTGCAAAGCAGGCCCTGATCTGAACTGGTAGAAACAGTTTTCCCATTAGGGGTTCCCTGTACCAAGTCTGGTGAAAAAAAAAAAATCTAATGTGGGATTTAGGCAAAGTGATACAAAATGAGAAAAAACCGAAAGCAAGAATTAAAGAAATACAAAACTTAAGTCAAAACCGATCTTTCTGCTCCTTCAGCCATCTAATTGGTTTTTAACTAGACTCCAATGTTCTCTAAGTCATGCTGTAATCATTTATAATCTACTCTGGTATTTCTCTTGGAATCAGGAATAACATTGTTGATTGACTGGTTCACGAATTAAATCACTTAAGTAACAATTATTAAGCACTCTGGTATGAGGAGAAGCAGCAGAGCACACTCGGTAAGTGCTGGTCTTGAATCAGAAGACCTGAGTCCCGATTCTGCTTCTGACACTTCCAAGCTGTGTGACTGTGGAAAGTCATTGAACTCCTCAGTGTCACTCTCAGTGACTACTCTCTAAGAGTGTAAGTTACAGAGGAGTTAACATTTTGAGATGGAAAGAATTTCAAAACCAATGGCTCCCTATGTTGATAAAATCATAGATCTGGACCAGAAAAATGGAAACTATGGAAGGAATTGTGCTAGACAGGAGCATAGGTGTTGTTAGTGCTCCTTTCCTGCTCTGACTTTTAACAATAACGCAAGGATGGCTACTAACTTTTAATTAAGTCACTGGGTTCCTACTACTGGAAGTCTTTGCAATCTTCCCAAACAGCCAGATTTAGTGACTTATGGCTACATGCAAAGCCAGGCAACTTAGGGTCTAATGCTTTAAGCATCCCAAATGCTTACGCCCTTTTCTACTAAAGTGTGGCTCCACAAGAACAGAAAAACCCTTGCTTGTCCATCACACACTGCCCCAAGCAAAAAGAAAGTCCATAAAAAAATAAAATGATTAATTCTCAGTATTACCATGACCTTAGAACTTCCATTTTGGAGGTGCCTCAGCATATCTCTGGCATGTGGTGTCATTATTATTTTCAGTTTTCTCTCTTCTTGAGAATGCATAATCTTCTTTTTACATCTATTCCCCCAGTAACTAGTATGGGTTCTACATACTGTTTTGTTTAGGTTTTGCTTTGTTTTTTTCTCAAAGGATGCAATATAGTGTAATGGAAAGAACAGTGGCTTTGGGGTTGGAATAGCTGGATTTAAATCTTGGTTCTACTACTTATTACTTATATGACTTTAGTCAAGTCATTTCATCATCATCATTATCACTAACATTTATAATACTTTAAGGAAATTCGCAAATATTATCTTATTTTATCCTCATGGCAACCTTATAATGAAACGGCTATTATTATTCACGTTTTAGAGATATGAAAACTGGGACCTACGCACGTGGCTAGTAAGTGTCTGAGGTTAAATTTGAACTTGATTCTTCCTGGCTTTAGGTCCAGGTATCTCTCCATTGTCACCTAATTGCCTCTTTGTGCTTTCCCCCACTTTATCTGTAAAATAAGAGCATTGAAAATCACTAAGTATCCTGCTAGGCTTAAATTTTAAAATTTTGGTATAAAAGGAACCAATATTTTCTCCTACCAGTTCCCTCAACCACCTTTAAATGTATTTCAACATAACTATAATAGTTTTTAAAATAGTCCTTGAACTTCCAAAACTTAGCTTTCCCTGTGGTAGATGGGAATCCAACATTAGAATCGCTCTTAATATTTTGATGGATATGTGAAGACTTTGATTTGGTCATCCAAGGCTATAGGTGCATACAAATACATAAATTCACCATGTGAAGTATATTATGCAACCTATTCAAGTCCCCTTATCTTGAACAACTCTTAAACATGCCCTTTTAAGTCTTCCAGAGTGAGGACTACCCAATATACTGAAGTCCTTCTTCTAAATGAAGGGTTCTTAACTTTTTTATGTAATAGACCCCTTTGGCAGTGTGGCAAAGCCTATGGACTCCCTCTCAGAATGTTTTTAAATCCATAAAATAAAATACATAGGATTGAAAGAAAACCAATGATTGAAATACAGAAGTCCACATTCACAGACTTCACATAAAGAATCTAGATCTATTGACAATTAAATAGATACCAATGGAGTGGAAGAGCCATCTGTAATGGTATTCTTTATTCCATTTCTCCTGCACAGTTCATTAGCAACCTGTTACCAAATATTTGGGGGAAATTATAGACATCATTATTGGAGGGGGAAGATAATTGAGAAAGTTTCAATAACTGCCAATCTATCTATCTTCAGTAACTCCAAAATATATTTATGAAAATAGTCTACACATATATCGAGATCATCCTTGATGAAGATATTAGGAAGCTCATGTATTATATTTATGGCAACTCGAATCTTTACAGTAATATCATTGACAGAATGGTTCAGAGAATACAAGATCTCACTGTATTTATTTGTTAAAAGTAAAAATAAATCAGTAGAGGAAAATGTCTCTTTTAAGGTTGAGCTATAAGGTATCTTTCAAGAATTTGCTATATTATACAAGAGTAATTGAGAGACTTAACAGCAGAGATAACTTTGTTCAATTTCCACCCTTAGATTTAGAGATCCTTCAGTTCACAGACTGTTTATTTTTTTCTGTTTTGTTTTTGTTTTTGCTGTTCTTTGTATCCCTAGAGCTCAGCATAATGTCTGGCATTAAGTAGGTGATTAATTACTGCTTGTTGACTGACTGCCTGCCTGACAACAAATTCATAATTATTAATATCAGATAAGATATAATTTTTTGCCACTGTCATTGAGACTATCTGGTATAGAGTCCAAATGGATGAAGAATCCTTCTAGAGGCTCCTCTTGTTGTTAATCAGTTATTTCAATCATGTCTGACTCTCCATGACCCCATTTGGGATTTTCTTGGCAAAGATACTGGAGTGATTTGTTATTTCCTTCCTAAGCTCATTTTATAGATGAAGAACAGAGGAAAAGAGGGTTAAGTGACTTGCCCAGGGTCATACTGCTAATAAGTGTCTGAGCCTGGATTTGAACTCAGGAAAATGAATCTACTTGACTCCAAGCCCCTCACTCTATCCACTGTACTGTCTCACTGTCCTGATGTTCCCCTTAGTGCATGACATTGCGCTGGCTTCCTCAAGCCCCAATAACAAAACGTAAGGATATTGTCAGAGAGCTGAGTGATTGGAAAAGGAGGTGGGCCAATCACGTAGCAAAAAGAAGGCATAACTGATGTACAGGCCATGTACCCTATTGCTATGTGCATAACGTCAAGAAGATAGACAATGCCCTGGGCTCAGAATTTACAAAAGCAGAATGGATTTCATCTGAAAAATTAGAACCCCAGACTTCTAAAGTGTAAGAGTTAGGAAGCACGTCAAAAGCCATCTGATCCAACTTGTGTACAAATAGGACTCCTTTCCTTGGCATTCCCAACAAGGGTCAAATTTGTCATCATGTGAAAACATCGCATGGGAAGTTTTCCTCATGTGAAAACTTCCAGCATTGGGAAAGATACTACCTCTTATGGCAGAATGTTTAATACTTTTGGACAGTCAAATTATTAGGAAGTTGAGGTTTTTCTCCTCATATGCAGACAAAATCTAACCCTTTTTCAACTTCCAAACACTGCTCCTGATTATTTTCCTTGAGAGTGTAGCAAGTTAAAAACTATCTTTTACAAGGCAGCCTTTCAAATAGATGAAGATGACTATAGCATCCTCCTGACCAGGATCCTTCACCAGGTTAAAAATCCACAATTCTCCTAATCAATCCTGCTAATAAATCATTCTTAACCTTCTAGCCATTCTGCCTACCTCCTCTGAATGGAATCCAATTTAATAACCTCCTTCCTAAAATGTGATGCCACAACTGAAAAACAATAGTCCATATATAGTCAAACCAGGATAGAGTAAAGCAGGACTATCATTGCCCTTTGTATAGGATACTTTCCTTTTGTTAATGAATTCTAAGATTAAATTCGGTTTCGAAGTTGCTATGACCTAATCATGATTGAAACTGGCCTAATAGTCCACTAAAATACCTAGGTTGTTTCTACATTAACTGCTGTTGATTCTTTGAACCCCAGTGATGGATTTTACATTTGTCCTTATCAAGTCATTGAATCTGATTCATTCTGTGTTTCTAGTCTGTCAATGTTTGTTTTCATTCTGTCATCTAACATTTTAGCAATCCCTCCCAGCTTTGGTCTTCCACATATCTGATAAATATGCTTCACACAAGTAAATAATAACAATGTGGAAGAGAACAAGATCAAGAATAGATACCTATGACATTCTCTGTGGGACTCAACACTTCTCATCACTCGCTGAGTCTTGTAAATAGACAGGCCCATATTCTTAACCAACTTAACATCTTTTCATCCATCCACAAAGAAAGTTTTTGCTCAAATACCTTCCTGAATTCTAGGGATACCATATTCTCTGTATTCTCTCCATCTGTCAGTCTATTAATCCTTTCCCCAAAATGGCAATTGTCTTTATCTGTCATGATTTGTTGTTGATGTTTCTCCACAAGTCAGCATTGATCACTGTTCCTTTTCTGTGTCCTCACAAGCAATCCTTTTATTAAAATATTCTAGAATTTTTCCAGGAATTATAGAAGCAAGATTTGTTGCAGTTAGTAATAGATCAGAAAATGTCCTAATTTTTTATCCTCCTAGTCATGCACCAATCCCCAAAGTTTCTACTGATAATTAATTGAGGTATTTTAATCTCTTCCTTTATTATTGAAGTAAACTACCTGGCAGAGAGAGAATCATTGCTGGAGTAGTATAGATGGATAAATTGAAAGAAAACAATGTTTCTCTACAAAATGTCAACTCTCCTAGTCTCAAAACTTATTAATCCACCTAGCTCATTTTACCCTTCTAGCTTGTGATCTCATCTCAATTTATAAACATTATCATCTTCTTCAGGCTATCCCTTCCTCCATACAATCACCTCCATCTTTCTATTAGTTTATACTAAAAAGAAAGTAAGATTCTACAATTCCACTCACTACTGTCAATAGTATCTTTCTAACGGATGTTTTGCTTTATTTGGGGGGTAGAAGGATGAAAGACAATACTTCTCAACCTTTTTCATTATATATTACATTGGTAATTTTCTAAATTTGTAGGAGAGAAGTTATCCTACACTCACTGATGAAAACTAATGTTAGAAGACTTGGGAGTACAGGACAATAGAGGGAAAAAGTTTTACTATAGTAACAAACAGAAGGAAAAAGGTCATTTATTTATTTGGTCTTGATACTTTCCTCATGTTTATTAAGTCTGCAGTGCCTGGCACAGGCTGCAAGCTCAAGGCTTGTATTTTTTACCTATACAATATCCTGAGATTCTCTTTCTAAGTGGGGTTGATGACATTCAATGGATTTGAGTATAACTGCAAACTCAGATGGTTTGGATACAGAATTTCCAAGAACCTTGGCCACTTGCAACTGGGAAAGTTCTACCTTCAGGTCCTCTACCTGCACTAGGATTACTGCCATGCTATACTGCCCCTGGCACGGAAGGGAAAGGGGCCTCTCTGACGCATATATGATTCATTATATCATATTATTTGTGTGTCATGTTGTATGATTTATGTATTATATTATTTGTATATTGTATTTTTCTGCATATTGTTACTTGTATATTTCTGTATTATATTGTTTGTGTATATTATTGTATTAGAATGCAAACTCCATGAAGGCAGGGCCCATCATCCAGAACCTCATGCATTGCTCTGTACACAATAGATCCTGAAAGAATTTTTTTGCTGGATTCACTAAACTAAAGAAATTAATTTAATATAACAAATTAGTTTTTAAATATATCAGTGATTCCTAGCACACTATAATTGGAACATAGAGATAATTATTGAATAAAAGGCCTTATCTATTGTGGAAAAAGAACGAGATTTGGTATCAGAGAACCTCAGTTTAAATTCCCCTTTTGCTAGTTATAAACCGCGTGACTTTGGCAAGTCTGGGCCTCAATTTCTTCATTACTTTTACTTCTAAATGTACAAACCTATGAGAACCTGTATATTCTTCTGTCATCATGTAAGATTATAGCTTTGCCTCCAGTCTTAGCTTCTTACAAAAGGATTCTATAGAGACTCTATGAAATACCTCACATCCTTCAGCATGGATTGTAAATATTTATGCTAATCATAACTGGATGCATTCTGGACCTTAAATGTCTTCCCTCTACTTGTAGTAATGTTAAAATTGATAGAAAACTCTGAGTCTAAAGCCAACTAGCTAATTTAGGAATACTATATGAAAATCTAGATCTCTTCCCTGAGACTCTAAATTATATCCAGCAAAATTGGTATTTTAAAAAAGTGAGATTTAATTTCTGTTTTCTTGGACCTGGAGAAGAGAAGCTCATATTGGAAATCTTTTTCCTTTAAAAAATAAGCTTTTTTGGAATGATGCCAATAATATTCAAAAGAGCATCATGGCGGAAAACCTATAACACTGATTGGACTGTAGTGGAGAATGGATGGGAGGAATTTGTGAGGCTGAGCCCTCTTGCACTAAAGTTCAAAAAGCAGAAAAATAATTATAAAGCCTGAAATACAAGGACAGACAAGAGAAAGAAAGCAAGGTTGAACTAGCTCATCTTTAAATGAAGAAATATAAGGCTTCCACAAATTGAATCAACTTTATTGGCAAATGACTTGCACAGAAATAAAATAGAAGAGGACATCTAACAAATGCAACTTTCACTTTAAACAAATTTCAGCATATGATTTTACTGTATTTAAAGTAACTCTTCATGAATGCACATTTCTGCTTTGTATTCCTCTCAATATTTTCATTTAAAAGGGAGTTGCTGTGCAAAATAACGTCCTTGTCTGTCCCTTCCTCATACAAACCTCCAATCAAATTTAATAAAGCTAGTTTGATACAATGCCAGCCTACACTTGGTTTACCCTTGGTCGACTTTAATAGGGTCAAAAATATTTTCGCATTGGCAGTGTACGCATTAATCATTTTTCCAGAGGATTTAGAAAATTGGAAGAGACAAGGCCAAGCAAAATTTTAAATTAATTGGGCCTACCCCAGCATTCCAGGGTCACCTTGTGTCAGTTGTCCCACATTTTCCAGGTCATGGAGTTCTTGTGTATCCTACAGCTGCCATGAGGAGAGATCCGTGCTGTGGGCGCACAAAGGTGAAAGAATTTCTCTCAGAAAGTGTGAATTTTCCTACGGGCAACCACAACAATTGCAGCTTCCAGATTGTCGCCAGACACCAACCACTTAAATAATGCATGCTCGGCTGACGCCTCTACTTGGGCATTTTCTAATCGAGTAGTCAGGGAAATTTGCAAACACTCTGTCATTTACCATAAATCCAGTGCCTGCTTATAACGATGGAGTAATTAATTTTAGTGCTGCTCGGAATTATTAATTTCAGCTCGGAATCTGTTTTCACAATGGCTATTAAACCCCGCCCCCCACCAAACGTCCTCGGAAAAGGTTCAAACATCAATGTGCTCTTCTTACAAGGGAAGTCGTGTCTTCTGTTAAGGTTAGCTGATCTCTTCCAATGGGACACCAATAACCGCATCCACATTTTTGGCTGGAATCTACAAGAATACTCTCTCAGTTTTGGACTGCCTGGCCAGCTGAAGTGGGTAACACAAAAGAAGAGAAACTGGTGAACTCTTTCTTAGGAGAGAAGTATTTCATTTATAAGCTCCTAAAAGACCTTACTGTAGGATACATCTGAACTGTTTAGCTCTCAAATATAATGGAGGCAAAGTGCTGGAATCTAAGGACAAAAAAATCTGAAGGAGAGAAAGTTGCCATATGTGTTTTATCACATGTTTAAATATTCCTTCCATTGGACAATAAGGAAGAATCTTTTCAGCGGATAAAAATGGATTGTATTAGTAAAACTCAATTACGAGAACTCCAGTGTGAAACTGGCAGTAATCACTTTTCATATCCAACATACACAGTGAAAATTGAGTATTAAATATTGTGTATTTTTATCTCTGTAAAGCTGACTTTGGCATTCTCTTGTTGGATATTAGTTTCTGACTAAAGCAGCTGCATGATCTGTCATAGGAATGTCCATATTATAAATATATAATGAGCATGAGAACATTGGTGCAGCCTTGTTTGACTAATGGTTGGATCCATCTTTATCAAGATCATGTACAAATAGCTAGCACAACTATTGGAAATTTAATTGCCATGGAAGATTTTTTCCCCTTTTCTACTGCATGACTGATCAAGAAAAAAAATAAAGGAAAAGCAAAGTAACATCCAGAATTCTAAACATTCTTCATCGAGAAATCAGACTTAGTTAAGTAAATTCCAGGATGTTTGTGGTTATCTGGGTTTAAACATTGCTGATACTTCTGGCTACTCCTTTTATATAACTATGTTGTTTGGCAAGGTTGCCATTGTTGTTATTTGAGTTTTTGTTTTCTTTGGTGGGGGAGGATTGCTTTTGTATTTATTTTTGCTTTGCCTTCTTATTGCTTTCTAAAGCTGGTTTCATTCTTTAGAAGATCTGTAAACCTTTAGATATAAGAGCAGACTTTCCCAGTCTAACGAAGTGAGGGTATCATTCAGTGCTAATGAAATTACCTCCTAGAACAAAATGCTGACACAAAAATGGTGATGTAGGAAAAAGCAAATGATTTAAGAGCAGGTTTGAGGAAAAATTGACATCCCAGAATGATGAGCTATTGTTTCTGTGGCATACAGTGCTACCAAATTGGAAAATGCTGCTGTTTCACGAATAGGTGAAACGACTACAGTTGTATTTAATTTGGAGAGTTTTTAACCATAGACAAAGAAATGAGACACTATTTTTTAAATGAGAAAATATATGATTAGCATATGAAAATGTAATTTTATATCTCTCTTGACCTGGAACTGTGCCATAGGTATCAAGAGAGACAGGTTGTTTTCAAATTTGAATTGAGTCATACAAACCATGAAAAGTTTTGCTGCAGAGTCAAACTTCAGAGTCCAAATCTTCAGTGAGATTCAAACATTCCCAGTCATCTAATTCAAGCTATCTCATTGCGTTTGGGGCCTCTTCATTACATGTTCCAGGTTTTCTACTTCTAGAATGCCAAAATTATTGCTCATTTAATTAAAGTCAAGAGAGTCCGTTTGGGACACTTAAAAACATGGAAATGCTGGAGAGCCCAAAAGCCCTAGAAGGCAAAGAAAAATCTCAGTGGCATCTCTCCTAGGCTATTAAAGATTCTGGTGTTTAGAGAAAGAAAGCTCTCACATAGTTCTGACCTCGCCCTGGCTTTTGGGGTTTTGTTGTTGTTGATTTTGGGGTTTGGGGGGTTTTTGGTGGGGAGGGGAGGGAGTTTGGAATAATGAAGTTGGCAAACGGACCTTTAGAAGAAGAAACACTGGATTCTTTCCTCTTTGGGGTTACAATATATAGCCCTGAGTTACTAAACCTCCCAAACTGTTCAAATATGTTTCTTGTGTTTTTCATTCAATTCTTAAATTGTCTGGACCAAAAAAGAGGCTCATTAAAAAAAATTAATCATTGGGATAAATAATTCAAATGTTATGAAACTAAGCCAGAAACAGGACAGAGTTCAACTCCATTAATTAGTCATTACAAACTACTGACTTGTAACATAATACAGCTATGGTTTTGGCATAAAATATTGTGGAGCTATGTCCTGTGTAGAAAGTTAGAGTGTAAGATTTAAAAAGGAAAAATCTATTAAAGTTTCTATTTTTTCCCCTTATTATTTGGTACTGAATTGTGCCATCACTGGGACATTATGTTACTAGCATTGTTTTTCCTATTAATCAGAAACATTTAAACTTTAATTCAGGATATTTTGTTTAAAAGCAGCGCTATGTAGCTCCTCACTGTATTTTGACAGCAAACTGAATTCTTGTTCACAAGTATAGGATTTGTTTAGCTCCAGGCATCTGTGTTTGGATTACGAGAATGCTGATTGGTTCACTGCCAGGGGCACACAAAGGTCAAGCTGTCCTTTTTTAAAGACTTTTTTTCTCCACCCCCCCAACTCTTTTTTTTTTTTTTTTTGCTTAAGAGTTTGGCTCATTAATCAGAGTTAAAAGAAAGGGGAAAAAGCAGTGACTTGAAATCATTTGATTCTTTTTCAAGGGGTATTTTAAAAAGCAGAACTTGCCGTTAGTGTTAGAGGTTGAGTAGATGTTTGTATGGATCACACTGACATACTTTACTGACAGGTGACCTGAAACCTTTCAAACTGACATCTGTCACAGAGACAGACAGAAGTTTTTTAGCCCGAGAGCCTGTTTTCCTGACATTTCATTTTTTCATCAGATTTTGAGAGAAGGGAAAAAAAGATGAACTTGAAAAAATCTTGCCAGGGGGAGAAAATGAGATCAGGTTTTCTGCAGCTGTCTAAGTCACCTTTAAAGGTCAGAGGTCCAGGAAAAGTGAACGAAAAGGTTTCAGTTTGATGTTATTGGCTAAAAGGACAGATTACCTTCTAAAGTGCATTCCTACCCCCTTGCTTACCCACTGGACAGTGTTTCGGCAGGGATGCTATTCAGGGTTAGCTTCCTCATCCCATCGGAACCTCAGTTTTCAAATAGTCACAGGACAAATCAAGTTCAATCCATCCTCTCTCTCTCTCTCTCTCTCTCCCTCTCTCTCTTTCTCTCTCTCTCTCACACACACACACACAGAATGCAATGGACAGATGCATGAATTTTCCCACAAGTTTACTACTTTTCCACTCTGTAATATTTGAAATGGTCAGAACACTTCAAGAATAATATCGAATATTTTTTTTTAATTTTCGCTATAGTCATTTCTTCATAAAAGCAAAATGTTATTGTTGATTAGCTTACACATAGCCTAACCACTTTTCTCTTGAAGAGCGAATTATATACATAAAATCCATGGACACTAGTCTTACTACCAAATGGTTAACTCTCAGAAGCTACATTTTAGTTTTGGGAGAGACACAATAGAAATTCCCCGTCAGATGGGGGAAGTTTTGGAGTTGAAAATGTTTGCTTACTAATATGGAAGTGGATATGACTTTAGTGGCCAATAGTGTCAGGGCCTCTGGTAAGTCTCATTCTATCCTGGTGGCTGCACTTGTTTCACTATAGATTTTCCCCCTTTTTACCCCTACCCAGCCCATGCCTTGCCACCCCACTGCAGAAGCATTGGTAAGTACCATAGCATTGAAGAGATCAGTGTCTATCCATTTACTTGAAGGCGAAAAAAGAAAAAGACAACTTCTCTACCACCTCAGGCTACTGAGGTAAGTCAGTTTTCTGGTATTAATTAAATTATACTTACGGGACACCTCTGCCTCTTCCTCTTCCTTCCCTTAGTACATGAGTTTCATTTGCCATAGACAGGATTAAGGGCCTCTGTCACTAGTTCAGTATAAGGTCATCTTATCCCTCATATCCTCTAAAAAAGTATAGTTTCATTGTAGAAACCCACTGGTTCTCATTTACTATCAAAGATTAGCCTAAAATGCAAGTCTGACCATGTCATCATGCTACTCAATAAACTCCAGTGGCCTGTCACTCCTATCACCCCCAGAATCAAATATAAAATCCTCTGGCTTTTAAAGCCCTGTGTAACCAGTGCGCCACCTCACCCATACCTTTCCAGTCTTTATACACACACACACACACACACACACACACACACACCTCTGCCACGTACTCTGCGTTCCTATGACATTAGCATCCTAGAACAAGACATTCCATCTCCTGTCTCTAGGCATTTTCATTAGCTGTCCCCCATGCCTGGAATGGACATACGCCTCTCTTTCTTCTGGCTGCCCTGGCTTCCTTTGGGTCCCAGCTAAATCCCTATCTTCTACAGGAAACCTTTCCTGATCTTCTTAAATTCTAATGCTCTACCACTGTTGATGATTTGTTATTTATCTCGTTGTGTTGGTACATAGCTGTTTGCATATTGTCACCCCTATCGGGCTGGGAGCTCCTACAGAATGGGTACAGCTTTTACCTTTGTTTGCATCCCTAGTGTTTAGTTCAGTGCCCAGCATGTAGTAGACCCTTCAGAAATACTGCCTGTCTGGCTGATTCCTCTGGGGTCCTATAGGTTTGGCATTAGCAGACTTCACCAGCAGGTTGGGGACTATGATGATGCATGGTTCTCAAGCTCTTGTCTGCCCCAGTAATCTGAAAAGCGGTAAGAGTAGCACAGGAGAAATTAGTCAACAATAAGGACAGCAGATTATTCTCAAGACAGAGGGAATAATTAAGCCAATTTATGTAGAAGGAAAATAACCATGGTTCCCATTATGGTGGCTCCACCATGGCCAATCGCCTAAAGTATTTTGTACATTGTAATTTCCATGTATCTCAACTGTGAACTCCTTGACCACAGGGTCTGTCTTTTATTTCTTTTTGTATCTCCAGCACTTAGTATGGTGCCTGGCATACAGTAGGCACTTTATAAATGCTTACCGACTGACTTTCAGCCAAGTATGTAAGAAAATAGTTAGCCTTAGCACCTACCCAAGGTAGAGAAATTGAATATAATTCAGGTGATACCTGACACAATCAAAATATTGATTTTATATAAACTGAATTCTGTCCACTTTGCCTCCAGGTATACCCAATATAGTACAGCCAAATTGACCAGTTATTCCGAAATCTCCCTGAATCTGTCCTCTCTATAAAGGTCTGGCCCAGACTAGCTCATTTTACAAAGAGCATAATTTCAGTGCCAATGGATTGGCTGCATCCCAAGACTTCAATATTAGTGAATCCTTCTTCCTAGTTAATGTTTAGTATGGTAAATAGATACTTATTAAATTGTTCTGATATGTTAAATGTAAAGTATGTGAGAAGGTCATGTCTCATACCCATAGAAAGAGTTCAATATGGCAAAACATTCTTTTGTGTTAAGCTTGATTGAAAGCTTGGTAATATATTGATGTCATGCCTCAGCTAGTAGCTTAGCAATGCTCTGCCTTTCTTTTCCTATTTTTCTACTCTACTTCATCAACACTCCTCTCACTTAATCCTTTTTAGGCAAACAAGCTAGTTGTTAGTACCTCTTGAGAGAGAAATCTAATGGAGCATAGCTTCTATTTTCTCATAAAGTGCCTATCTTGGGATGTATAGTACAGTGAAAGTAACTTGAGCAGCTTTTGCAGTCATGGATTTTTTTTGCCTTTTTATAGAATCCTTGACAAGCATTATGTCAATTATATTGACAAGAAATAAGTAGTTTTTAAAATAGCCATCTATTCTGTCCAGTACTGCCATTGTCCTGGTCTGCTAGCATAATCAACAGGCTGGCTTTGATTGGGAAAACGTAAAAGTATTCACAGGTCAGTTCATAGCCTTTAATCAGAAATCATCTGTGGAGTCAGTAAAAATGAAGAAATTCAAAGGGTCCTCTAATACTGGTAATTAGATCAGTTCAATGGGGTACCTCAGAAAAAAAAGACAGGGAGAGCAAACCTCAAAGGTTCAAAGATGCTCATTATAGTCTGGAAGCCATATCCCATTCTCCCCTGTTTTTAAGCCACTTCCTCTTGGTCCGAGGATCCCATGGACTGTCCTTTGAGGAATATCATCACTTGTCTTTCTCTTCTTGAATCAGCAACATACTTAATTTTAAAATGTTATAACATTATATATCAGACAAACACTCAATAAATGTTCTTTGAGAATGATATCTTAGTAAAGATTATGTATGATAGATGTTGGAAAAAAATCATATGCAAGCTATACATATATCTATTGAATTGATAATATGATGATGTTTTTTCCAATAAACTTCCTAGTAGGTTGATGATCCCACCAATCTATTTCCTGACTTTCTTGACTTCCCTTTGAATTTGATTAAAGAATTATTTATTAATTAATAATGGTGTATAGGCTTAATTCTTACGTCTCTACCTTTTGAATACCAGATGCTATTTTTGCAGGCCCTAATGTGACCTTAATGGCCACAGCAATGAGCGTTTCTTGGATTTCTTAAGCTGATTGTAACTTGAGGATGCATAATCGGAAAATTTCTGCTCTTCTAACATTTACTTATTCACAACGACATAAAACTCAGGGACTGCAATTTATAAGTGCTACTTGATATCCAAGAACAAGCCAGACCCGTTTATGAGACTTTTAAAGCCATTCCTTTTCAAAACAAAAAGTCACATTGTTCCAACATCATGTGAACTGGAGCACCAGAAAGTTCAATTTCAGTTCAGAACTGCAAACCCAGATGATTTAAGTGGGTTTTGAACTTGGCGAAGCATCTTAGGTTCAATTTCAGAAATTTTAGAAGGAAAATTCAAACAGAGTGACACTTCATACACAGCAAATAAAGTTCATCAGATAAGTTTCTGGAGGAAGGAGGAAATATACTGATAAATGTAAGCTTTTCTATTTTCACCTCTCTTAGGAGCAAGGAATAAGAAAAAAAGACAAGTAGACTTTGGGTCATGTCCACTCTTGGTCAGTAAAAGAGACTATAGCACCACAAATAAAAATCTACTGGTGCCAGTCTTCACAATCACTGTTATCAATTGAGGTGGCTGGTCCTAAGAGACAACATTAGCTGAGGCACCTTTACGTCAGATTTCTAAATTGAATCTTGCCTATTTAGAAAAAAGTTGGTTTCTACACTTAGCACATTCCTTGTTTGTTTGTTTGTTTTTTAACCAGATTTGGGATTGTCTTGTTATAAGGATCTTCCAGACAGGAAATTCCTGCTACACAAATATATCAGCAAATGATCTGTAATTTATAATCTAAGAGAGTCACCTGAAATATTAAGAAGTCATGATTTGCAGGGTCACATAACTACTATAACAATTAGCAAATTCCTACCTTCTCTTTCTGTAATCCCTGTGATTAATTCAGAGTTGCTATCTGTGCCTGGGGAGAAAACTTTTCCTCTGTCCCCTCATCGTTAACCATCCCTATTTAGCTTAGTCCCTTGGCACTTTGAAGTCCCCGTCTTCCTTCACCTTCTCTCCAATTTTATCCCCTGAAAATTTTTTGTACTATTAAGAAATTCCCTTTCATCTTCACACTATTCTTTTCGCAATCTTTTTATCCATTAGTGCTCAAGAAATCTTTGCTTTCCTCTGAAGACCTCATTTCTTTCCACCTTTCCAGAACTGTCCATCTCTTCTTACATGACCTCAAAACAATAGGCCAAGAGAATCTCTTCATTGTCTTGAACCAATGGTTAAACAGATCAATAAGGTACTAATTTCTATACCAGTTTTCCTTGCCCCTTTGTCTTATCATTGTTCAGATTTGGCTTCCCATCAATTCTGGGTCAGCCCTACCATCTTCCATCATCATTCTCATTCCCAGGAAGCCAAAAAATCCCATACTTTCTGTTTCAGTCCTCTATGAATTCATGTCCTCTAATTTCAACTGAACCTTAAGAGCTGCATGGCAATCCTCTAGTTGACTTTCTGCCAGATTCTTCAACATAGCTATTCCGAGCCTTGTCTTTTCTTTGCAAACTTCAAATGCTCTCCAACTCTCTCCACATCAGCAAATAACCAAGCTAGAATCTTGATATTTTAATCAAAAAGCACTAAACTAAAAGGCAAGTGGGAATCAAGAAAAAATGCCTATCTGTATCTATTGTACTAAATGGATAGCTACAATGGAAGAAGAAAACCTACAGAAGAGATCATCTGAAATTCATGAACCTAAATCCAACAGAGGAGCCATAAAAAAAACACATGGCAGCAGATTTCTGTGTTGAAGTAAGTAAAATACAAGTAACAAGCAAGGGAAACTAGAAATCTCAAAGCAAGGAGAAAAATTTGACCTCATGGTCATCACTAAGACTTGGTGGGACATGCTCTGTGCCTGGAATATAGCCCTGGATAGTCATGATCTATTTAAATAAAAAAATAAGATGGGAAAAGATTAAGAAGACTAAGATTAAAAAAAGATTAAGAAGCAATATTTATTTGAAAAAATCTGGGAAGAAGAGCAGTGAAGTTGGTGGAGAGCATTTGGATGAAGGTCAATAAGGAAAAACCCAAAGAGATTGTCACTGGAATCTATGACCAACCACCTAGATAGAAAGGGAACAAATATGGAGTTCTAAAACCAGAAGTCACAAGTCTGACACAGAGGTGTGTATAATTAATGAATGAAAACATTTAATTAAGCATTGTATGTCAGGTACTATACTAAGTGCAAGGGATACAAATTCAGTAAAGCAAAACTACCCCTGTCCTTAAGAAGTCTACGTTATAACAGATTAAGACAAAACATATAAGAGAGCAGTGGCTGGGTAGGGGCTGCTTTGGAGTATAAGTCAGAGTAAATGGTGATTGAAGTAATAAGGCAATCAACTGAGATGTCTTTATCAGGAATAATAGTGTTGATTTGATTACTGGCATGATGTAGTGGGGATGGGGAACTTCAATTATCCAGACATCTGTTGGGGCTCTCTGCCAAAAACAGGGTTGTTAATAATTTCTTGGTTGGACTTAATGATAATTCATTCTTCAAAAGGTAGAGAAATATGATCAATGCAATAACCAATCACAATTTCACAAGTCTGGTGATGAATCATGAAATCATGATTCCAATCTCTTGGTGAAGAGGTAAGAGACTAGAGGGGAAGAATGAAACATAACATTTTTCAGACATAGCCAACGTGTGAATATATTTTGCTCTTTATTACAAGGGATTGCCTTTTTAAATTTATTTTATGTGGTGGAGACTCATGGAATGGAGAAGGAATAATAGTCATAGAGAAACAAAAAAAACCTAAAAAAGAGCATAAACATCAGCATCATTGCCAGCATTTAGATATCATTTTAAGGTTTTCAATGTCTTTTACATATATTCTCTCATTTAATTAAGGAAACATTTAAAAATACACAGAAAAGAAGAGAAAGAAGTTCAGAATTGCATGCAAACAGAGTAGTAAAATTATAGTCAGGACTTCAGAGAGTCAAGATGACAGAGTAAGCAGTAAATTATCATAACTCTCCCATATTCACCCCCATACATTAGCATATGAAAACAAATCCTGGAATAGTAGAACCAACAAAAAGACAAGGTAAAGCAATCTTTTAGCCCAACAAACTTGGAAGATAAGCAAGAAAGGTCTGTCTCACTCAAGAAGAAAGGGAATGAAGACCAGGACAGAAAGCATCCAAGCAAACCAGCAGCAACCTCTACCTCAGCAAACCAACAGGAGATCCTGACTCCAGTGTGGTGGAACAGGCAAACACCAACACTAGGCCCCGCCATGCACCTCAGCATAGCCAGGGAAACAAGCAGACTCCAGCTCTAAGAACCATCATGTGCCTCAGCATAACCGTGGGAAAACAGAAAGCTTCCAGAAGTCAGATTTTTGCTGCTTCAGTGTAGCCCTGAGCAAATAAATAAACTGCAGAGGCCAGACCACTGTGTCCTTCAGTGTGGCCCCAGTGAAACACAGAAACACCCCATCAACCTCAGCACACTCCAGACACCAGCACTTGGACCTGGTTCAGCACCAGGTAAGCTGCCATACCCCTGTGGTCTCCAGTAGTGCCAGCCACACCACAACCCACATCCTCAGGAGAGCAGGAGACATGAAGGTCCCTTGTGAGCCTCAGGCAACATCAATACAGCACCAGGTAAACAGCCAGGGCTTGCAGCCCCTGGCACGAGAAGCCTGAGACTGAGCCCTTTTACCCCAGGAGCCCAGCTCAAATTTAAAAGAAAAGAAAAAGGCAAAAAAAGATGAGCATAAAAGAACAAAAAATATCATCTAACCATAGAAAGTTATTATGGTGACAGGGAAGATGAATACAAACTCAGAAGAAGACAGTAATGCCAAAACACCTACGGGCAAAACCCCACATGAAATTGGAAAGTGGTATCAAGCCCGGAAAGCACTCAAAGAAGAGGTCAAAAAGGAGCTTAAAAATCACATAAGAGAAAAGAAAAATGGGGAAAGTAAATAATAGTGATGCAAGAGAATTATGAAAAAAGAATCAACAACTTGCTTAAAAAGTAGAAGTGGCCAAATGGAAAAGGAGATACAAAAATCCACTGAAGAAAATAACTCCTTCAAAAGTATAATTGGTCAAATGGAAAAGGAAGTACCAAAGCTAATTGAGGAAAACAACACCTCGAAAGTTAGAATTGGGCAAATGGAAGCTAATGACTCTATGAGACATCAAGAATCATTCCAACAAATTCAAAAGAATGAAAAAGTAAGAGAAAATGCAAAATACCTTATTGGAGAAACAACTGACCTGGAAAATAGATCAAGGAAAAACAATGTCAGAATCACTGGACTACCTGAAAGCTATAATCAAAAGGAGGACCTGGACAGCATCTTTCAAGAAATTATCAAAGAAAACCCCCCTGATATCCTGGAACCAGAAGGCAAGATAGGCATTGAAAGAATCCACCAATCACCTCAGGAAAGAAATCCCAAAGTAAAAACTCCAAGGAATATTATAGCCAAATTTCAATACTCAGGTCAAAAGAAAATGCTGCAAGCAACCAGAAAGAAACAATTCAAATATCGGGGAGCCATAATCAGGATTACACAGCACTTAGTAGCTGCAACATTAAAAGATCAGAAGTCATGGAACATGATATTCAGGAAGGCAAAGGAGCTAGGACTACAACCAAGAATCACCTACCCAGTGAAATTAAGCATAATATTCCAAGGGAGAAATGGCTATTCAATGAAATAGAAAGATTTCAAGCTTTCATAAGGAAAAGACCAAAACTGAACAAAAAATTTGATCTCCAATATCAAGACCCAAGAGAAACCTAAAAAGGAAAAAGAAAACATAAGGGATTCAATGAAGTTGAACTGTTTACATACCTACATGGGAAGATGATACCTGCAATTCTTAAAAATTGTACCACTATAGCTAGAAGGAATATGCATAAACAGAGGGCATGGGGATGGGGTGAATTTGAGGTAATGACATAAAAATAATTAAGGGAATTAATTTAATTATTAAATCTCAATTATTTAATTATTCATTTATTTATTTTATATTTTATAATAATATAATTTTATTGTTTGATCCAATTTAATTAATTATTAAATATTAATTAAAAATAATTAAATTCTACACCTTCTGGGTGCAGAAGGAAAGGAGAGGCAGAAAGGGGTAAATTATTTCATATGGAGAGGCATGAAAAACCTATTATAGTGGAGGGAAAGATAGGAGGGTAGGTAATGAGTATTGTTTGAACGTTACTCTCATCAGTCCTGGCTCAAAGAGGGAATAATATACACAATCAGTTGAATATAGAAATCTATCTTATGAGACAGGAAAATAGGAGGGAAGGATAATAAGTAAGATAGAGGGGGGTGTAACAGCAAGCACCCTGGCACACCCAGGATGGCCTGCTAGCAAAGGTTCCTTGATCTGCTTTTAAAGGAATGGCAACTTTTTAAAGGAGTCAACAATCTTACTTGCATACATTAGTTCAGGGGAAAGATCAGTACTCTGAACATGGAGAAAATACAGAGAAACTACAAGCAGAAAAATTACACAAAGATCAACAGAGAGGGTTCCAGCTATCTGAACAAAGTAACACAGCCACCTACATACAACACCAGATGGGGGAGCATGGGTACATCTGAGTACTTGTGGGGCTCTGAACAAACAGCTACTCAGAGTCCTGTCCAGGCAATCAAAAGGTCTTTCTCATAAGTGAACCCCCAAAGCAAAATACCAACCGCAGGAGATATATATATACATACACACACACACACTTTTGGCTAGTAGGCTCAAAGCCAGAAGGCATCACAACCCTCATGACTCAATGCCTAATTAACTTAGTACCAAAAGGTGTGAAAGCCTTCCTACAAGCCTCCCTTAAGTAAGCTTCCCTTTAGGCAAGTCCTTCCCCCAATGGGCTCTATGTGACTCAGGATGTGAGATGGGTCAGAGCTCAAAGCAGCAAGACATGATTAAATACATGTGGTCACATAGGCCTATTAATGGACAGGGAAGATCTTCCTATTCCATTAATTTTACAGGGAGTTAACAGAACAGGGCAGAACAGGAGAGGCAGTGGACAGAAACAAAGCATTGTCCAGGAGGGAAAGGGAAAAAGAAGAGAGAGAGGAAAAACAGGAGGAAAAATAAGATACAGGGAAATACATAGTCAGTAGCCATAATTGTGAAAGTGAATGGGATGAACTTTCCAGTAAAACAGAAGCAGATAGCAGAGTGGATCAAAAACAATAATCCTACAATATGGTGCTTACAATAAATACTTGAAGCAGAGAGATATACACAGAGTAAAGGTTAGGGGCTGGAGGAGAATCTATTATGCTTCAGGTGGTGAAAAAAAAAACAGGGGTAGGAATTCTGGTCTCAGACAAAGTAAAAGAAAAAATAGACCTAATTAAAAGATATAAGGAAGGAAACAACATCTTGCTACCATAAACAATGAAGTAATATCAATACTAAATATACACATGAGTTAAACATAAAGGTTGATAACATAAGCAAACTAAAAGAGCAAGGAATAGTCTACCTGTCACATCTATGGAGAAGGAAAGAATTCATTACCAAATAAGAGACAGAGAGTAGTATGAAAATTGGTTATTTTGATTATATTGAATCAAAAAGCTTTTGCACAAACAAAACCAGTGCAACCAAGGTTAGAAGAAAAACAGAAAACCGAGAAAAAATCTTCATAGCAAATGTCTCTGATAAAGGCCTTATTTCTTAAATACGTAGAGTACTGAGTCAAATTTACAAGAATACAAGCCATTCCCTAATTGATAAATGGCCCAAAGATATGAACAGACAGTTTTCAGATGAAGAAGTCAAAGATGTCTATAGGCACATGAAGTGCTCTGAATCACCTTTGATTAGAGAAATGCAAGTTAAAAGAACTCTGAGGTAGTACCTCACACCTATTAGATATGCCTATTATGACAAAAAAAAAAAAGAAAATGATAAATGTTGGCGAAGATGTGGGAAAAATGAAACACTAATGGACTTTTGGTGGAGTTGTGAATTGATCCAACCATTCTGGAGAGCAATTTGGAACTATGCCCAAAGGGCAAGCAAACTGTGCATACCCTTTGATCCAGCAATACCACTACTAGGTTTGTATCCCAAAGAGATCATAAAAAGGGGGGAAGGACCTACA
>CM053622.1:374239076-374260176 GCA_028646595.1 Phalanger gymnotis
TCTTCCAGTTCTCTTTATCAAGAAAACCATTTTTTCCCCTAAGGCTAAAGTATCTCCTTCGGTCCATTCTGTTTCCCAAGAAAATCTGCTATTCTTTGAGTAGTTTCTTTAATGACTTCCTACACCTTCCCTTTCTCTTAGTACTTGCCATTTCAAGGAAGTTTCACACCTAAGAAGTTACTGCTGTTAATGAAGCAAATGGTGTTAATAAAACTGAAACTGGAAAGGGGAAAAAAGTGTTTTAACTTTCCAAGTACTAAGAGGCTTGTTACATACTCAAGTTCTATAAACGAAATTTCCACAGCCCTTATCTTTGCTTCGTACTTAAATAAAATTCTATCTGAGCACAAAAATATTTAAAATGAGCCTCCAGTGAGACAATCATTTCCCCCTGTCACCCTCTCACCTAAGTTATCCTGGGAAACCGAAGACATGCTTCCTTGGTTCCCTTGATTTTCCCTCATTTCTGTGAATTTAATTTTCTGTGTGAGCATGTGTTTGAGCTAGGCCATACAGATTGGTGCAGGGTTTCTTAAAAACAATTTTTTGCTCCATCAGCCACAGTATATTCCACTGAAAGAGGAGAAATCACTATATCCCAGGGGGAGAAAAGTTCCTCCAAAACTTTTAAAGTTTTCCCAAAAACTTTACAATGGGATAAATTGTCCCTGTTGAGTAATTTAATTTAATTGTGATGTTTTCACATTGCTTGTTCTGGAAAAGGAACCATTAGGTGCTTTGCAGAGAGTTGCCATCCTTTTAGTAGATAGAACACAAAACTAGGAGTCAGATGATCTGGAAAGTAATTTTGGCAAAACCAAGTGAATTCCACCTGCCTCAATTTCCCAATTTACAAAATAAGATAATGTATCCTGTTCTCCTCTCCCTCCTTCTTAGGGTAGGCTAATAATATTGATCATAAATTTCTCTTCCTTCCAGGACAGAACACTTAGTAAAACACAAGTACCTACCCAAGAACAGTAATCTCCAGAGTGGAGCCCAGGACCTGGGAAACCATTTCCTGACTCGATTACAGCCATGATCTTGATACCAATGGGGGTGCAATAAGTTAGTTATAAAGTGAGAAGATAGGTTGAATCTCACACTCCTTATGATTCCTGGGGCTCATTTCTAACATGACCAGATCTACTCTTATTTCTAAATACTCCCTCGCTATGCCTCTTCCTTTTGCTACACAAGCTCCTAACTTCTACTTTTCTGAACCAGTCATTGGTCCCTTAGGACACTTATAACCTAGACCAGGAGTGGGGAACCTGCGGCCTTGAGGCTACATGTAGCTCTCTCTAGGTCCTCAAGTGCTGCCCTTTGACTGAATCCAAACTTCACAGAACAAATCCCCTTAATAAAGAGGATTTGTTCTGTAAAATCTGGACTCAGTGAAAAGGCCACACCCAAGGACCCAGAAGGCCACATGTGGCCTTGAGGCTGCAGGTTCCTCACCCCTCACTTAGACACCCTCTAAGTACCTATAGCAACAATTGCACAGGTATCATTTGGAAAATAAGTTCCATAATCATACTCTAGCCCCCAAATCACATCATGGCTACAATGGTTACCCCTCAGAAAGTGATCTCAGCACTCAAGTCAATTGTTAGTGAGTAAAGGCTCCACTTTCCCTCATTTTCCTTTTTGATGGACCAGAATGTGTTTCCAGGTTAAGGAGACATGGATTGGTTGTGATCTATATTGCAGATCTCATTCGATTATCTTTCTTCCCAATCCCATCCCTCTTTTGAACTTTCTTATTTCTATCACGAGCACTCTTATCTTTCCAGTTACCCAGGTTCAAAACCTCAATGTCATCTCCAGCTTCTCATGCTCCCTTACCACATGCATCCAATCATTTTAAAAATTTGTCATTTTTTCCTCTATAACATCTCTGATCTCTATCATGTTCTCTCTACTCGTAGTCGCCATGCTTTATCAGACCCTCATTGCCTCTCACCTTAGCTATTGCAATAGCTTCCTAATTGGTCTAACTGCCTCAGATCTCTTTCTATTCCCATCTATCCTCCATCCTCTAGGCTCCTAAATTATAGGTTTGATCATGCTACTCCCCTACTCAATAAAATCTAATGAACACTTATTGACTATAGGATGAAATGTTATTTCATCACCATCTCATCTTTTTTCATTTCCATTTTCTGTAAGTTTTATATTGTGGCTAGTTATATGCATAGTAGTACACATATAAGTTATAAACTATTAAATATATATATATATATATTGGGAGTATATACTCAAAACCTTTTATTAATGGCATACACAATAAAGACAATTGAAACCACTGCCCAGGAACACTGTGATTGAATGTTCCAATGCTGATTTTCCCCCAAGTCTGGACAAAGAGGGAATATAGAAGGTAGGAAGTGGACAAAATCAAGCTGGCAATGAGTATAACTGCACATTCAATGAAGGAACAATTATAATATCATTTTTCTTTTATTTTTACTTTAATTATGTGCTTCCATAGCAGTGTGATCAGACTGACCAATGCTACCAAGTATTTTCCCTATCAAGTCACTATATAGATGCATTAAAGCTAATGAGATACAGCCAATAATTATAATTGGAAAAAATTTCAATAGTTATTCCAGGAACTCAATAAAGCAGAGCATGTTGTGCAAAAGGTTTAATATTGTCAATTTTTCTAGCAGACACAAAGCCTTTTTGTCCTTGTATATTTGCTAATACTATTGAACTTTTCATAGACTAGGTAATTGTTTGTCTGTAACTTGAAGCAAGCAGATAAAAACCTTTAAAAAAAATTAAGAAGCAACCAACTTTTCCCATGTTTTCTACCATCAATTTATTTTTTCTCTTTCCTTGTTGTTTAACTGCAACCACACTACTTGCTGGCATGAAACACATAGATAGATAGATAGATAGATAGATAGATAGATAGATAGATAGATAGATAGATAGATATACATGCAGATGAAGACAGACATACAAATAGACAAATTCATAGCCATACAGACATTATTACAGAAACTCGGGGATACAAATTCAAATCATTGGCAAGGAAAACCGAAGATTAGAGTGCCCAAATAAGGCTTTGTGATCATCCCTTTAAGGGTTAATATTATAAAATCATACAAATTTAGAGTCAGAAAGGATTTTAGGAGTCATATACTTCAATCTCACCACCACCACTGCCACCAAGTGCAGGAATCTCTTTTACTACATCACTGACAGATATTCATCTATCTATTGCTGATGTCCCTTCAATGACAGGAAACTCATTACCTTAAGAGGCAATCTTGTGCATTATCAGTCTAACTGTTGAAAAATGCATCCATGACCTCTATGTAAAACCCAACCAAGCATCTGCCTTCTGCAACTATAGACAATGGAGCTAATGCCTCTGATCTAACAATGCTTGAAGGACCTGAAAAAAGGCAATTATATCTCTTTTCATTTCCAGTTTCTCAACTAGTCATCCTATGGAACAGTTTCCAGACTCTAACCACCCTGGCCACCTCAGAACACTCTAGTGTTTGTCACAATGTGTGAAGTGGAAATATGTTCAGTCATAACGGTAAAATGAGTTTTTAGAGTAAAAGAATCTTAATTCATATCCTACATCTGATCAATGTGAGCCCAGATAAAAGTAATGTAATCTCCCTGGCCCTTAAGCTAGTAGACTAGATGGCCTCTGAATCTCTTCAATCCTGGATTTATTATCATATGATCATGTAGCCTGTATGGCCCCAACAGAATTATGATTCCTTTAAGTAAATAATGGCATAAGCAAGATGGTGAAGGGTAGGGCAATGTCCAAAGTATTTAAGACAATATAATATTTTCAAATATTTCAAAAATAAATTCTGTAATCATAGATTCTTTTTACCTATTCATTAAAGCAATTTCTCGGAGATGATTTATGCAATTCTTAGCAACACATGTTCTCTAAATTTCGGCTAACAAATGTAATATGATTGTTTTAAGTATTTACAATGTGTATGCGAAATGCTGGATGGGGATTCATAGACCAACAAAAACAATAAAAATAACAACATTTATATAATGCTCTAAAGCTTTCAAAGTACTTTACAAATATTATCTCACTTTGTCTTAGCAACAATCCTAGAAGGTAGGTGCTATTATCATTCCCATCTTACAGGTAAAAAAACTGATAGACAGAGATTAAATGTCTTGCTGAGGGTCACACAACTAGTAAGTTTCTGAGGGTGGAATTGAGTTCAAGTTTTCCTGAGCCCAAGCCCAAGGTTCTATCTATTGTACCTTCTAGATGACTCTGGAATCAGAGGAAGATGGACTTAAAATCAGCCTCTGAGCTTCAGTTTCCTCATCTGTACAATGAAGGCGTTGAATTTGATGGCCTCTGAGGTCTCTTGCAGGTTTACCTATGATCTTATGAGTAGAGTCAAAATAAAAATGAAAAAGTAGGTTGGAGCTAGTTGGCAGTAAGACATGAGTATTAAGCTAATAGGTTGGTATTTTACCTTCTGTTGGTTGGCACACAAGCATTTCTTAAGCACCTTAAGCCAGGTATCATGTTAAGCACTGGGGATACAAAGAAAGCAAAATTAACGAACAAACAGAAAACAATCCCTTCTCTCTAGGAGCTCACATGAAGGACTATACCATCTTCTTTGGCTTCCCTGGTATACTGTCAACTCATATGAAGTTTCCAGTCAACTAAAGGCCTGAGATCCTTTTCACATTAATTCTTGATTAGTCATATCTCCCCCATCATGTCGTGCCATTTATTTTGGGAACCCACATGCAGGAACATTACATTTTTCCCTATCCAGTTGCATCTGATTAGAATCAACAGATATTATTAAAGGCTTTCTACCTACAAGGCATTATACTAGGCACAAGGGAAATAGACAAAACCAAAACAGCCTTTGCCCTCAAGAGTCTTCAAGGAGTTTACATTGGAGAGGGGGAGCAATTTATAAAAATAAGTAAATACAAGATTTAAGAGAAAAGCTTCAGCAGATTTTGCTGGTCTGTGGAGGTCTTTTTGGATCTCAACTGCCATTCAATATGGTAGCTATCTTCAAATTTAATAAACATGTTATGTATGTTTTCATCCAGAGAATTGATTGAGGAGAGGAAGGCTATTGTTCTACATTCCTGTCTCTATTATGTCTATGTAGCCAGCAACAAGTCCTAGGCTTCAAACCACCACACACCAATAAAATCATTGAACAGAACAACAATAATACAGATCCCTGGGGCACTCCATTAGGGACCTTCCTCTCTATTTATATTAATTACTAAATCACTGTTTTCTGGTCTAGTTGTTCGAACAGTTCTGAATTCACTTAACAGTATCATTATCTACATATTATTATCTGCCTAAGATAGGGTTAACACCAGCCAATAATTGGGTGGAAATAGGGGTAATTAAGTGGTAAAGGAAATACTCACTTGAATCAGTAAAAACTAAGTAAAGACATAGTCCAAAAACTAGGTTGACTTGGTTATTAAGATGTGTTGGAATGAAAAATCCAAGGGGTTACTAGAATATTAATACTGTGTTCAGCTTTATTCTAGCATTTATTACATTGCATGTCCTTACCGTTATTATATATACACATATAGTAGCGTTTATTATATTTTGTGTCCTTACCCTTAAAGCCTCTAAAGTGTTGGTATGATCACAGATGGGGCCCAACACATTTCCTTTTGACTCAGCCACCCCACCCAAGTCATGGACCTATATACCAGAAAGCCTCTCAGTAGTAGAAAGTCATAGCTTCATGGAACTGGGGAAAGTTCTTTACCTGTTCTCAAACACATACAAAGTAAATGCATCCCTAGTTTCCTTTACTTGGGCCCACACCCTCTCTAGTCCCATAGGTCAGTGATTTCCAAAGTAGAGAAAGCCATTAACTGCAGGAATCACATTGCATAGGATGAAATTAGGGTAAAAAACCTCACAGATGGAAGTTGAGTTATGGGTGGACAAGACAGAGCAGAGATACTCTGCTGGGACAAGTCCAAGTAATGATTATCCATTTAAAATATCTTCTCAGGAATTCTAGTGTGCTTTGAATCTTGAAGGTTGCTATTAAGTACTGTCATCACTTCCATACATTTTCATGTTTGTTTCTGAGCTAGAAAATTCTGTAGTAGCTGTATGTTTTCTAGTCTGTATTAGTACTTCTCTATTTCAAGCACAATTTTCTAGTTTTGGTGGCTGAGAAGTGTCCTATTGTACATTGAAGCAAGAACCCAAAATAAGAGAACATAGGGTCTTAACAGATTCAAAATGCTTTCATGTCACTAACATTGAAGCTTTAAAATCCAAAGACCCCAAATCTCTTCTCTATCTTTCTGTTTACTGCCAAACTCCTATAAAGAAACATCTGTGCTTACCACCTTTACCTCTTTTAAACCCCTGGCAAGCTGATTTCTAGCCCAATCACTTTCCTCATACCACTCTCTCCAAGGCCACCAATAATCTCTTTACTGTAGGTCTATATCTTCTCTTACCTCTGTATACTTTCTTTTTTTCTCATCTTTATTCTTTTTAATTTTATTTTATCTTAGACTTAGAGAAAAGAAACAAAACTTATCATAAACTTAAATATTGGAAGTTAAATACAAAGAAAGGAAAAAAGCATGTTGTGTGCATAGCAGAATGTAAGAGAAGATTCAAAATATATGACAATAGATTTTCATTTCAAGAAAGCCTATATAATAAATAATATATGTTGTTTTGAGAATTTTCCACTCTGTACAATTTCTAAATACTCCCTTTCTCTCGAGAATCCTCTCTTCCTTTGGCTTTCTTCTCTCTCCTGGTTTTCTTCCCACCTTTCCTGTATCCTTTGATGAACAATCATCCCTTGGTATTCATGGAACTCAGAGTTCTGTCCTTGGACTTCTTCTTTCTCAATTCACACACACACAGTCTTTGAAATATCATCAGCTCCTATAGATTCAAATATTATTTCTATATAGATGACTCCCAAAACTATATGTCTAGTTCTATTCTCTCTTCTGAATTCAAACAAGAAGAAAGTAAGGGATTGAGGAAAGAAGGGAGGGAAGGACTGAGGGAGGAAGAAGGGAAGGAAGGAAGGAAGGAAGGAAGGAAGGAAGGAAGGAAGGAAGGAAGGAAGGAAGGAAGGAAGGAAGGAAAGAAGAAAGGAAAGAAGGAAGGAAGGCTGTTCTTGATGAAAACATCCTACTTCCTTATGATCATTGCTATCCTTTCAAAATGATCACAAACTCTCCTTTTAATACCACATATTATAATTTTGCTAGGAATTGAGGTAAAGCACATTGACGTATAGTTTAGAGTTTAGGGGAGTTTGAATTCTCTATGAATATGCAATTGAAATACAAGGCAAGGGTTTAAGAAGAGCAATCAGAACTAAATATACTAAATATTAGAGAACCTTCCCCATAAAAGCAATTATTGAAGCCATGGAAGTGGCTAAGATTGCCAAGGAAAACAGTATAAAGAGAGAAAAAGTCCTGGAACACAGCATTAGAGAATATCAGTAGTTAAGGTTGAAGAAAAGTATGATGCTACAGCAAAAAAGCAGAAAAAGAGAAATTAGAGAAGAGCAAGGCCTACAAAAGTGAGTATCACAGTGAAGGCAGGTGCCAAGAAATAGGGAAGACACAATCTAGAAAGTCAAACATTGCATAAGTGTTAAGGAAGATGTATACTGAGAAAAGTCCACTAGATTTAGCTATTGAGAAATAATTAAACTACTGGAAGAGTAAACTAGCTGGAAGAAGGGCAGTTGAGGTCTACCTTATAAGCAGAGGTCATGTTGTATCTCCACATCAATACAGAAAATTCACCAGACCAAATTCTGATCAAGAAAAAAATTGGGGCAGCTAGTAGAGCACCAGTCCTGGAGTCAGGAGGACCTGAGTTCAAATCCGGCCTCAAACACTTGACACACTTACTTAACTGTGTGACATTGGGTAAGTCACTTAACCCCAATTGCCTTGCCTTCCCCCACCTCAAAAAAAGAAAAAAATCATAGAGAATCATATTCCCATCTCAGGTCAGCAAATGGGGACAGAGAGGTCAGCAGACATTGGGTAAAAAACATAAAGATGAATGGTAAAAGTGAACCAGGAATTTTTGCATAGAGCATTCCAGTGCAAGGATATGCTATGAACCAGAGGAAAAAGAGGTTCTAGATCCAGGAGAGAGGGCCCTGACTTTATGCAGAATGCAGGATTAGGTGTCAAATGGTAGCTCTGCCATTTACTACCTAGCTCTGGGTCACAGATCCAGGGCAGACTGAGAAAGGAACCTGTGCCTAAGAGATGACAATATAGGTTGAGGAGCAATCTATATTAAGAAGCAAGCAAGTTCAAAAGCAAGCAACACATATGTGCTCTGAACCTGAGATTGGAGCGAAGTCTCAGTTCCAGCGTCCATCCCTGTTTGAAGCCTGCAGAAGAATAACAGGGTAAGAATCCCAGATTAAAGGATATTCTACAGTTCTGTGTGAATTCTCTGTACCTTACCCCAAGATTTTAAGCCCCATTTGATCAAGGCGGGAAGGACGATATTTTTCTGTATACCTATTTTTTTTATTATCCTCATTGTATTGTCCTACTGTTATGGTATTATTGGCACCAGTTTCCCATTGACCTATGTAATAGATACAAAGATCTAGGGCCAATGAGTGAGTCAAGTGGCCACTCTGGTGATGAGATGTTATGTTAAGTATTTTGCAAATGTGAAGTGTTTATTTTGAGGGGATTTTTTGTACTTAAGAAATGTTAGTACCTAATCGGACATAAGTTGCCTATGTAATAGAGATGAAAGATCTTGGGGCTGATTGTAACACCCATCAGTGATTAAAGATCTTTCTTGCCTATTCCACAGGCCTCAGATAGGACCAACAAAGAGAAGCTTGATTAGAGGCAGGTCTACACATTTGTGATTAAAGACCTTTCCTACCCACTCAATAGATCTCAGGTATGGACAATTAAGGGAAGCTTGATTGAAGTTCGTAGGCAGGCCTTTATTTACTAGGCACTAAGCCTTAGGCCCACACCTTTTTGCTGATTGAGTGTGAAGCCCTTGGGCCCTAAAAAGAGTTATACACCCAGAAGGTAGCCACTGAGAACAGAGAATTCAGAAGTCAGAAATCAGAAGCAAGAATTCAGAATCCAGCCCAAGGGGAAGAAGTAAGAACCCCGAGATGAAAGAGCTTCAGAAAGAGGGCAGAGTGGAGAGTGGAAACCAAAAAGCTGCATAGACCAGACAACTGAAGAGGGAGAGAACACAAGCAAGCAGACTTAGGAATCATGAGTGTTTACAAGGAGGCCACAGCAGGGAGGAAGATTGCAGGATGACTTGGTTTGTTGCTATAATACTATGTTATAATTTCCTTGTTGCTACATTGTGGTGGGCTTACTGGTTTTGGAGCATAATTACTGATATAGTGAATTGGAGTCATTGGTCCTGGGATTGGATGCTCTAGTGTCTACATAAAAGTTATACTTCCTCTGCCTTCTACCTAGAGAGTTTTTCATATTTTGCGATTCTAAATCATACAGACATGTTCATGGTCATCCCTGAGGTCATGAATCTTGCCTTACTGAAACATTCTGTCACCCTGAACTAACAGAGCTCACCAACTGGCTGATCTGTCAAGAGAAATCTACTGTAATTCTAACTAAGGCAAACAAACAAATATGTTACCCAGACCCAAACCCAGGTGAGGAACTTGTACAGATCAGACCAGGAGGGCAGCATCATGAGGGCAACAATGAATCTTTGCCCCGGACCAGAATATTTTGCAAGCACTGAAAGCTTAGGAAAAGTTCCCAGACTGAGCTGTCCTTGAGATTCTGAATAACACAACCCTCAATATCCCAAGAAAAAGAGCAACAAAACATTCTCTTAAGAATGAGAGAGCCTGGCCCCACCAAAAAAAAGGTCAGAAATAGGCTCTAAGAACAAGCAAATAAAAAAAGAATTTTATCATAAAAAGTAGTGACAAGGACACTCAAGACACACATTCAGAAGAAGAGAATTGACTCCAAAACATGTGAAAGCAAAGCCTCAAAGAAAAGCACAGTTCGGGCACAAGTTCAACTAGAATTCCTAGAAAAGATTAAGAAAGATCTTAAAAGGTTTTGTTTTGTTTTGTTTTTTTTATAAATGAAAATAAAAGAAAGAATTGGAAAGGGAATTAACAGCTTGGCACAAGAGGTGCAAAACCTTGCCCAAATAATAAATTCTGTGAAAGTTAGAGTGGACCAAATAGAAAATAATGATTCTATGGAAAGAAATATAAAATAATATCAAAATATTGAAAACATAGAAGAAAATGTAAAGTGCCTGATAGCAAAAACAACTGACTTAGAAAGTAGATTGAGGAGGGATAATTTAAGAATTACTGAACTATCTTAAATCCATGATAAAAAGAAAGAGCCCAGACATCATATTTTGAGAAATCATAAAAGAAAACTGCTGAAATCTCTTGGAATCAGAGAGCAAAGTAGAATAGAAAGAATCCACTAGCTACCTCCTAAAAGTAACCCTAAAATATGCACTCCTAGGAATATCATAACTAAAATACAGAGATTCTGGGTCAAAGAAATAAATACTGCAAACAGCCAGAAAGAAAGTGCCAAAGAACTCCAGTTAGTAACACACATGATTAAGCACCTAACATGATAAGGGTATAGGGATATTGGAATACAATACTCTAGAACACAAGAAATATAGGTTTATAACCAAGAAAAACTTACCCAGCAAAACTGAGTATAGTACTAAAATAAAAAAAAATAGAACTTTAATAAATAAGAGGACTTACAAGCATTCCTGATGAAAATACCGGAGTTGTGTAGAAAATGTAAAGTATAAAATACAGGAATTATTGTACTCCTGTAAAGAGGCAAACAATCATAAGAAATTAAGCATATTTATATTCTAAAATGGATGATGATAAATATGTCCTCCTCCTAATCCTATCATCATCAGAGGAGGTAGAGGGAATCTAATCTGATCTTAAAAGAAGAATGGAAAGGGATGAGAAGAGGAGTAGATTAGGAGAGAAGGGAGGGAAAGAGGAAAGATAGGGAGAATTATTTCACATGACTGAGTTTCACAAACAGACATCTTTATAAGCAAAGAGGAGGGGTTGGAAATAAAGAAAATGACACTTGAACCTCTCTCATCTAAATTAGTCAAAGGATGGAAGGATGTGCACAGATAGTACACACATAAACTCATTTCACCCAATAGGAAAATAAGAGAGAAAGAGCAGAAGGAAGAATAAGGAATAAGAGAGAGGGTAAAGTTAGGAAAAGATTAGTCCCATGCAAAACAAATTCTAACTAAAGGTATACAAAAGTATTTCTAACAATTTGGGTTGGAAACTAAATTGGAAACTAAAGGGGTTATGGAATTGTTCTACTATACGAAATAATGAAGAGACAATGCTTTTGGAAAAACCTGGGAAAACTTAACTAGGAGAACAGTTTATACCATAACAATATTATGAAGACAATTAACTTTAAAAGACCTTTAAACTTTGATCAGCATAATGATCAGCTGTGATTCCAGAGGACTCATGATAAACAGGCTACTCATCACCTGATAGAGAGATGAAGTATTCAGTAAAAATTGAGATTTTTTTTTAAATAAGGCCAGTAGAGGAATTTGTTTTGCTTGACTATAGATGTTTATAATAGGGATTTTGTTTTTATTTCGTTCTCAATGGGGAGAAGGGACGGTAGGAAGAAGAAAAGGAGGATTTGATTTAAAAAGTAAAATAAAAAGAGGTAATTGGTGAACTTTTTAAGAGCAGTTACAGGAGTAACTGTAAGGGAAGAAAGCAAGAGAATGAAATAGTAAACAGACAGTGAATGTAGTCTATATACATATATATATACACATATATATACATATACATATATATATACATATATACATGTATATATACATATACATTTTTAAGTTTAGCAATGGAAGAAAGGAGAAGCATTGGATAAGAGTCTAACGGAGTAACAGAGAAAGTTGAGTATATTTGTAGGTAAAAGGAAAGAAACAATAGAGACAGAAAGACTGGAGATGAGAAAGAAAGGGAGGATAATCAATGGAGCAAGATTCCACAGGAGTTGGCAGCAGTGGAATCAAGGCCACAAATGAAGAAATTAGCCTTGGCAAGTAGAAAGGAGTGTCATATCACCTTGTGGAAGGAGGATGGGTAAAGACCACAGAGAAGTTTTGAGTTGAGGAAAGCAATTAAACTGACATGTGTGTATGTATGTGTATATATGTATGTATGGGTGTATATATTTTTATATATAGTGTGTATTTGTATGTGTATATATGTGCATACACATATATACATATATATATTCTCTAATTCAGACTTTTACAAAACTTGTTTGAAGGATTTCCTTTTCTGTTCACTTTGGAGAGATTTTCCTCTATTTTTATTAGACAACCAAATTCCTATAGTGAAACCATTATCACTTAAAAGAACTGTACAGGTAGATCCTACATTTCTTGTAATAGTCTTAAATATTTAATCTTCTCATGTCAGACAATGGTCTTGAATTTACATCAGAATTGGCCACAGTGATTCTTAATAAATGAAAGGCTGGAGGACTGAGTTTAGCTGCACAAAGCAATACTCCTGCCAAAATTTCACTTATTGCATGAAACAAAGGACATCTGGATGGGGATTCTTTGTCTAAAGCAATTGACAAACCAGCTTTACAAAACATCATTTAGGGAAAGAAGTGGTTTGAGAGTGAATCTTTCCTTTGTTCCTTGGAAGGGCAAGAAAGATATATAAAAAAGAAGGGATTAGGATCAGGTATCGAACGAGTAGCACAATCTCTGGAATAGCATACTGAATGAGCAATGACAGTCTCTCTCAAATCTTTAATTATATAGCTACAATTTAGAAATTTATTAGCATCATTGAGTACCTACTCTTTGCTAGGCTCAGAGTAAAAAAGTATAAGATGTTTGTGATCTCAAGAGGCTTAAAATCTAAATATGGGGAGATATAACTGTACTTGAAACAACACTATTTTAAACTAGTCTACCCTAACATAATTCACACACATGAATACATATGTACATATACAAATATACACATAAAGCCTATAACACAATTTATATAAGAATATTCAAGGAATTAAAGGTAATAGAAATAAATCTTATTCCCTAATTCAAATCTCTATACCCACTACTTAATTCATTTAACATGTGGACTTTCTCATTTCCCTTCCTTTCTCCTTTCTTACTTTCATGTCCCTTCATATTTTCAAGACTAGACACTCAAGCCTATTCCAAATCCCATCCTACTCACCATTTCCAGCCCTTCTTCCTTAACATGAAGAGCAAACAATGTTTTCTATGTAAAGCCTTTCTTCAACTAAGGCCCTTCCTTCCAAATTACTTTATGCTCCCCTATTTTGTATATATTTATATTTATTAACTTTAGTTTTATTCTGTCTATATTTATTATGTACTTATCTCTCCTATTAGATTAAGTTTTTTGTTTGTTTTCATAAGTAAGGATTGTTTCTTTCTCTGTACTCATATTCACAGCACCTAGAATGGTTCCTAGTACATAGTGGGCATTTGATAAATGTTTGTTGGTGGCTGATTAATGTATCCTTTCCTTGTCCATCTTACAGAACGTGTGGCCTACCCTCTCAGCCTTTAATTCTTCAATACCCACTTTTTCCAAAACTCCTTGAATTCTATTTCCCCCAGTATCACCATTCTTCTCCTCTCCCTCTATCATACTTGATCTCATCAACTCCCATAGTTCCTATTATTATCTCTGTGGAGATGTTTCTCAGATTATTTATCTGGTCCTAAGGTCTTTTCTGACTTCCAATCTTGCATTACCAACTCCCTTTTAGATTTCATGAACTAAATGTCCAGTCTGCATCTCAAACTCAACACAGTCAACAGAGTTCATTACCTTTCTATGCAAACTCTTTTCTCTTCTGAATTTCCCTATTACTGTCAAGGTCAATACCATCCTCCCACTCATCAAGGCTCACAACCTCAATATCATCCTTAATGGCTCACTCGCACTCACCCCATATATCCAGTTTGTTGTCAAGTTTTCTTGTTTCTACCTTTATGACATCTCTCCTGTTTTCTCTCTTTTCTCTACTCACTCAAGAGCCATCTTGGTTACAAGCTCTGATCGCCTCACACTTGGATTATTGTAACAGACTTCTTTTTGGTCTCTCCCCACTCCAGCACCTCTTCCACCAAGCTGGCAAAGTGATCTTTCTAAATTGCACCTCTGAACATTTCAATCCCCTACTTAATAAACTAAGCAATTCCCTAGTAATTTCAGGATCAAATATAAAATCCTTTGTTTGGCTTTTAAAGCCCTTCACAATCTGGCCCCTTCCTACCTTTCTAATCATTTTACATTTTATTCCCCATACTAGCAACACTGGCCTTTTCATAGTTCCTTACACACACCACTCTGTCTCCAGACTCCCCCTTTTTTTTACTGAATGACCCTTAATGTCTGGAATGCCCTTCTCCTTCACTTCCCCTCTTGTCTTTCCCAGCTTCCTTCAAGACCCAGCTCAACCAATCGTCTACAGGCCTTTTGACATCCCATTCTCCACTTCCCTTTGCTGGTGTTATCCCTTCAATATTACCTCCAGTTACATATATACATGCACACATACACACATCTAAGTGTGTATGTGTATATGTATATATGCATATGTATATACATTTATGTATATATTATATATGTTGTATATATGTATATTATATGTGTTATATGTATACACATATATATATTTATATGTCTATTTGTACATTATCTTGTTATCTCCTCTCATTATAATGTGAGTTCCTTGAGAGCAAGAATTATGTATCTGCCTTACTTTCCATCCTCAGCCCTTAGTAATGTCCAGCATATAATAAGCACTTAATAAATGCTTGATGACTAACAGACTGACTGTGGAAACTGCACTCTTTAAGGTCACTCACTAATAGTTACTAATTGTAAATCCAGTGACTTTTTCCTTAATTTTCATTTTCCATAACATTTTTTATAATGTGCAGCATTCGAGGAGCTGTGATAAAATGGAGATATTTGGAGTCAGAAGATTCGTGTAACCATGGAGTCAATCATTTAACCTCTGTTAGCCTGTTCCCTTCATCCAAAATACTGGGATAATTTGTCATCATGCAGGACACACTTTCTTAACTTTAAAGCACTCCATAAGTGTGAGCTATAATTACTTATGCACTCATTTAAAAAACCCTCCTCCCTTGTCATCCCAGGCATTAAACTCTCCTATTGTTCCTCCTACTTCTCTAACTGTTCTTTCTCTATGATCTCTGTTTGCTTCTATTTCTTCTCTACTCCTTAAATGTACACTTTCTCTAAGACTATCCTGCTGGCCTCCTTCTTTGTACTTCTCCCTTGGCAATCTCATTTGCTCTAGTGGTTTCAACAATCATCTCAATGCAGAAGACAGGTTTATATTGCCCAATCTTATTGTGCTACCTTGATCAAGTCACATAAATTCTCTGAACTGTAAAAAAAAAGGGAGGTTGGATGAGATGACTTAAACTCCCATGAATGTATGAATGAATAAAGGAATGAACGAAAAAGTATTTGTTTAGTGCTTAATCTATGACAGACACTAAGCACTAGAGATACAATCACAAAGGAGAGGTGCCCTAAATAAGCTTACATTCTAAAAGTTGAAGACTACATATATAAGGGAGGATTCTTTGGGTACAGGAAGCTTCCAAGATGGTAAGGGGAATCAAAGTTCCATTGACTAACACACCCTTTACAAACCTTAAGTCTGGGGCCACACCCTTTACAAAAGCACAGGTCTGGGGCTAGCTAGTAATAATGGACTCTTACCAATCAGGACATAAGGGCCCTAGGGCAAGAATTTCAAAACTGAATCCCTTAGTTACTCCAAGAAACAATCCTCTTTGGAAGACACAGAAGCGCACCAGAGGAGCATGCCAAGAAGTTCATCATAGTGAAGGTTTTGCTCAGGTGTTCTTCATATAGGATCCATGACCTGTGATTTTTAATATATATTTAATACTATATATAAATATAATTGACTTCCTTTGTAATCCTTCCTACTTTATTTTATGAATTTAGAAACATTAGTCTAAAAAGAGGTCGATCAGGTTCACCAGACTGCCAAAGGCGTCCACAACACACAAAAAATATTAAGAACTCCTGTTGTGGTTGTTCTGTCATATCTGACTCTTTATGACCCCATTTGGGGTTCTCTTGGCAAAGATACTGAAGTGGTTTGCCATTTCCTTCTCTAGTTCATTTTACAGATGAGGAAACTGAGGCAAATGGGGTTAAGTGACTTGTCTAAGATCATGTAGCTAGCAAGTGTCTGAGGCTAGATTTGAACTCTGGTCTTTCTGACTCCAGGCCAGGTTCTCCATCCACTGTGCCACCCAGATGCCCTTAAGAACACCTACCCTGGGTCTAGTATCTTCTCACTGATCATCTCACTCATTCAGTAACTAAGTATGTCTTTCTGGTGTCTCCTGTATTGTAAACTTGTATATTATTATTATTTAAATCTTAAACATGATTAGAAGTTCCTTGAGGGCAAAAACTGTATTATAAATTCTATGTGTATCCTAACACTGCTTCTTACACATAGGAGGCATTGAATAATTATTTTTAATTGTCTGAATGAGTAATCAGTTATCATCTATAAGTAGGTCAAGGTAAAGATCTAAAGAGAAATGGCAATATCTAGCCTTGATGGCTTTGACCCACAGATCCTGCGTGGTCAGCATATCCTGTTCCTTTAGCAATTTCATCAGCATCAACTATCGGCCGTAACTAGTATTAAATGACAATTCCAACCTCACCACAATGACCTTCTGAAATGCATTAGAGCAATGTTGGCACCAGTCCAGCATAACTGGGCTGGACATGTGTTCCAGATAGATGACAATAGAATAACCAAATAGCTTCTATATAGAGGTCTGTCATAGCTAGACTTTCATTAAGGCGGACATCAAAAATATTTTTTTTTAAAGAACTGGTAGAATATTGGAGAACAAATGTAAATAATACAGCATAGCTGGGGATAAGTGCAGCAAACAAGCCATGCCCACTTGCAATTATCTGAAATGGGTGTTTTAGAACAAAGACATTAAGCAGTTCTTGAATCAATTTATCTACTAGAACTTATTAAGCACAATTTGAATTTATAAAGTGATGACCATACGAAATGATTAACTATTAAACTATTAAATTTATTTAATTAACAATTATTTTTAAAAATTTTATATTTAATTAGATTTATTAAATAATAAATTATTAAATTAGAAATAAAAGAAGGGAAAGTGTTATGTGGGCTTCAAGGAAAAACTGAAATTTGATGAAACTTGATAAATGGGGAAATTTTGATGGATGGAGGGGGAGTACATGACAGGAAGAATCCCATTATGAATTCTCTCACATTGATTCCTAAAATTCTATTAGTGCAATCCAAGGTCATGTTAGGTTGTTTAGTTGCCATTTCACTCTTTAAAATATCTGTGGATCTCCCTCTCTCACCCAGGCTAGTAAATGCTGGGGCTACTTGTTGTCCTGGCCCTACTCTAATCAGCCAGGGAGCTTTGATTTGCTGCTTTTACCAACCTTACTTGGACAACTTGGTTGCTTCCGAGGGCTCACCACATTAATGCCAAATTTAAACAAATAGCTATCTGGTCACTTGAAGCCCCTGAAGGTCAGATTTCCAAAACTCAACAGATTAACCAACCTTGGCCTGGTAATGCTGGGGTTACAGGTTTATGCCACCATGGTTGGTTTATCTGACACTTTTAACTCATTTTGAGCTTGTAGGCTCCTAGAATTATCAGGTCTTCTCCACACAAACTATCTATGATTACCTGTCCAGTACTTGTGAAACATTTTTTTAACTAAACTGTAAAACTATTTATCCATGTTATACTTTATGTTATTTGATTCTGCTCATCATTCAGTCTGTTGAGATCTTTTTGAATCCAGACTGTCTCTGAAAGGTTAGTTTTCCATTAAAACTTACCCTTTGAAAGTTTATTGTCATCCACAGATCTGATAAATGCACCTTCTTTGGTGCTGTCGAACTGATAAAAATGGTAAATAGAACAAGACCAAGAACAGATCATAGGATCATAGGTATAGAGAACAGACCTAGAAAGCTGATTCCAACCCCCTCATTTTACAGATAAATCAATTTAGCTTCAAAGAAGTTGTGACTTTCACAAAATCATATAATTAGTGTCACAGGTGGAATTTGAATGCAAATCTTCTAGAAGCCAAGTTCAGCATGCTATCCGTTCTATCACCTCAGATCCCTAGTAATTCCATCAAAGAGACCTCCTTCCTTATTGACATTAATCTCTTAAAGATTTTTTGGGTCTGAACACTTAACCAGTTCCAAATCTATTTTAACCATATGGATAGGATGAGTGATTTTGTCAAATGTTTTGCTAAAAATCTAAGTATATTGTGTCAGCTTCCCCAACTGCAATGTGAGGGGGTTGGACAAGAGAACTTTAACGTGCCTTTTAACTCTAAATTTATGATCCCATGACTCTATATCCATGACATGCTGCTGATCTACCAGTCTAATTATTCTGTCAAAAAAGGAAATGAGTTTAATCTGGCATGGTTTATTCTCGATGAAGACATTCTGAGTTATAGTGATCATAGTTTCCTTTTCTTATATTGGATCTTTATTCATACATTCTAGAATTTGGCCAAGAATGGGGAAAGATCATTGACTTATAGTTTGTAGCTGCCACTCTCTTCCCTTCTTTGAAAATTAGGACATTTGACTTTCCCTAGCCCTGTATCACTTCTCTCATCATCCATTCAAAAGTCACTGAGAATGGCCTAAGAATCCCATCATTGATTGGATCTATGTGCTGAAACTTAGTTTGCTGTTACTGGTGACTTGAGCTCATTAAAGGTAGTTAGATGCTGTATTACTTTTTCCTTGTGTTTCTACTCTCTGATAATTGTTTTTGTTCTTTCCAGTTAGAAGTATGTTTCACAGAAAAGAAAAGATAAGGAACTCATGGTTTATAGAGGGATATGAAAAGTCCTAGAAGAGTCTGGCTTCCCAGACAAATATCCCAGAAGATTTAAAAGTATTCCAGATGAAGCAGTCATCAATAAAAGGAAGAAATGACAATAATCTCCTCCATCCAGCCCAGGACCACACAAAAAGGGGATACAGAAATTTATCCAGATTCTGATTGGGGAGAGGGAGTGTTTGAGTCAAAAGTAACTAACCCAAGCTCCAGAAAATAATGTATGAAATCCATTGTTGTTTAGAGCAGGGATACTGAAGTACCAGGGAGAAGGCAGCTAGACAGCCAGATATTAATCTCTGGTAAACAAGGACTAAAGCCATGAAGAACTTGGTCGTAGCTATCAGAGAAGAAATATGGAGCTAGTCCCAGTAGGGGACTCCACAGGAAGGCAGGGCTAGGAAGGAAGGAAAGATACATTTATTATGTGGCAGGCAACACTAACTCTTTTACAAATATATCATTTGATGCTTACAAACAGTCCTGGGAAGTAGGTGCTACTAGTATCTCAATTTTATAGTTGAAGAAACTGAGGCATAGAGAGGTTAGGTGACTTGGCCAGGATCACATAGCTAGTAAGTGTCTGAGGATGGATTTGAACTCAGGTCTTCCAGCCTTAAGGGCCAATTATTTTATCCATTGTAACACCTAGCTGCCCCATGTGCATATATTCCTGAGTTCCCTCCAAGAAGTCTAAATCCAACAGTCCTGTCAAGGACATAGCAGAAGAAAGGTCCATTATGGCACCCAGGCAACCCATTGAAGCAGCAGTCCCACCAGATGGTCTCAGATCAGTATAATCTCTGAAATACAGTCAGAGCCATAGCAGGAGATAGAATCTACTGATGTGGGAATTACACAAGAAGAATGAGGCAAAGACGTGGTAGAGGCTAGCACACTCACCAGGCCACCAGGAAACAAAGGCAATAATCAAGGATTATGGCATATGGCAGCACTTCGTCCCAATCCCAAACTAAAGCAGAGGCAGACTCCAGACTTCAGAGGGGACAGGATCAATCAGGATCTGCTCAGCCACTTTCAAAAGTGCAGAAGGGGCTAGAGTCTAGCCCCGGCACCAAGTCCCCAGACCATGACTAAAACTGAAAAGATGAGCAAACAGAAGAAAACTCTGCATATAATGAAGAAATACTATGGATAAAGAGAAGCCCAAGAGATAGACCCAGAAGAATAGAGTAACTCCACAATATGTATAAGAAAGCCTTATTGAAACATGCATGCACACATAGATACACACAATGGCTTGCCCACAAGAACCCTAAAAGTGTGTATAAGAAATTAAGCAAGAGGTAAAAAATTAAATTGAAATATTTAAAGAAAAATAAGAACCCATAAGAAGACTATATAGCTTAAAATAAAAGATGGAAACCTTTGAGGAAATATAGAAATCCCTGAAAGTTAAAATGGAACAAAAAGATCTCGACAGTCAAAAAAAATCAAGAAATTGGGGCAGCTAGGTGGCACAGTGAATAGAGCACTGGCCCTGGAGTCAGGAGGACCTATGTTCAAATCCAGCCTCAGATACTTGATACTTACTAGCTGTGTGACCTTGGGCAAGTCACTTAGCTCCAATTGTCTCACCTCCCCCTTCAAAAAAAAAATCAATAAATATTAGAACAAAATTAAAAGACTGAAAAACAGGTTACATAAGATACCTGTTATCAAAACAAGTTGACCTAAAAAAACAGGTCAAGGAGAAATAACTTGAGAATTACCAGACTCTCTAAACAATGTGAACCAAAAACTTAGATATCATATATTTAAAAAGTCATAAAAGAAACCTTTCCAGAGCTATTAGTACTAGAAGGCAAAGTAAAAATTAAAAGAATCCACTAGTCATCTCCTGAGAGGAACTCCATGATGAAAACATCTAAAAATGTCAGAGTCAAGATCCAGAGCTTCGTGATGAAAAAAAAAATACTCTGAGCTGACAAATAAAGAGTTCGAATGCCAAGAAACCATGATAAAGATGACAAAAGACCATTCTAC
>CM053622.1:374260676-374323717 GCA_028646595.1 Phalanger gymnotis
CTTAGTATCTTAGTACACAATAAACCCTTACTAAATGTTTTGATTGAGTAACTGACAGATCTAAGCAGCAGCTCAGAGGACACAGAAAATGCCTTCCTGTAGACCTAGTGGAAAGATCTCTGAGCAAGCAAAGCCCAGCAGACAAGCAGAAGCCTGTGGGTCTGAGCTGTCTTTCTGAACTCTCTTTGCTTCAACATCAGCATTGTCATCATCATTGTGGCATGAGGGGATGATTAGTTAATTTAGAAATGCATTTCAATTTTGAGCTCCCTGAAATTATCCAAAGGACTTGATCTACAAGAATTCAGAGCCAGCAAAGTCTTATCTGGCTGTGACATATAATGAGGTGCAATGTCACTATGGGACCATAAGCAAGTCAACCAACCTCTAGCCTGAGACTCAACCTCCTGACCGGCCAGAAAATTACATATGGGGATAAATTATAGCATAATATAATACAATAATGTGTATGTATGTTCTTGCCTTTGTACTGCCCATTCCTCATGTCTATAGTGTACCCTGCCCCGCATCAAAAAGGCTTCTCTGTCTTTATCTCTCTCTCTCAATCAATCTCTCTCTCTCTCTCTTTTTCTCCCCTCAACTACCATCTTCTACAAGAAATTTTTTCATGATCTCCTCCAACTGTTTGTATTTTCCCTCTCAAGCTACTTTGTATTTAACTGCTTTGCATATATTTGTATTTATTCACTTTATATTTCTGCTACATGTATGTTTCATCCCCTTGTTGACTCTCTCATTAAATTGTAGGCTCTTTGTGCATAGGTATCATTTCATTCATTGTGTTTGTATCTCCAGTGACTTAGAGCAATGCTCGTCACATAGTTCGATGCTTAGTAAATTCTTGTTGAGTAATTCATGGAATGATTTGACATGATATATAATATGGTCATATAATATAACAATATAATGTGATGTAAATTAATTTAATGTTGTATGACTTAATATGTCATAACATAAATACAATATAATCTAAAAATGAAAAAAAAAAAGATTCAATGTGTCCAACTGTGGCTGATCAGACAAGCTCAGAATGCTCCACCACAGGTCAGGCACAAATAGTCCGTGTGAACATTTTGGGGGTGGATATTCTAAATTTGCACATCCTGTGTTTCCTTTGAGTTGTTTCAATTCTTAGAGCACAGCACCTTCTCTGATGTGGGAATGCCATACTGAGTGGTCCTGTGCCAATGTCTCCCATGTCACACAATCAATTACAAAGTTCTTGAGAGAGACCTTGAGAGTGTCCTTTTATCACTTCTTCTGACCACCATGTGAACGTTTTGCCCTGTGTGAGTTCTCCATAAAATAGTCTTTTTGGCAAGTGGACATTTTGCATTCGAACAATGTGGCCAGCCCATCAGAGTTACGCTCTCTGAAGCAGAGTTTGAATGCTTGATAGTTTAGTAAGTTTGAGTAAGGACCTCAGTGTCTGGTACCTTATCCTGCCAAGTGATCTTCAAAATCTTCCTAAGACAATTCAAATGGAAGCAATTCAGTTTCCTGGGATGGTGCTGGTAGACTCTCCAGGTTTCACAGGCATACAACAATGAGGTCAGTACCACAGCTCCGTAGAGCTCTGTAGTCAGTCTAATACCTCCTCTCTTGCATGCTTTCCTTTGGAGACTCCCAAACACTGAGCTAGCTCTGGCAATGCATCCATCAACCTCATTATCAGTGTGTACATCCCTAGAAAGTATATTGCCAAGGTGAATGACTTATCCACAGCATTCAAAACTTCTCTGTTTGCTGCAACCGATGGTTCCACATGTGGATGGTGTGGTGGCTGATGGAGCACCTGTGTTTTCTTGGTGTTCAGTGTTAGAAGTGCTATAGTAGGACAGAAACACTAATGCACTGTTAGAGGAAAAGCAAATTGATCCAAGCATTATGGAAAGCAATTTGAAATTATACCCCCAAAATAATTAAGGTGGGCATGTACTTCAAAGACATCAAAGATGCAGGCAAAGGACTCACATTTACCAAAATATATGTAGTGGTACTTTTTATTGTGGCAAAGAATGGGAAGTAGAAATGAGTGTCCATCAACTGGGGTATAACTGAACAGATTATGGTATATGAATGTAACAGAAAGTTACTGTGCCATGAGAAATAATGAAAGCAACAAATTCTGATAAATGTAAGGTTTATACAAATTGGTGCAGAATGAAATTTTCAGAACTAGAAGAATAAGTTGTACAATGACCACTTAATGTAAAGAAAAACAACTATGAAAGACAAGAATTCTAATTAATATAAAGACGGATCATAGCTACAAAAAACTGACTAAAGCTGCAAATGAGGCATATATTTTAGACACAGTCAATGCATATTTTTAACTAGTTTTATTTTTTACTTTGTTGTTGTTCAGTAGTATTTGATCCAAGTGACACTTGAAGTTTATGGGATGTTCAAGGAGGATTAGCACCTCTAGTACATGGGCTTTCCAGGCCTTTGCAGGGCTGCTCATCTACCTTTGGTGTCCATCTGGCACTTAAGTCTCACCTGTGGCTCCAAGAAGCTGTAGCATGCACAGCAGCCACACCCTGGTAAAACCATCTAAGCAGACAGGCCAAACCAGGTTGAGGATAGCCAATAGGCCTTAAACCTATTGGTGAGTTAGGGGATCTCTGCCCCAAGCATGTGAAAATTTCCCTCAAGAGAATGGACTAATGAGAACAATTTGTCCCAACGGCCATGAAGGCAGCTGAAGCAGGAGCCATGGAGTGCTTAGAGTTGGTCAGATATCAAAGAAGTCAAAATCATCTGCTGCATCCCAGGATGACTCCAATTGTCTTGATTTTTGTCTTGCTACTGGACTTAAAAGACTTTGGAAGAAAGAGTGAGGCTAATAACTTTGTGCAACTCCACCTCACTTAAATCCACTCATGCATGAGTCAAGATATCACTCCCTGAGGTCATTAATCCTTTTATGAAAACAAACGACAGACAAGAGTGTTCAAGTATTCATGACCCCACGGATCATACCTGTCCATGGGGCTTTCTTGGCCAAGATACTGGAGAGGGATACTTTGCCATTTCTTTCTCCAGTGAATCCTTTTGTCAGGCAATCAGAAGCTAATTAACTTGCCTGGAGTCACAGGGCTAAGAAGTACCTGAGACTAGATTTGAACTCAGGTCTTCCTGACTCCAGGCCCAGTGCCCTATCCACTGATTCTATCACCAGCTGCCTCTAATTTTGACTATCCTTATCACTAAAAAGGGCTCTTAACTTGAGGGAGGTGCAGTGGAGGATAGTTGTGGGTAGACAAATTAAATGGATGGTGATAACGATCCCGAAAGAAAAATTGAGCATCATTAGAACATTCCTAAAATACACAGGAGAGTGGAAAGAAGTTCAGAAGAGGGCACATCAAAGCAGGCCAGCATTGGTATGATCACATTAAATTTGCTATATACTTTTTCAAAAGTCATATGTAATAGCGTTTTACAGTTACATACGCAAGGTGTCCCAAAAACCTTACCTCAGTTTTAAGCTTGAAAATGCACAAAGACTTTTGGAACACCCCTCTATAATCCTCTTTTCCTTTCCTTTGCACATTGAAATGTATGTTGTTGTTAGTTAAGAAAGAGAAAACAGAAGAAAAATCCAAGCTTTTCACTGTTATCTATTATCATTAATCTTTCCACTCTGGCAGCAGAACTTTTCTTTGTTTGATACTCTTCTTGTCCCCACCATAAGAAGCAAACGAAAACAAATTTTTTCTTTCTTTTTATTTTTGTTGTCAAAAAGACAAAATGATTCCAAAATTCCTGACCTGGGATATTGGGAAAACAGTGGCACCACTGGCCTTGATGAGGGAATTGGGATGTTTAAGTGGTTTGGGAGGGAACATCTGAATTCAAATTTGGGACTAAAGTAACCAAGCAGTACCAGAACTACAAAAGCCCACCAAAAGCTGCTGGTATAAATCAAAAGATACTTTTGGTGGAGTATAAAAAGCATTGGCTCTGGAACTAGAGGACTTGGGTTTCAGTCCCCTTCATCTAATCCTTACTACCTGTAGGCCTCTGTTCCCTCATCTGTAAAATAAGGGAGTTGGACTGTCTGACCTCTGAATGCCCTTCTAGCTCTAAATCTATGGTCCTCTGATCTTTATGAATAAACAGGGTGGAGAGACTTTCCTTTGCTACAACCTTCAGCTACGCCTCCGTCATCAAAAAGAGTCCCTTAAATACAACCGGCTTCATTCAGTTCCTCAGAAATACAAAATGTAAAAAAGAAATAGCATAAATGATGCTGTATATTTTGTTTCTTGGCATCACACAGAAGTCTTTGGCTGACTCATAAGTTTAAACATGGTCCCAGTTGACCACAAGGAAGAGTATGATAGCTTTCCTTACTTATTTTGTGAGGGGTATGTGCCTTAATTGATAAATGTGTTTGAGATGAAAGGGGGGATGGCGGTGAAGAACTGTGTTATTTATTTGAAAATACCCAAGCTCAGGCTTCTCAGACTATATTTTTTCTTGATACCTCCCTGACATTTCCTTTGAAGGTCATGGAAATGACCAAATGCGGAAAAGGTTCAGAGCATTTTAGGTTATTTATGCAACTTTTAGCGAGCATACAATTTAAGCTTGACCAGTCTGATCACTCTGGGATGAATCCTGGCCAAGTCTGGAGGATTAATCTGTCAGTGGAAAGACTTCAATAAATTATTTGGTTGTTTTTTTTTTCTTTTCCTGGTTTAAAACATTTTCTTCCAATAAATAATCAAGTCATACACTAGAAAACTAGACTGACTGACCTCCACGAAAAGTAAAAGAAAGTCTGAAAAATGGAAACTTGAGAGGTTTCCCTTCTAGTGTCCACTGAGTAAGAAAATATTCTTATTTATTTGAAATACCAGCAAATGTGCTCCCGTGTAATGAAATATTTACTGAAATGGCTTCTTCGGCCCTCTACAGTTGCTGATAAAGTTTAACTAGAGTCAGGTAGAAAAACCAGAATGAAGGTATGTATATTTATTTATTTATGTTTCAAGCAGCCTAGACCATGAGAATTACCTTGGGGAATCCTGCAAGAAGGGCCATACATGACTGCCAATAATAGTTATTTTCTGTTTTCACAGAATCTTTTACTGCCACTGCCATTCCCAGAAAATCAATCTTGGAAGGTTTTCTACAGCTGTTATATTTAATGTTCTCATTAGTGTTGTTAGAGTATATTTGCAATTGTTTTAGTTATCATCTGGCAATATTTACAGGTTATTCAGTATCTTCATTTGCAAGACTTCATTATCTCTTTGTAATCTAACGTTTCTGATTCTCTGGTCTTTCTACACTTGGAGAATCAATATCTTTTTTTACTGACACAAACTGAGGGCATTTTCCATTCTTCCTCCCTTTGATCAAGATATATTTATCCAAATTAGGACCATGCCTGTTCAAACTGTAACAGACAATGAGCCTGCATAAGCAATTATTTCAAAACAATTCTTAAAATAAAACAGCTGTATGAGTTGTGTTCAGAAAGAAAAAGTGAAACCTGACTTTCTGAAATCTATGCACCAAATATAGGTGTTATTGTGGGGTTTTTCTTTTGTTTGTCTAGTCATCTAGAGAATACTGAGTAATATCAGAGTGGGATGAATTTTTAGGAAGTTCATCAGTTGCTCTGGCTCATGCTTTATTAAGAGAGCTAGAGAAAGTTGCAGACTGGACCTTGCAAGGAATATTCTCCAGGATTATTTTTGGGGAAAAAATGCCTATGATCATGTTTACTTTCTGATATTTTTACTTTTGGCAAGAAAGCAAATTCACACAATCATAAAATTTTAGAACTGAAAAGGACCTTAGATATTGCCCTAGTCTTAGCATCCACCCCTCATTTTCCCTATGAAGAAAGGGAGGCCCAGAGATTAATAGTAATTTGTCCAATGTCACACAGCAAACCCACAAGTAGAACCCACATTTCCCAGTTCCTCATCCATTGTTCTGCCCACTACATCACACTGCTTTGGGGTATAATGTCCCACACAAATAAATCCTAGTACAAACATACATTTATAAGCCCAATGGATGTTTTCAAAACTCTCATTTAACTTGAGCAACTAACACACCATACCCATATCTGTTTTACATGAAAATACCTGTCACTCTGTGTCTATGGTACTTGGGCTCATTCTGTTTATAAATACTTAAGTTCACATGAGATTTTGTTAAGATGTAGAATTTAAGATAAAAAATAAACCTCTTCTGCCAGAACCTAGTCTCCACTGAGTGCTAACTGGAAAGAAAAACATAATTTCCTTGCTAAGAAAGGTATCTCCTTAGACACATAAAAGCTGACTACATCATTCTTTATATTTTTTTTAAATTCATTTCAATTCCAAAACATGTATTAAGCACTTAGTACTACAAGATACTTGCACACAGTAGCACTGGGGAATACAAAGTTGAATCCTGTCCAAGAGGGGCTTCCAATCTAGTATTTGTGATAAAATAGAAATAGATGTAATAAGGCTACTGAGTAATAGAGACAGGTCCCAATTATTGTGAATAATAAATTCCCCGAAGTGGTCACATTATTCAAATTTGCACTGCATATTTCTCGAACAAATTGCTATATTTTACATAATTATAACTTCCAATACTATATATTGAAATATATGGGACCATTTCAAGGGATTCTTTATTTACACTAGCAGAACCTAGATGAAAATTTAATGTATGAGTTCCTGGGAAGAAGGGATATAGATGAAAAATGGGGGCAGCTAGGTGGTGCAGTGGATAGAGCGTTAGACCTGGAGTGAGGAAGACTCATCTTCTCAAGTTCAAATCCAGCCTCAGACAACTTGACCCTGGCAAGTCACTTAAACTTATTTGCCTCAGTTCCCTCATTTGTGAAATGAGCTGGAAAAGGAAATGGCAAACCATTCCAGTATCTTTGTCAAGAAAACTCCAAATTGGGTCACAAAGTGTCAGACATGACTAAAAAATGACAACAATAATAGCAGATGAAACATAAATGAAAACTATAATTGCTATTACGATGTTGTATAGGCAGAGGGAAATATAATAGCCCTTTTGCTGTTCAGTCGTTTCAGTCATGTCTGATGCTTTGTGACCCCATTTGGGTTTTCTTGGCAGAGATACTGGAGTGGTTTGTCATTTCTTTCTGCAGATAATCGAGCTACCCATAATATAAATGAAAGGTTGAACATCACATGGATACAGAAGTGCAGCATAAAGCCATGGTATCAAACTCAAATAGAAATTGGAAACCTATGTGCAGCATATTGACTTAGACAACTACAAATTAACCTTATTTTTACTGTATTTTTGTTTTGTTAAATATTTCCCAATTATACTTTAATCTAGTTCCCAGGGAATTTGATTGCTCCGAGTAGAGGATAAGGTACCAGGCTTAGTTGGAGTCAAGAAGACGTGGGTTCAAATCTTGTCTCAGATATCTGTGTGGCCTTGAGGAAGTCATTTAATATCTCTGTGCCTCAGTTTCCTCTTCTGTCAGATGAGGTGCTTTTATATTCCAATGATATCAAAGAAAGAGGAAAAGGAACCATATTTGCAAAAATGTTTATAGCACCTTCTTTTTCTTGCATTGGTAAAGAATGCAAATGGTAAAGAATAGAAATGGAGGGGTACTTATTAATTGGACAATGGCTAAACACATTATGCTGTATGACTGATAGAATATTATTGTGCTACAAGAAACAGTTAGAGGGATGATTTTAGAGAAATCCAGGAAGACTCGCATGAACTGATGCCAAGGGAAGTAAGGACAACCAGAATAGTTTATATGATAATAATAGTATTGCAAAAATAATCATATTTGAAAGACTTAAGAACTCTGATCAGCGCAATAATCAACCAAATTCCAGAGGACTTGAGATGAAACAGGCTATCTACTTCCTGATAGAGAGATGATGGACTATAGATTGAGACTTTTTTTCAAATCATGACCAACAGGGGCAGCTAGGTGGTGCAATGGGAAGAGCACTGGCCCTGGAGTCAGGAAAACCTGAGTTCAAATCTGACCTTAGACACTTGACACACTTACTAGCTGTGTGGCCTTGGGCAAGTCACTTAACTCCAATCTTCCTGCCTTCCCCCTTCCAAAAAAAAAATAAGACCCATTCCTCAATTGATAAATGATAAAAAAAAATTAACAACAAATCATGACCAGCTTAGGAATTTGTTTTGCTTGACTAAAAATGTTTGAAATGGATTTGTTTTGCTTGCTTTCTCATTTTGGGGGCAGAAGAGAGAGGGAGGAAGGCAGAGATGGGAAAGAGAAACTGGATCTTTGTTTTTAAAATATTAATTTAAAAATTAATTCTTTTTTTAAAAAAGCAAAAATAAAATGGGGAGGGGGACAACTTGAAGGTTCCTTCTATGTCTTTATTTATGATCCTGTGAATCATTTGCCTGATTCTCCCTCTTAGGAGAAGCTGAGTAAATCAGGATGAAATAATTTTCTCCTAGAATATGGCCAATGACACGGAGCTTTAATGTTTTCTTTTTAAAGTATCATGGCAAAGCTTTTCCAGGGTTAGTATCAAACTCCAAAAGCAGGGATGGGGAATCTGTGGCCTTGAGGCCACATATGGCCCTGTAAGTCCTCAAGTGCAGCCCTTTGACTTAATCCAAACTTCACAGAACAAATCCGCTTAATAAAAGGATTTGTTCTGTAAAACTTGGACTCAGTAAAAGAGCTGCACTTGAGGACATAGAGGGCTACATGTGGCCTCGAGGCTGCAGGTTCCCCACTCCTGTTCTAGAGTATTAAAGAATGTAACGTGACATAATAGAAAAACACCAGACACACTTCTCAGAAGACCTGGGCTCAAGTACCAGCTCCATCTATTACTAGCTGACTCACTTGTGCTCAAGTCTGGAGCAAAACAACTTCTCGGTGTGCACATCTATAAAATTAGGACCATAGTTACGCTACCTACCAGATAGGACCATAGTGAGGAAGAGATTTATAAATCGCAAAGTGCTATATAAATGTGAATTAATTACCTTCTCTGAACTGCTATGCCTCCCTAGGTTTACCTTTTTCTGAGGCTTTGGAGCCCAGGTTTTCCCAAAGGTACTACAGCAACACCCAACAATCCAGTATCTCCACATGAAAGGTAATGATTCTCCCCACATACAGCAGTCCTGTGTTTATGCTAACAGCTAGTCTGCTCCCCACACTGCCACAAACAAGTGGGCTTCCATCCAAGGAACCTGTGCTCAAACATTGCAGACATAAAGGACAATGAACTGTGGGATGGGCGGAACTTTGAGCACTGTGCTTTTCCTTCTGAAGCTTCAGAATCAATTTACATAATTCACTTTTCCAGCATACGGAATCAGTTCTCATAGTCAAGTGTCTTTTTCTGTTATTATTATTTTAGATTTTGCTGAAATGAATCTTTTGATTGCCTCAAGGTTTGCCTGTAATCTTTATGAAGCTTTAAGTCAATAGGTTATTATTTATGAAAATCTCAAATGCATGAAGTGAATGCTCTAACTTCATGTTTAACAAATCAGGGTGGGACTATATTAATTATTTATTTGAATTAGTAAAGTTTCACCTAATATTTGGCATATGAATTGGCTTTGAGAATACAAACTCCTCAGCCTGGCATTCAAGGCCCTCTATAATGGAGTTCAAGCTTAAGTTTGCATCTTTTTTCCCATTCTTTTACAAACAGTACATTTCCGCCCCCCAAGGCTACCAGTACCTTGATCTTGTTCTTATCCATCTCTGTGGCTTCCTGGTAAGGAGAAGAAGGAGAGGAATAAGCTTTTCTATAGTGCCTATGTATCAGTAGGGCAAGATTCATGACCTCAAGGATGACCATGAACATGCCCGAATGGTTTGGAATTGCAAAGTATAAGAAACTCTCTACGTAGAAGGCAGAGGAAGTATAACATTTATTTAGACTCCAGAGGATGAAATCCCAAGACCAACAACTCCAATTCAATATAGAAGTAATTATATTTCAAAACCAGTAAGCCCACCTCAATGTAGCAACAAGGAAATTATAACACAGTATTATGGCAAAGAACCAAGCCATCCTGTAACCTTCCCCCCAGCTAGGGTTTCCCATAAACAATCACCCAGGGCTCCTAACTGCCTGCTTGCCTGCATTCTCTTCAGTTCTGTCCCTCTTCAATTCTGGTTCTCTCACACTCCTTATATAGAGTCCTAGCTGGCATCTGATTGGCTAGAACTCAGGTCTCTGATTGGCTGAATTCATGATTGACTAGACCTCCGAGCACATACCATTGGCTCTGATCTTAACAACTCCCCTTAGGGTTTCACACCCACATTGGCTTAGCATTTAATAAGTAGAGGCTTTAGACCTACCTATAAACAAAACATAATCAAGCTTTTGCACTAGCCCCACCTGAGGCTTATTGGATGGGTGGGGAAGATCTTTGATTACATTAATGCTACAGCCTACTATGTGCCAGGTACTGTGGTAAGCACTTTACAATCATTATTTCACTTGATCTGTTATCATCCCTACGTTGTAGTTGAGGAAACTCAAACAGAGGTTAAGTGACTTACCCAAGGTCATACAACTAGTAAGTGTCTGTGACTGGATTTAAACTCTGGTCTTCCTGTCTCCAGGCCCCACTCTCTTTCCACTGTGCCATGTAGCTATTTCTAAGTATCCACAGTCACTCCTATCTCTACCACAAGTAAATCTGGATCCTCATCTCTACCATTTGAAATTCTTGTTTTCCTTCAAGACCCTGATCGGGTGCCACCTTCTCCTTGGAGCCTTTCCTCCTCCCCAAATTGAAAATGATTTCTCTTCCCTCAAATATTCTAAGTTCTTTGTCTCATGTCTGTTATGCCCTAACTATTCATATACATGCCCTATCTTCCCTGTTAGATTATAAACTCCTAAATAAAGACAGATACCCAACTCCAGTCTGTCCTCTAAGGGCCGAAGAGATATTCCTAAAAAGCATGTCTAATCCTGCCATGCCCCTTCTCCTTCACAATACACTCCAATGGCTCCCTGTTATCTCAAAGATATCCTCTATTCCTCATTGAAAGCCTTCATAATCTGTCCTCCATTTACCTTCCTAGCCTTATTGAATTCTATTCCCCTTCTGGCACTCAATGGGCTGATCAATGTGTCTTTTTTACTATTTCTCATACATGGCAATGAACTTCCAGTCTCCTTGCCATTACACTGTACATAAAATCATTCCCATCATGTCCACCTCTTGAAATCCCTAGTTATCTTCAAGTTCAAGTGCTACTTTCTGCATAAAGGTAGATAATCCCCCAGCTGCTAATACTCTCAATACACATATATGCCCAAATATGTGCAGATCTCACCCTATAATATATTAGTTCTTTGAGGACAAGGACTAGGTGACTTTTATGTTTGTGTTCCAAGGGCCTGGCATATAGTTAGTACTTAAGGTTGGGTGGGTGAGAATCATTTATTTTTCTTTTAGTAAGTTGCAATGTGCTTGTCATAATATATCTATTACCTTAAAAAGATCAATTTTGGTAAACTGACTTTTGGAAGCTAGCAATGGCTGTTGCATCCATGGGTAAAATGAAAGGAATTTTGGCCTGATAAAGTGGGGGCAAATAGAAAATCTGAATCAAACAAATCAGATTTCAAATTAAAATTTTCATTTAATATATTTGATTAAAAAGTATAATTCAACATTCATTTTAATATTCAACTGAAAAGTTTCCCATTAAAGTCCCTTATTTGTCCCAGCCTTTCAGGCTGAATGAAGATACCTTTCTCATGCTTCCTTCCCTATGAAGCTACAGCCTGCTGATGACTTCCAAGAATGGCCTCCCTCCTGTTGTTAGAACACATGCACTATGCTCTTAGGGTGTTCAGGTCTCTCACCTAAGATATAGAATTGATACAACCACAGATTCAACCTCCTACATAGCAATACCACTTTCTTTAGCCGATGTTCTTTCTTCTGTCCATAAATCCTATAGAGAACTTCTCTTTGGAGGTTTTAGTCCAATTTCCTAACCACCGAGTGACAGAATTAGGCTCAGTTTCTGTAATGACCAGCTCCTATAGCAATAGTCATCCAATTCTTTGCAAAGAGTTTCATGGTCATTTGAGGATATTGAAGTTGCTTCAAAGTAATATTTTATTCCTTTAAATTATACTTTTGTTTCTTTGCATTGGGTTTGTTTATTATCAGGCATTATATTTTGGCTATAATATCTTTTTTATTTATTTCCTTAGTAACAAATTATGTTTGCAGGACTTAGAGTCAGGAAGACTCATCTGTGTGATGCTGGACAAGTCACTTAACCCTTTTTGTCTCAGTTTCTTCATCTGCAAAATGAGCTGGAGAAGGAAATGACAAAACCACTCTAGTATCATTGCACAAAAATATGCAGACACAAACAGCGGAACATAACTGAAAAAAAACCAACAAACAAACAACAAATTATATAAGGATGAAAGGAAACTCACAACACCTAGTTCCACAACCCCTCAGTCACCAGTGCCTTCCCCCTGAAGTTAGTTTGACCATATTTTAGATTTGATTTTCAATGTGCATGTTGTTCCCCGCCACCAACAATACTGAAAGTAAACTCTTGGTAGGCAGGTATTGTTGAAATTTTGCCTTTGTGTTACCGGGATCTAACACATAACAGTTATATGATAAATGTTTGTTAAATTGGATTAAACAACTAGCAAGTCTTCCTTCTACGTTCAGAGTGAAAAAATTTAAATGGATTGGATTTAAATGCAGTTACCACTAATTGGACTATCTCTGGGTAACCAGAGAGGGCAATATGCTGGTAAATATTTTCCAGAGAAACATTTTATTTCCAGAGAATTCAAGGGAATAGCTGTAAATAAGAACATGGGTATTTTTGGTGACTTGTACTCTAAGCCTTTTGTGGTAGAGTAGAGACATTTCGTGGCAAGACCACTAGACATGACTGGAAGAAAATTTTGGTGGAATCTCATCTCTACCACTACCTGTGTGACATTGGACAAGTCAATTTTAATCTCTATGAGCTTCAGGTTTTTCTGTCTGTAACCCTGGCCCATATCTAAAGGGCAAATTTACAAACTATGCCCAGCATTCGATTGTTATCCTGCCCTTGGAAGTGTGGTTATAAAATGACTCGTTCTTATGCCCCCAATTAGAAAGCAGAACTCTTTAACAGCCCTCTGCTAGGAAATGTGCAGCCCCCATTGCTCCTTCATGTGACAAATGATGGGACATTAGACAATGCAAGAAATAATATTGAATCCCATTAATTATTCTTTGACATCATTTTTACATTTTACATAACAAAATTGTTAAGCAGAGGTAAGGCAGGGAGGGAGGGAGAACCTCCCATTCTTTTAGCTGGCTTGTTTCTCTCACTGAGCCAAGATCCATGATAAAAATAGTCACATGCCTCTCCACTTCTCCATTTAAAAGTCGTGGCTCTCATGGTCTTGAAGATGGAATTGTAGATGACAGACAATGACTTGATGTCACAACAGTGCTGCTGCCATGGAGCAACCACTGCATTTACCATTTCTCTCCTCTTTCTCTAGAAGGGTCTCCAAAACTATCACTCCAGTTCCTACCTGAAAACCGCCACCCTCCTCATTATAATGTTTCCTCTCTTCTCAAACTGAGATGAATTGCAAATCCCAGGACTTTTGTGGTCAGACAACCCCTTTCCAAGTTACCCATCTGTAAAATGAGAATTACAATAATAATAATAAAAACAATCATGATAATTGCACTACTAATTTTATACATGTGGTTGAATTAAATAATCTTTCTAAAGCCTTTGGTAAAAGGCAAAGGATAGCAATCCTTGCATTCAATATAGGTCTTAGCAGTTTGCAAAGCTTATTCCTCATAGTAACCCTGCAAGAGAGTGCAATATTATTATTCATATTTAAAGAATGAGAAAATTGGGATTTGTCTGCATTCAAATAGCTAATAAACAGCAAAACCTGGATTTGAATTTAGGCCTTCTGGCTAAAGGTCCAGCATTCTTTCTAATTACACAGCATAAGCTATTATCATTTTGAGATTTAATTTAAATAAAATCCCTTTAAGCATTATTTAAGTTACCAACTGGCTTATAGATTGCTTTACAAATACAATCTGCCAATTTTTTGAACACTTACTTCATAATTGATGTAAGCAAGGAACTGATAGTCCAAGGAAGGAAAATATAAAATAAAAACACTTAAAGACTTACAAACAATGATTGCAGAGAAAGGCAATTACAATTACAATTTTTAAAGTTATTAATGTCAGGATTAATATACTTCTCTAAATCGTGTGCACTTTTTCTGAAAGTTTAACAAAAATACCACCATTTCTTTTTCTACCTTGGGGCTCAATTTACCAGACATATACAGCCTATTGAACCAATCAAGGCCATGTAAACCACAGAAGAGTGCAGATCATTATGATTTCCATGGAAGACTGATCTATTCAGCAAAGAGGTCAGCTAGCCTACAGAAGACCTTTTTTTCTGATATGTATAAATCTTTGCAATGTTGATTCACAACAAGAGCAGTAGAAAATTCATGCCAATATTTCTTACTTTTTTTTCCATTTTTGAAAGAAGTTCTCCATTTTGTTTAAATAATGGCATTAAACATATAGGACATTTTTATCCCCAAAAAAGTAAAACTTGATTTTTAACTATACAGACAGGCACAGTAGATTCAACAAACATTTTTGTCCAATAAATGTTTATTAAGCAATAACCATTTGCAAGACACTGTATTAAGCCCTCCCTTAGGGTAATAAAGACAAGAAAAGAGACAGAAATTCCATGTTCTTTGGTCTTTTTCTTAAAAACACTTGAACCAGTACTATGAAATATTCTCTATATCAATGTATCTGGATTCTAAAGATTGGAAGACATTGTGGTCCATGTTTTAGTACATTTTAAAGTCCAGGAACAACTGGAATATTTCCTCACAACTGGGCTCATATGCAACACTGTAGAAAATTCTGTATTTTTATCTAGCAGATAAGACTTTTTGTAACATGTATAAAAATAAAGCATAATCAAAAAGAAGTATAATACATATATAGTATTCTAATTGTTTCATTTAGCATATGTACCCTCCAACGGTTTGCCATCTTAGAGACATGATATTTCTAAGTAGAAATAATCAACAGATTTGGGGGTGGGGTGGGGAAGACATGCAGGTATTTCAGTGAATTAAAAACAGGATATCAATAGAAATTTGGGGTTTTTTTAAATGAAAGAACTCACCTCTCTATATTTCCCCATGAATAACTGCAACCTTAGACTACCTTGAAGATATTAAAGCTGTCAAGGTGCAGCTGTGAGTGTGTTTATTAACTCACCACAAGTAAAGCCTCTACTTTATTATTTTATCGCTATCTTTTGATTTTATATCAGTATCATTTCCAAATATGTTCTTTCCCTCTCTCCTCCCCAAAAAGTCATTTATTGTAATAGAATAAAAATGAAAACAAAAAAGAAATGGGGGAAAAGCAGTTCAGCAAAACTAACCAAAGTATCAAGAGTCTGATAGTATAGGCAATTTTTAAAACTGTAATCCCCTACCTATGCCAAGAAAAAAGAGAGATGATTTTTTTTCATTTCTTCATTGGAACCAAGCTTGGTTATTGTAATTAAACAGAATTTCACTTTGGAGTTTGTTTCCTTGTTCTTTGCATTTACGCTGTGGTAGTCAATGAGTATGTCGCTGTCTTGGCTCTTCTTGTCTCGCTATATATCAGTTTGTATAAGTCTCCCCTCTTCTTGGTATTTTTCATATTAATCATTTCCTTTAGTGCAATATTCATGAACCATGTTTATTAGTCCTCTCCTAATCAATAGGCCTCTACTTTGTTTCTAGTTCTATGTTACAACAAAAAGGATTTAGCCTCTACTTTGACCAAGGCACTGTGTAGCTTTCCGGAACATTCTACCACACCATACCTCTTCCTAATTTCATATTCATATTAAGTCCCCAAGACCGATGCAGTCTCATGTTGCCCCTCCATATCCTAAACCCATCCCCAAAACCACTCCATATGGGCCATGTGTAGACCATATGCAGCATAAGAGAGCAGTAGGGGATGTATGTCAGCCTCCTCCTCCCCCCTTACTGGACAAGTGCCCTGAGGCCCATGGCAACTCAAGGGCAAAGGTGTTTCTCTTTTCCTTAGGGGAAAAGGACCTGGAAACTTGCCTTTTATATTCTTTTTTCTTCAGCCAACCTCCTCCTAAGAGACAAGAATTCTAAGCCTGTTGAGAGAGCTATGACTTCTGTAAGGAGGCACCATTAGGCCCAAGCCAGTTTTAGTCCACACCTGCCCATTCTCATGAGCCCTTCCCAATAAGTTCAGTCTTAAACTACTCTAACAATGATCCCAACTGCAGTTTAGGTTCATTTAAACAATACTATAAGTGTTTCAGTTTTGGCCAAAGCCCAGTTCACTTTTACCAGTGATTTTTTTTTTTCCTCATTAATTCTTAAATCCACATGCCCTTTTCAGGAAATTTAATTCACATGATTTCAATTCATTTATGCACAGGATCTTGTGTTAGCTCTTTGATGACAGTAAACTTTCTAATTAATCTTTCTTTGGGCCAGGAAGTCATGCTTTTTCCAGTGTGACCAAAAACAAAGTTTAAATGCCACAAATTTGGTCAAGTCAATTAATGCAGGACTCAGAAATATAGGCTCTCTTTCTCCCTACATTTGAGTCCAAAACAAATTCTGAGCATGAAGTACCTTACAAATTTTTCATGAGGGCATCTGGTGTACAGATAAATGGCATTGTGACAGCTGTTTTCCCTTTACCCAGCTCCCATTATTACCAGTTATTATTTGGGTTGATGCCTCTTCTGCTGAAGTCATGTCTGCATACCAGGATAACCAGTCAATTAAGTGAGTGGAAAAAAATATAACCAGTGGCTGGGCACCATGTAAGCCAAACAAGTTGGTTATAGGCTGAACTTTTCACTTCTGCAAATGTTATTCAGAGAAAATCTTATGAATAGGACCTATAAAGTCAGCTTAGCCAGGCTAATTTTGGTGGAAAGACCCAATGAGTTATTTAGTCATGAAAATCAGGACAAGACCCTGTTAAAAAGGGATGCTTGCTGAGAAAAACTAGAAAAACACCACTTCTGTGATTTTTTTTTAAAAGTAGCTAGATGGTTCAGTGGATATAGTGCTAGACTTGGAGTGAGGAAAGCCTGAGTTCAAATCTTTCTTGGTCAAGGTTTCATCTGTGGAATGAGGGTAGTAAGAGCACCTATATAAAAAAAAAAGCAAAGGTCAAAAGAGATAAAATATATAAAAGACTTTGTAAATTTTAGCGTACACAATAAATGTTTGCTATCATCATCATTGTTATTTATTACTATTTCTATTAGGCCGCTCATATTTGAGACCTAAGTCTAAAAATTAACGTTGGCTCATAGACATAATTCTAGATGAGCATCCTTGGGTGGGACCATGCAAATGTATTTCTGGCATGAACAGCTTATTCTCATAAATAAGCCACAATAACCCTTCTTCAATATATATTTATGCCAAGCATCTGAAAGCCAACACTTGCATAAACCACATTAAAGTCTTAATGTATGCATATCTAAAATGTTAAGAATTGTATACTCGCGTTGATATACTGTCCTTCAAATTATTAGTTGAGTGCTTGCAGGGCTATTTCTTGTATGTTGAGGGCTCACAACAACAAAAAATGATACCTGGTAGAAGACTTTTTCTTACTGACTTCCCAGTGGGACAGACATCTGCCTTTTGGCCTTAAGTCACAACTGTTTATAGACCTCTATTTCAGTGAATCTACATTTTTGCCTTAAAGATTGTTCTGTGTCTTTCTGCATGCCACATTAATCTTTTTTCTTGTTGTGTTTTCCCAGAAGTCTCCACTTTAGCATAATTTTGAATTGTGCTCAATATGTCTTTAGAATTTTTCTTCTACTTTCCCCCGTTTCTATGGCTGACTCACTTGGCTTTGACAGCTTGGTATTATCCATTCCCTTTCACATGCTGTCTTCCTCAATTAGAGTGTATGCACCTTGAGAGCAGAGATTGTCTTCTTTTTATCTATTTGTATGCTCCAAACTTAGCACATTCCTTTATACAAAGTATTAAATGAATAAATGATTTTTTATTCATTATCCCCAGTGGTGAACCAGATTTATAGTCCTCAGAACTGGGTTCAGTCTGTCTCCATTCCTTACTAGCTAGGTGGTTTTAGGAAAATCATTTTTGGTGTCAATTTTCTCGTCTATAAAATGGGTTTTCTTAACTATAAAATGAGAGTTACATTGAATGATGCTGAATCCCTTCTTGCTCAAAATCCTATCAGTTTCTTTCATTCACTATCTCAGTTATCTTGGTGAGGAAGCTCAAACTTCTTTCCAAGCTTTCCTGTATTGATGGAAGGTTTTGGATTTTTCAGCTCACCTCCCACTATCCATCTGCAGCTCCCGGGAATAAGAAGCCCCTCCAAGGATAAGCAGATCACTTCAGTTCTCATCACAGTGCTCAGTCTCATACACTCGGCACCTTCCCATCTCCTTCATCGCCCTTTTCCCTCTGATCAGAAATGTCAGAACTTCCATGCCAAGACCACCCCTCTCTTTTCACTCCTCTCTTTTTACTATTAAGAGATACCCTGTTGTCCAGAGCTAATGCCCAGCAAACAAACTGTGCCTTGAGTTCGGCATAATAAGAACAATCCAATAACAAACAGTGGTTATATAACCTTTGTGGCTCTTCGGCGATTTATTTTCAATGTTTGACAGAGGACAGGAGGATGGAGCACTGAACTCCTCCCAAAGCTTTCCTTCATAGAAGGCAGGATTTGGCCTTTCCAGACAACTCTCCATTTTCCATCAGCAGTTCTGCTTGGTTTCAGTTCCATGAAACAAGATGCCCTCTGCAGTTCTCCTCCCCCTCCCCCCTTGCACTCCCCGCTTTCTTTTATGTGCGTCTTCCCCCATTAGACTGTAAGCTACTTGAAGGCTGGGACTCTTGAGTAAGCTCAGTAGTGCTTAGCACAGTGCCTGGCACAGAGTACGTGCTTAATGGTGTTTATTGAATTGAATTGAATTGAATAAGTAGTGTTACCATTTAATAGATGAGGGAATACAAATCCCAGAAAGCAAGGTAATAATAGGCAGGAAGGGTCTTGACATCTTTTCTTTAGTCCTCCGATGACTATGTATTTGTTACCCAGGTTGTATTCAGATTTGGGGTATATAGGGTGCTCAGGGAAGACCAATACTTCTGATGTGGGGGCTTTCCAGGCCCTTCTCAGGACTGCTCAGCCACTTTTGGTGTCTACTTCCACCCAACTCTCACCTGTAGCATGCTCAGTGGGCACCAGTAAAGCATCTCAGTGGTTGGGCTAAACCAGGTTAAGAGTAACCAACAAGCCAAAAACCCATTGGTGAGTTTGGCAGATGTCTATTCCCAGCATAGGAACAGTTCCCCTGGCAGGATGGGTGAATGAGAATGATTTGTTGCAACAGCCATGAAGGCAGCTGAAGCAGGCATTTGGTCAAATCTGTATCAGAGATGCCAAGGCCACCCACTAAATCTCGGGCCACCATCAATTGTCTTGACTTTTGTCTTGCCCCTGGACTTGGATGACCCTGGAATAGAGAATGAAAATGATGACTTTGCGCAACTCTGCCTTACTTAAATCCAGTTCACACACAAATTAAGACATCATCCCATGATGTCATTGGTCTTCTTCTAAAACAAAGGATAGGGGCAGCTAGGTGGCACAGTGAGTAGAGCACCGGCCCTGGAGTCAGGAGGACCCAAGTTCAAATCTGACCTCAGACACTTGACACATGTACTAGCTGTGTGGCCTTGGGCAAGTCACTTAACCCCAATTGCCCTGCCAAAAACAAACAAATAAAACAAAGGATAAACAACAACATGAATCAGGTAGGTGACACAGTGGATAGAGAACTTGCCCTGGGGTCAGGAAGATCCTGAGTTTGAATCTAACCTCAGATTATTATTAGATATGTGACCCTGGGCAAGGAACTAAACTCTGTTTGCCTCAATTTCCTCATCTGTAAAATGGGGATAATAATAGCACCTACCTCCCAAGATTGTTGTGAGGTTCAAATGAGTTAAAGCACTTAGCATAGTACCAAAGGTCTGCCTGCTATAATTGTTGCTACTTATTCTCTACCTGCTGTAGTAAAATAGGGATTGTTGTATGGATCAATTGAGATAATAGCTGTAAAAGGTCCTCAGGCTAGTGCCAGGCACACAGTAGGTATTATAGGGATACTTATTCCCTAGTGACACCAGTCCTGACTGGATGCCTCCCTCTTTCTCCTCTAGACTTAGACAACCCTCACAATTTTACCCCATAATTTAAAACTTAATCATATTCTGCCTTGAACTGATCTCTAACTACTCCATCTGATAATCTTTTCTTCTAAATAAGTTGCAATCTGCTTGACTAGGTTTTAACCTGCCATGTGGCACAGTACCTACCTCCTGGCCAGGTTGGTCGCCTTAATCATTTGGAACTTCACTATGGCATGGCGCTTCTTCAGCTAATGAGCATAAAGTAACATGTCTGCAACAGTCCGCAGTTCAACCTGTATCAGATTCACTTCCTCTATTGTTATCATTTTAATGAGTAAACCACAAATACAGAATTTAAAATAATCCCTTTTGATCAAATAAATTAGACTTTTCTAGGTAATAATTAGTGTCACGCCACATGATACTCTGGACATGAGCTGTAAATGACTACAAATAATTTTTATTGTTAATATATCAAACCAGAGAATGTCTTCAGAATAATAAGTCAATTAATGCATAAGTTCACAGAAAAAAGAAATATTTTAGAAAAGAAGAATTACTTATGCAAATAGCCTATCTAGACTGTAAATTAGGCATAAAACTGGAAATAGTGTTAAAGAAATTACAATGAACTTTTATCATTTCAAAATAATATTACTGATAGTTGTTGTTCAGTCATTTTTCAGTCATGTCCAACTCTTTGTGACCCCATTTGGGGTTTTCTTGGCAGTAATACTGGAGAGGTTTGTCATTTCCTTCTCCAGCTCATTTTACAAATGACCAAACTGAGGCAAACAGGGTCAAGTGACATGCCAGGGTTACACAGCTAATAAGCGTCTGAGGTTGGATTTGAACTCCAGTCTTCCTGACTCCAGGCCCAGCTCTCTAAAAAAAAAGAAAAAGCCTTCTTGACTGCCTCCCTCTATGTGTATAGAGGTAGCCCTGAGTTCTAGAAGGATACTAGCATCTTGTAAATTCTGTTAATCTTGAAAGACTTCTAGTGTGAGCCTGACATGATACTGTGGCTGCTGCCCCAAGGTAAGCCTGATACATACAGGCTCATTACCAAAAGCTTTGCATAATCTGGAGCAATCCATGAAACAGAAAGTTATGCAGAATGCCCCTCGGTTTGGTCCTTTGTACTTCTTCAGTTAAAATATTCTGATGACAAAAAAAAATGAATAGAGGGTACTAAGAATCACATAGTTCTAAGACAATCTACAGACATGAAGCAGTCATTGCCCTTGATATGAGATCTTTTTTTTCCCCACAAGGAATATGTTGTCATATAGCTAGAAAAAATGAGTCACATCTAGAATGGCATTCACTCTATATGTGAGACTGGAAAATATAAATAAGTTACATCTAAATGGAAGGTTCTCCTCAGAAAACCTTTCCTTGTAGATTATCCTTATAGAAGGTACCAAAAATCAGTTGGATGGTACAGTAGATAGAGCCCTGGTCTGGAAGACCCGAGTTCAAATCTAGCCTCAGACATTTACTAGCTGTGTGACCCTGGGCAAGTCACTTGATCTCTGTCTCAGTATCCTTGACTATTAAAATGAGGGTTATAATAGTACTGACCTCTCAAAGTTGTTGTGAAGATCAAATAAGATAATATTTGTTATATACTTAGCAAAGTATCTAGCACATGATTGGTTGGTTGTTGTCCTTTGTTCTCAAAGAGGACCAAAATAACACCACTATGTTGGAGGCAAAGTACAGTGTGTCAGACTATGGCTAATCAGACCAATATGAGCTTAAAAGGTTCTACCACAGGTCCATATGAACATTTGGAGAAGGGATGTCTCTAAGTCTGCACACATCACATTTCTTTTGAGCTACTACTATTCATCTGGCACATAGTAGGTGCTATTTAAATGTTAGCTATTATTTTTATTAGGCAATAAAAAACATCAGCCCAAGGGACATTTGTTCATCTTGCACATTTGCTACTACCATAAACAATTTACCATAAAGAAAATTGCAATTTATGTAATGTCTGTTTCAAAGGATAGAGAAATTCTACAAAAAACTTGACTTGTTCCTCTAAACTTCTTCAGAACAAATGATACACACTGGCTAAAATGCAAAGACGAGTTCAAGAAAGGATGAAGAAAAAGATGCTGGAAAATGTGGTTTGGGAAAACCAAAGAGCTTGAGTTTGTAGGCTGCTCAAGGAGGTTCACAACTGTACATCATTAATCCTTTCCTTGGTAAGATGGTTGAAAGAGGTTAGGGTGGTAGACACTGAAAAACATCACAGAAAATGAAACTAATTATATTTTAGCAGTTGGGAAATGGCTGTTGTTTAATGGGAGTAGTCATTTTAGTACCAGCTGTCTATATGCAGCCAGATTGGTTGGGAAAAAGTCAAAATGAATACAAAAATAAAAGATCGACTAATCAGCAGGCATTTATTAAGTGCCTGCTATGTGCCAAGCATTTTGCTAGATGCTAGGCATACGATGACAAAAAAAAAAAGAAACATTTCTTGCCCTCGAAGAGCTTCTATTGGGTAAGACAGAATGAACATAAATAAATATGTAAAGAATACTTGATCTGAGATAAAACATTAAAATAAGATAATGTCTGTGATTACAGTAGTTCTAACTGGGCCTGTTAAAGCAAATTGCTGATAACAAAAAGCTGGAACATGGACAAATGTGAAACAATAACTCCACTATACCACCTATAAGCTCTTTTACAAAGCATTATGCAGGAGAATGACAAAATTATTATGCATTAGGAACATTCAAAGGAACAATAGGTCAGTCAAAACATCTGTCAAGTAGCTGCTATCTTCCAGGCACTAGGCAAAGTGCGGAGGATACAAAGAGTCAAAAGAGAGTCCCTGCCCTTGTGGGGCTTACAGTCTAATGAGGGAGAAAATGAGCAACCATAAAACAAGCCACATATAGGATATATTTAGGAAATAAATAAGAAAGGGGAGGTAATGCAATTAGGAGGGGTTGAGATAGGCTTGCTGGAGAAGATGAGATTTTGATTAACACTTAAAAGAAGTCAGAGAAACAGAGACATAAGGAGGGAAAGTATTTGAGGCTAGAGAAAATGCTCAGAGCTGAAAGATGGATTGTTTTGCTTGAAAACAGCCAGGAGGTCAGTGTCACTTGATTAAAAAGTAAGTGGTGGGGAGTATGGTGCAAGAAGACTGAAAAGGTAGGAAAAGGCTAAGTTATAAAGGGCTTTTAATGCCAGACAGCAAATTTGGGATCCACTGGAATTTATTTGGACATCTAGGTGGCACAGTGGATAGAGTGCCAGCTGTGGAATCAAGAAGACTCATCTTCCAGAGTTCAAATCTGGCCTCAGACACTTACTAGTTGTGTGAACCTGGGTAAGTCACTGAACCCCATTTTTCTCTGTTTTCTCATATGCAAAATGAGCTGGAGAAGGAAATGGCAAACCATTCCAGTATCTTTGCCAAGATAAACCCCAAATGGGGTCATAAAGAGTTAGACACAACTGAAAAACAAGGGAGTTTATTTAGTTGAGAGGTGGGAAGGGGCAGAAAGCAGAACGTGGTCAGATATGCACTTTCAAAAAATCACTTTGGTAACTAAATGGAAGATGGATTGAAGTGGGGACACACGTGAGGCAGGCAGATCCACCAACCAGCTACTGCAGTAGTCCAAATATGTGGTCTTAAGGGCCGGCACCAGAGTGGGGACAATGTCACAGGAGAGAAGGAGGAGTACTTGAGAGATGTTGCAAAGGTGAAATCTATAGGCTTTGGCAACAGATTGGATATAGAGCATGAGAAATAGTGAGGAGTCAAGAATGATATCTAAGTCCGGCCAGTAAGTGTGTTATGTGTCTGAGGGCAGATTTGAACTCAGGTCCTCCTGACTCCAGGGCTGGTGCTCTACTCCCTGAGTCATCTAGTTGCCCTAGACACTAATTTTCAAGGCATCTCATATAAGATGCCGAAAGAATAGGAAAGATTATGGATAGTACCGTTATTAAAAAATGGTGTTCATTTCTATCATCTCTAACAAATCTTTTCAAAAATTCTCTAGACAGACACCATGCACATCCTTGGGAAAAGCATAAGAGGGAAGGCTTCCATAGATAATTTTGTGTAGCAACCACGAGAGATAAGGAGAATTAAAGATCCTATTTACTTTGTCTATCATTGTGGCTTGAAAAAAGAAAAAAAAACAAACTTTGATTCTCTAGAATAAAACAAACTGTTAAAGGATCTGTTCAAACTATGTCTACCATACTTGTGCTTCAAGCCTATATGAGTCTAAAACAGGCATAACCATAAAGATTATTTTTCATATGATCCATTAAGTATCAAAAGCCAGTGAAACAAAAAAAAAAGAGCTAAACGTGTTTACCTAATGTGTTGGCAAGATGCATGAAGGATACCCTTCATAGAATCAAAATGGAAAAGAGATTTCCTATAGATAGCAAATTTCTTTACATACCTCCATTCATTAGTGACATTGTTCTGATTATGTCAAAACCTAGAACGTTGCAGGGCCTCCACAATGATAACCTAAAGATCAATCTTTTTAGTTCAAACAAAGAAGGCGTGTGTGTGTGTGTGTGTGTGCGCGCGTGTGTGTTTATATGTGTGTATATATATATTACATATATATATGATGTATACAAATATATATATATATATACATTTTCCAGACAGTGACATGCAGGTGGACGGGAAACCCACTGCGTTAGTCCAACATTCTGTATAGTTTAGACAAATAAAAATATGCTGAGCTCAAAGTGGAAAAGAGGGAGGAAGAAGAGGCTGTCCCCTGTTTGGGAAACTGAGCAGGGCTTTCAGTGACATAGAGTTGCTCTCTTGCAAAAGCCCATTTCTCCAATAATAGTAGTTTCCTGGTGATGATACATGGCTGGAAACCGTGGAATAACAGGATAATAATAGTTGACACTTATACAACCAGTTAAATGGTTATAAACTTGTTTATAAAGCACTGTATTGCCTTATCTAAGTCTCATAATATAGGTATAGTCACCCCCATTTTAGAAATGAAGAAACAGGCCCAAAGAGTTTAAATAATCTGCCCAAAATCACATAGCTAGGAAGTGTCAGAGATGGAATTCAAACATGGGTTTCTCCTGACTTCACATGCCAATACTTCTTTCACCACTTCATGGTACCTCTCAGAAGATTCAAACTTATAGCTGCTTCAAAGGGCAATGGAAAGACACTTGAGGTACATAAATAGACTACAACACATTATGAATACCTAAGAAGTAGCAGAATGAAAAATATCCTGAAGGCATTGCATCAGGGTGGCTACAGTGCCAGACTTCATTCCAGAATAACCTAGGTTCAAATTCTGATTTTGATTTTTACTAGTCATATGATCTTGGGCAAGTCACTTAATACCTCTTAGTATCAATTTCCCCATATTTAATTTGTTGTTCAGTTGTGTCTACCTCTTCATGAGCCTATTTGGAGTTTTCATGGCAAAGTTGTTGGAGTGGTTTGCCATTTCCTTTTCCCACTCATTTTACAAAAGAGGAACTGAAGCAAAAAGGGTTAAGTGACCTGCCCAGGGCCACACAGCTAGTAAGTGTCTGAGGCCAGATTTGAACTCAAGAAGATGAGTCTTCCTGACTTCAAACACAGCACTCTATTCACTGAGCCACCTAGCTACCCACACTTAATAGCTAATAATAATTAGTATTTAACCAGCATTTTAAAGTTTGCAAAGTTCTTTACATACATTATTAATTCATTTAATGCTCAAAATACTGAAAATGGGGATAATATCTGCAACATCTGCAGATACTAATATCTGTATGTAATATATGTAGATATGTAGTATCTACATATAGTAATGTCTATAATATATAATAGGACTACCATGAGGCTCAAATAAGATAATTTATGAGAAGCACTCTGCTATGTGGATATCCATTATCATTAGGGACATAAGATATGAGACTGAAAAGCATGGCACATCAGCAATGTAGCTAGCTAGAGTAAAAGACACTTTCTGGAGAGCTAGAGTGCTGAAGAGAGTTTTAAAAGACCTAGAGGCAGGCTTTCAACATGCTGTGAAGATCCTCTGGAGAATTTGGAGAAAGCCTGGAATATAAGTCACCCAAAAGAAAGGATGAAACAGGATGCGATCAATACCAGTGGAGGGAATACTGTCACCAATGAGACTTCAGAAGTATCAAAAGTTCACAGACTAGACATAAGACCAAGGTTTTCTTTAAACAATCAAATTCAATAAACATTTCTAAAATGCCTACTCTGTGCAAGGCACCACGTTCTATGAGATTACATGCAATGGTCCTTAGATCACAGCCCTTTATCATGCCTTAGTGTCACAGGCTAAAGCCTTGAATAAGGTAGGTAAGCTTTCCGTTAGACCTTTCATTTAATCATAATTAGTTTACAATAGAAAAATTACATCTGTGCATAATCTTAAGGTAAAATCATTATTACAAGATCAAATGTATAATGGCCACAAAAAAAACTTATATAAATACCTTTTTTTCTCTTTTCATCACTTTTCAGTATCTTATTAACTTTATTTTCTGTATGTAAAATAGTATCATTACAGGCAATTGTCCCTGTTCAGAAATATTTTCATAATTCAATTCTATTTACTATAACATGCATTTATTAAGCACCGACCATGTATGTGCAAATCACTGTGAAAGGTCTTATGATTTAGAGAATACACGGAACCTACAGTCTAGTAGGGAGATGTGATACATATACAAATAACAATATTTTTTTTTCAGAATAGAGAAAAGTAACAAAATGGTCCTCACTCTCAAGCATCTTACAATCTAATGGGGAACATCAGAGGATGAATAACTATAAGGTTTGTTTTTCTTGTTGGTGTTGTTGTTAAGACCAGCTATTTCATCAGTGTGGGGACCTGAGGTGTGGCTCTCCATCCATCTTTGCCAATCAGCTACTTGTCTGCAAGTCATAGTCTGAGAGATTTGTTTGGGGCACTTAGAGTTTAAGTGACATAAGCTAGTATGTGGCCAAGGCAGAACATGATCCTTGATCTTCCTGGGGCCATCCATCCACAATGCTGCTCTGCCTTCTTATGATGCAAAGCTGAACTCATAAAGCCCCCACATAAGAGCACAGAAGAGGGAGAGATTGCTTCTAGATATGGAGATCAAGGAAGTCTTCCTGGAGAAGGAGGAATTTGAGTTAGGCTTTAAAGGTCTGGTGGCATTTAAAGAGTCCAGAGATGAGATGAGGAAAGGGCATTCTAGGCAGAGGAAATAATTTGAGAAAATCTAAGGAGGTGAAAAAACACAAGGAATATTTTGAGAATGCTCTGGTTTAACTGGATCACAAAGACCAAATAAGAGTAAAGTAAAGCCCAACCAAACACTTTATTTTGAATGTGTCTACTTGAAATTTCCCTGTTGAACCAGTCACAAAGCAAGGTGATAGCAGTGTGAATCCACTGATTCCTAGAATTTTCTCAGCAAGATAAAAAGGAATACAATGCATGTTAAAATCAAGAATGTAGGGGAAAGAAATATAGTTCGAGGGGGAATTAGAATGATATACTCATGCTAAAAGTTTGTTGTAAAAAAAAAACAAGAAGAAGAAGAAGCTAAAGATCTAAAAATTGGGATGCATAGCCCTGGAGCCACAGGGTTTGCTGTTGCCCCATGCTCGCCCCTTAGACTTTTATGTATCGAGGCTGAACTAAGTTAAATGGCCTGATTTTGTCAAATCAATTAATGAACATTGGTTAAGTCCCTACTATGTCCCAGGCACTGTGCTAAGTACTATGTATATAAGAAGTAAAAGATAGTCCCTGTCCTCAAGGATAAGAAGAATGACAATTAGAGTATATCAAAATTAGTGTAGACTACAAGAGCTATTTTAATTATTATTATTATATATTTATTCATTCTATATTATTATAAATTTATTTATTGTTTTTATTTTATTTGTTATTTATTTATTATTATAAATATTATTATTATGTAATCTGAAGGGCAAAATTGAATATAAACCTGGGAGAGAAGTAAGGCTAAGAACCATGACTAGACAATAATGTTCATGTAAAAAAGACCTAGGAGTTTAAGAGTGATATAAGAGCAGTATGAGTCAATGATGTGATTTGGTATACAAAAAACAGCTATTATAATTTTCAATTGCATTAACAGAAATATGGAGTCCTACATTAATACATTGTTGGTGGAGTTGTGAATTGGTCCAATCATACTGGAAATAATTTAGAACTACACCCAAAGGGCTATGGAATTGCACATGTCCTTTGACCCAGCAATACCACTACGTCTGTATCCCAAAGAGAATAAAGAAAAAGAAAAAAGGACCTATTTACAAAAACAATAATAATAGCAGATCTTTTTGTGGTGGCAAAGAACTGGAAATTGAGAGGATGCCCATCAGATGGTATAATGAAGCAAAGTGGGACTTTTTGCTTTTTTTTCTTTTGGAGTGCTTCTCATCACCAAGGCAATCAGGTGCCTTCGATCGAGTCATGCCTTTGTTTGAATAAAGAGTCTTTGATGACCTGCTTAAGTCACAAAAAAGCCTAAGTCACATGAGTTTGAGTCACATGGTTGTGATGCCCTCTGACCCCGAAGAAGCTCGTATATATACTTGGAGGTTAGCATTTTGCTTTGGGGCTCAATTATTGGAAGAGTGTTCCTGCGATTTCACCAGATAAGACTCTGGGTAGCTGTTAAGGAGCCCCCTGGCTTTGAAAACCCAGATGTTGGTGCTTCTCTCTCTGGTTACTATGTATGTATTGCTATGGACAGACAGAAGCCTTGTCTGATGATTTGTGTTGTTTGCTCTGTTTATATAATTTCTGCTTGTAATTTCTCTTTGTGTTTTCTCTGAAGTTCAGGGTGCTGACTTTTTCCCCAGAACTAAGTGAATGATATATGTATGTTTAATTAAAGTGAGAATGTAAACCCTTCAAAGTTGCTGTCCTTAGAAAAGCAGATCAAAGAATCGGTGCTAGCAGCCCTCTTGTGGGCTGGTGTTATTAGCCTTACACCCCCATAATAGCTGCAAGCAACATTATTGTTACAGTTGGGGAATGAATGAACAAGTTGTGGTACATGACTGTGATGAAATACTATTGTGCTATAAGAAATGATGACAGGAGGGTTTTAGAAAAACCTGGGAAGTCTTATACAAACTGATGCAAAGTGATGTAAGCAGAACCAGGAGAACATTGTGCACAGTAACAGTAATGTAGTAACAATAATCAACTGTGACTTAGCTACCCCAATCAAGACAATGATCTAAGACAGTTCCAAAAGACCCATGATGAAAAATGCAATCCATTGCTAAAGAGAGAAGCAATGAACTCTGAGTGCAGATTGAAGCATACATTTTTCACTTCATTTGGGGATATAAGGGTTTTACAACATGGCTAATATGAAAATATGTTTTGCATGACTCCACATATATAATTGATATGTTGCTTGCCTTCTTAAGTGGTGCGGGTAGGTACAGGAGGGAGGGAGAGAATTTAGAACTCAAAATATGAAAACATGTGTGTTATTTTTTTAATTTATTGGGAAATACTTAACAAAATAAATTTTAAAAATTTAAATATAATTCCTGAATGAAAGGGGCAATAGTCCTATTGTATTCTACCCTTCCCTGGTCAGACTCTAGTTTAATAATGTTCAATTCTGGGAGGCAATTTTAAGAAAGATATTAGTAGAGTCATAACTATACAATTTTTCACCTGGGCAAAAATAGATGAATGTGGGAAGCAATACACAGTATACTCTTAACTATGTACTCATTGTACCCAGGGAGAGCAGTCCAAATCTCCCTTGCCCTATAGGAATTGGGAGAAAAGGCAGACCAGTTGAAGGACACTACATGGATAGTCTTGGGGTGGGGAGAAGGAAGAGGAGGGAGAAAGGAGTAGTTGTGTCAATAAAGGGGTAATAGAGGACTGTAAGGAGAGGGAAAGAAGTATGAGGACTGTGCTTGCTGAAAGAAGGAACAACACCCACGTCCTAGGGAAGTGCACCCCATCCCCAACCTGATGAAAACACCACAAGGCCAAAACTTGGCTTACCACATAGTAATCGCTCTGAACATTAATAAGCTTGACACTACATGGAACAGATGGAGCAGGGCAGTAGGGTACTCAAAACCACACCAAATAATCACTTGAAGGAAAGAAGAGATATTAAACCTGAAGAAATGACTCAGGGGCTCAGGGAGGATTATCACCTCTGGTGTGAGGGCCTACTGAGCCTTTTTCAGGGCTGCTTATCCACATTGATGTCCACCTTCACCCAGCTCTCACTTTGGCTCCAAGAAGCGGTAGCATCCTCAGCAGCCACAGCCCAGTAAAGCCATCTCAGTAGATGGGCTAAACCAGTTGAAGGTAACCCACAGGCCTCGAGCCCATTAGTGAGGTAGGGGGATCTCTACCCCAAGCATGTGAAGACTTCCCCAGGTGGAATGGGAGGACAAAAACAATGTGTGCCAATGGCCATGAAGGCAGCTGAAGCAGGCAGTCTGGATTGCTTACAGCTTGGTCAAACATAGAGGACACCAAGGTGATCCACTGCATCCTGAGCCACCACCAATCATCCTGAATTTTGTGTTGTCACTGAACTTCAATGACTCTGGAAGAAAGAGTGAGGCTGATGACTTTGTGCAACTCTGCCTCACTTAAATCCAATTTACACATAACTCAAGACATCACCCCATGATGTCATCAGAAAATAAAGCACAAACAACAATTGCTATTTGCAAGTATTTGAAGGACTGTTACAGGAAAGAAAGGTTAAACTTTGCTTCATTTGGAAACTTTCAAATGATTGAAACTATCCAAAATGAATAGATTTCTTTGAATGGTAGTGAATTTTCCTTGTTTGGGTTGTCATAGGTAGGATTTCTACCTAGGCGAGGCTTGGACTACATGATGTCAGAAGTTCCTTCTAACTCCAATATTCTCTGAACTTTACTTCAGAACTTTTTAATAATGCTTGGGAAGTAGTGGAAATTTTGAACAATTGAATGAGTTCCTTGGTATGAGGAACTGTGGCTCTCTCTACCCATGCAGATCTGAAACTATTGCACAACTTAGAGTCATGGAGAATAGCCTCAGGCACTGAGAGGTTAGGGGCCTCAGCCTCTAAGGATCAGAGGAAGGACCTGAACCTAAGATTTCATGACTCTAAGGCTGGCCCTGTAACCACCGCCTCTCTGGACTTAAGACGGATTTGAACTAAGTAGTAAATACCATCAAATAATATATTTTCAGGGGACATATCTGTATTACTATTATAATATGGACTCCACTGAAGAGTCTAAAGAAATAGGCTTTGGGCCATAAGATCCAGATTCTATTTTCTCTCAACAAATCTTGATCAGGGAGAAATTCCACTAAATAATTCATATGATCATAAAATTTAGAGTTAGTGGAGATCTATACATCTCTTAAACCTTTCTAGCTTTGTTCTCTGAAGTAAAATGTTGTCTGAAGTAAAACTCTTCAAGTCAATAAGTATTTATTAAAATACTTTCTGTATGCCAAGCACTGATCCGTAGGAATACAAATACAAGTAGAAAGAAAAACAGCCCCTGCCCTCAAGGAGGTTACTTTCTAAGGAAGAAAGAAAACACTCTAAAGGAAGCTGAAAAGGGCGGTGGGGAGGGGAGAAGGAGACAAAGGTGTTGTAGGGAGGGAGAATGGTAGAGGAAGCCTGGAGAGGAATGAGACATGGCTGACCTGGGCTCCCTCCTTAAATGGAGGTTCTGGGTGAGGAGACAACAAATTTGGAAAAGAAGGTTGCAAGGGTGTAGGGCACATCCAATGTGTTTATTCCAAGGCAGAAGTCAGGATTCAGGATGAAGAGTTCAGGGCACATCACAGAAAAAGCCCAGAATGCATTTAGAAAGGAATAAGTTCTCTTCAGTTCTGTTATTTAGGGTGTTATATTTATTGATGTAAGTTAGCAGGCCATGGTAGATAAAGACCTGAGTTAGGAAAACCTGGGTTCAAATTCTGCTTCTAACGCATATTTTCTATGGTATCCTGTCAAGTCACTTTACCTCTTCATGACCCCAGACATTTCTCTAAGAATTTAAATTTTAGATCAGACACTAAAATGCATGGGTAGAGGGAATTTCCTTACCAAGAATTCTCTATGTCAAAGAAATCACTGAAACAAACAAAAGTAACAATACTGCCTCCATCCTGCTATGTTGGACTTGATGCTTTCACATGGACAAAATCTGGCCACTAGAGATCCTCCATCTGGTCATCGCCGAAGGAAGATGGAGGATTCTCAAAGCTGCTGGAGTACCATTCCTTCAAAGTCCCAAGTCTGGAATTACAGGAGGGGGGGAGTCTAGATAATTAGGATATCCTGGCAGGGTGGGATATGATCCCTGGGGTATCTCTGTTTCCACTGTCACTCTTCTTTCTCCCACCTTCTATCTTCCTTCTGCTTGTTCTTATCCTTGGCACTTCTCCAGCACCTTCTAGGGGACAATCCCAGGGTCATGGGCACTGAAGTTGTGTTGAAACATCCTCTAGTGACGGCTGCTGGAAAAGAGAGCATTTTTATTTTTTTTCAAAAAATCTTTTTAAAATTAATTTATTTTAAACTTAAATACTAAAATTAAAATACACAATAAGAAAAGAAACATTATAAAATTAAACACAACATAAAAAAGGGAAAAAAAAGGATTGCCATATGCACAACAGAGCAGGAGAGGATAAAATACACAGTAATAAATTTCCATTTTAAGAAAGCCTATATAGTAAATACTACACATTGTGTACCAAACTGTCCATCAAAGGTTTTTATTTTTTAGAAACCTGGAAGCCTTCTCTATTGAGACAAATCCTTACTTAAATGTACCCCTTACATGGTTCTGATTCACACAGCAGATATATCTGTGGGGAATATTTTTAGAACTTCTACTGTAGCCTTTATAAACTCTAATCCCAATCCCTCCCACACTGATGAGTTAGGTCTCCAGAGAAAGACTACATCACCACCACTGGATTCTCAGGGTACCCTAAAGGGATTACAATTTTCTCGAATGCCATTAGCTCAAACCCCCATCCTAGTTTATTCCTTGAATGTTAATGACTGGTGATTAGCACTTCAATATCATTTAACCACTTAACATGGAAAAACTTTTTGATGAAATCAAATAGCAAAAATAGAAGTCCAAAGATTCTCTGCCACCCACACACATCTCCTTTATACCACTTCTATCCCCAAGGAAAGTGGACTCAAACTTCAAGCAGTTGATACAAAAGATTCACCCCACCAAGTTGACATCAGTCCTTCTTGGCTGCTTTTGGTCTTCTATTTTGGAACAAGAAGATGACCTCAGACTTAGATCCCACTGACTGACTGTCCGCTAAATCTGGCATGTACTGTAGCTCCCCGATCTCTGGTGGCTCACTCTCCTAATCTTTCAAACCTGACGATGTCACACCTCAGTCTTATACTCCAGGAGTATAGGAGAAAGGCTTGGTTGTTGAGTGGAGTTATCCTGCATGCCAAGTTATGATTCAGCAACAAATCAGAAGCCTGCTTCTTCACCACTTGGTTGTCGATTCATGTCTCACTCTTCATGACCCCACTGGAAGTTTTCTTGGCACAGACACCGGGGTGGTTCATCATTTCCTTCTCGAGTTCGTTTTGTAGATGAGGAAACTGAGGCAAACAGGGTTAAGCGACCTGCCTAGGGTCCCACAGCTAGTAAGTGTCTGAGGTTAGATTTAAATTCATGGAGAGGAATCTTCCTGACTAGGCCCTGTGCTCTATCCACTGTGCCACTTAGCTGCCCATTTGATTAGCAGACCAGGAATGTTCACAGGTGTGCATGCCCTGGAGCCTATCTGGAGGTTTGAGTCAGCTGAGCACAGTGGTACTATACAGGATCATAAAGGCTAGGCTTGATCAGTCCCCTATTACATTATAATAAGCAAAATTTGGGGGTTTTTTCTGATCAGGATCGATGCTTTGTCCAATTCTTTCCTTCGTTAGCCTTATCTCTTCCTTGGACATTGACAAGGTCCTTCATACTTCTGTTCCCTGTCCCTAACACTAATCACTTACCATGATCATCTCACATAACAGCCCTGCAGATTTATTTCTCATTAGAGCCACTCAATCAATCCCTCTGTGATTTTAAAGAATCTATATAAAATAAACACTAAAAACAGTAGGAAATAAAATTATTTCCTTGCTATACATGCATGATAGTGTAGCATAGCAAAGGTATAACCTCTTTGAAGGCAAAGACAGTTTAGTTTCGTTTTGTTTTCTTTTTTAACCTTTGTATCCCCAGAGCCTGGTTAGTTCTTTGAACATAGTAGGCACTTGTTTAATAAATGCTTATTGAATGGCTGAATGAATCATATTATGGCAAATTGTTTCTTCCTAAACAAAACTATTTTTGAAAGCAAACTTTAGAGGGACATCGGGTGACAGGTGGGCAAAAATAACACACAGGAAGCTGCTATCTTGTCAGTCAGTTGACATGGTTTATGTCAAAGATTTTCAGCTTTTCAGCACTCTTTTTAGTTTTTGAATACATGAGAAAATTAGAGGCTTTCACATCTGTTTTTACGTTCTGTTGTTTATTCACGAGAGCTTTTTAAATTTAAGATTGCCTTAGTATGAACAATACTTATCTTCTGGTAACTTTTTTTCTAGTAAATAGTGGCTCTTACCTAAGAACAGCAATGGAAAGCCTTAAAGCTTCATGATACAACTGCTAACTGTGCAGCTGCTGTCATCACACCAGCCTCCACGATGCCAACGTCATGGCTTACCGTGTCTCTCTTGTCTTAGGGTGTCTCATCTCTGGGCTCTCAAAGCAGCACAGCTTCTAAGAAAGCAGAGCTTGGGGGAAGAAAGAATGTGCTGTGTCTGCCCAGCCTTTCTCGAACACATCTTATAGGATAGAACTGGGTTGATAGTAGTTTCTGTTCATTTTCTTTGAACAGGATGGAGTGAAAAGCAGAAAGGAATTCTAAAAATAACCAGAATTAGGCCCAGCAATCCATAAAACTGAGCATGAACATTCAGGGTTTACTTTGCTTAACCAACTAAAGTTAAAAATATTTATGTGTATTATATGCACAGATTCAGCCTACGTGTTACAGCCATCTGTGTGGCATAGCCATTTACTGATGGAAAGGAAAACATTAGGCCATTGATTGGCAGCATTCAGAATTTCATCTTGAGTTGAGGTAAAATGCCGTGCATGGAAGTGAAGAGCCAGACTCTTAATTGGCAAGAGAAGGAAGTACAGAGAAGAGGGACAAAGTGTATGTGTGCCACACATGGAGGCAGCTGTAGGCCACTCCTTGACCTTTTTTAACTCCATCAAACTCAGATAACAGCATTAGCGAAAGCCTGTCAAGTATGAAGTACTACAATCCATACAGAGATAAACAGGAGAGATAGAAATTATCTTCCCTTTGCAAAGGTAATGGAGATTCCCTAAGAAATCATTAGCAGCTCTGGTTCAGCAAGGGGAAAGAAAAAAAAAGCCTGACATCTTGATCTGGAGTCAAATTAATAAATTTTGGTTCCATTCTTGTTTAAGTTCTTCGTAATGCTTTGCCAACCTGGATTTTCAGCTGCTAGCTGTATAAGAACTGCCCACACCCAGGGGTGGGGGACCTGCAGGCCTAGAGGCTTGACTCACACCTAAGTCTCAGCTGGTCCAAAACTGAAGTATCATCTTTTCCCCTCAACAGGCCCCAACTCCTAACATCCTTTTATCTATTTGGGAGGCTATTTTTTTTCATCTAGTCACTCAGGCTAGAAACTTCAGAGACATCTTTGACTCTACCTTCTCTCTCTGAAATCCAATTCTCTCCATTTTACCATAGCATTAAAGTTCACATCTTTTCCCTTTCTATTCCCAGGGCTGCTCTCTAGTTCCAGTTTGCAGAATAATCTTCATAATGTATAATTCTGTAATTCCGCAAGGGCAGGGCCCTTACTATCTCTCCCAGATACCAGTCCCTCTATCTACTATGTAAGTATATGTGTATGTAAAAGATCGCCTTGGTGTATCAGAGCTACCTCCAACAGAGAAAAACAACATGTACACACATACTTATATATATTACATACATATGTGTAAGGCACTTTCTTACTTCGCGTTCAATGTCGGGATGCAATGGGGCACTCAGGAGTATGTATGTATATATGTATATATGTATATACGTATATATATATATATATATATACATATACACACATATACACACATCTATACACACACATACACATATATATGAGTACCATATATGAGTGTGTGTATATATATACATACATGTGTGTGTAAGTATGCATGTATATATTTTATGCACATATTATTTCCCCCATTGGAGAGAGCTCTATGCACTAAGGCACTCTCCTACCTCAGGTTCTATGTTAGGATGAAATGAGGCACTTATAAGTATATGTACATGTATATGTATATGTATGTGGGTATATATGCATGGATATATTGTGTATGTATGTGGGCATCTGTGTTGGAGGTAGCGCTGATGTACTAAGGCGCTCTGTTCCTTAAGGTTCAATGCTGAGATGAAATGAGACACTCAGCAAATCACTGAACATTTAACAAAAGGTTTACCTTGGGCTAACAATAGGGATACAGTGGCACTTTTGTTTTCTGCATATGGCCCCCCTTATCTCCAAATGGAAATATTTCTGTCCATCATGGCAAGATATGTTGAAGGACATGGTGACTCTCACGGTCTTCAAAAAATCCATCAAATCAGAGGGGCCCTGATTGCTTGAGGCTGAGGCATCTTATGACTTTAGGTGATCAGGAAGCTATTTTGAGGAAGTTAGGGTCAATCAAATACCAGAGAACAGCCTTGGCCTGCCCCATCTTGTGGGTAAAGGGAATTTGTGTCAGGAAAATGCCGGTAAATATTGGTCCTATCACCTACAAGCCCTCGGTGGCCAAGTGCTAAAGAAATTCTTTGAGAACTCTCTACCATTCAAATGCTTACAGGACTTTTATTGAACATTCTTTCTGGCCTGGCAGGACTGAGAGGGAAAGGGGGAAAGTGAAAAACAAATTTTAGGATGAACAGTAATGAGAGGGGAAAGAGGGAAAAAAAATGCAAAGAGCAAAAGCCAAAGATGCTAGGCTTTTTTCCTCCCCACTCAAAAGGACCAAGTCTCTAATCTCAGCAGTCTGGTCCACATAGTGATTATTTGCAGGTCATGGTCAGCAATTCTTCATCACACACCAGAGTCATCTGTGGTAAAGTGGCTAAAACATTATAGGTATCTTACATGTGGCCTGTCTCAGAATTTAAATTGATGCTGAGGCTCTCCTTGTACTTCAACCCACTCACTATTCCCTGCCTACTGGCCAAAACTTTGCCTCCTTGAGAGATACAAAATCTTTGCCTCCTTAGAGGCCTTTGTGGAGGCTCCTTTCTTCCACAAGGGCTAAATATGGACTCTCCTTCATCCCTACCCAGTGACTTAAAATTGCCACCAAGAAAATCAAGAGATCCCCTTCTATTAGTTATATAGTGACAATTTCATATCCTCCATGCTAAGAGAAAGCAAAGTGCCTCCTAACCACATTACCCTTTGGTCCCCTAAGTCCTCTCTGGAAAAAAATTATCCAAATCATCCCAGGGAAAGGAGCCTGCCAACTGAGAGGAACATGAGCTACTTCTGCAGCAAGCCTGGAGCCCTCTGAGGAAAAATGATCTTGAGGCCAAGGCAACTTTGTGATGAGGAATAAGGAATAAGGTAGAACCAGACAAGGCCAACTGGAAATTGTATCCAAAAACAATACCTTTATATCCAGTAAGTCTTCCAAAAGATAGGGTGCCAGAAACCACTGGATCAGAGAACCCTTCCCCCTTTGCAGAATGACATTGATTTGCCACAGACATTGCCTTTGCTAACCCAGGCAATACAGCTGGGGTATAGCTGATGATCTGGGCTAAATGTCTTGTTCTGATGACAACCTTCCCGTGGATGGGAATTTTTCCAAGATAGAAAAATGTCATTTTGCTAGTTTGGGGTAGACTGAGAACTTCTTGGTTAAGATGGTGTTTTGACTGCCATAAACTTGGGCAAAAAAAGTTGCTTTGGGTTTTTTTTTAATTTTATCATTTTTATTTAATATTTTAGTTTTCAACATTGATTTCCACAAGATTTTGAGTTACAAATTATCTCCCCATTTCTACCCTCCCCCCCCACTCCAAGATGGCATACATTCTGATTGCCTCATTCCCCAGTCAGCTCTCCCTTGTGTCACTCCACTCCCCCCCTCCATCCCCTTTCCCCTTACTTTCTTGTAGGGCAGGATAGATTTCTATGTCCCATTCCCTGTATATCCTGTTTCCCAGATGTATGCAAAAACAACTTTTTTTTTTGAGCATCTGCTTTTAAAACCTTGAGTTCCAAATTCTCTCCCCTCTTTCCTTCCCACTCACCCTCCCTAGGAAGGCAAGCAATTCTACATAGGTCACACATGTATCATTATGTAAAAAACTTCCACAATACTCACTTTGTAAAAGGCTAACTATATTTCCTTCCATCCTAGCCTGTCCCCCTTTATTCAATTTTCTCCCTTGACCCTGTCTCTTTTCAAAAGTGCTTGTTTTTGATTACCTCCTCCCCCTATCTGCCCTCCCTTCTATCATCCCCCCTTTTTATCTCCTTCCCCTTACTTTCCTATGGGGTAAGATACCCAATTGAGTGTGTTTGTTATTCCCTCCTCAAGTAGAATCTGATGAGAGCAAGATTCACTCATTCCCTCTTACCTGCCCTCTCTTCCCTTCCCACAGAACTGCTTTTTCTTGCCACTTTTATGTGAGATAATTTGCCCCATTCTATCTCTCCCTTTCTCTCTCTCTCAGCATGTTCTTCTCTCATCCCTTTAATTTATTTTATTTTTTTAGATATCATCCCTTCATATTCAACTCACCCTGTGACCTCTGTCTACATATATGTATATTCCCTTCAACTACCTCTATACTGAGAAAGGTCTCATGAATTACACACATCATCTTTCCATGTAGGAATGTAAACAAAACAGTTCAGCTTTAGTAAGTCCCTTATGAATTCTCTTTCTTGTTTGCCTTTTCATACTTCTCTTGATTCTTGTATTTGAAAGTCAAATTTTCTATTCAGCTCTGGTCTTTTCATTGAGAAAGCTTGGAAGTCTTCTATTTTATTAAAAATCCATATTTTACCTTGGAGCATTATACTCAGTTTTGCTGGGTAGGTGATTTTTGGTTTTAATCCTAGCTCCTTTGACCTCTGGAATATTCCTTGGAATATTCATAGTCCAAGCCCTTTGATCTCTTAATGTAGAAGCTGCTAGATCTTGGGTTATTCTGATTGAGTTTCCACAATATTTAAATTGTTTCTTTCTGGCTGCTTGCAGTATTTTCTCCTTGACCTTGAAACTCTGGAATTTGGCAACAATATTCCTAGGAGTTTTCTTTTGGGGATCTTTTACAAGAGGCGATTGGTGAATTCTTTCAACTTCTATTTTACCCTCTGGGTCTAGAATATCAGGGCAGTTTTCCTTGATAATTTCTTGAAAGATGATGTCTAGGCTCTTTTTTGATCATGGCTTTCAAGTAGTCCCATAATTTTAGAATTATCTCTCCTGGATCTATTCTCCAAGTCAGTGGTTTTTCCAATGAGATATTTCACATTGTCTTCTATTTTTTCATTCCTTTGGTTCTATTTTATAATATCTTGATTTTTCATGAAGTCACTAGCTTCCATTTGCTCCAATTTTATTTTTAAGGTGGTATTTTCAACCTCCTTTTCCATTTGGCTAATTCTGCCTTTCAAGGCATTCTTCTCCTCATTGGCTTTTTGGAGCTCTTTTGACATTTGGGTTAGTCTGTTCTTTAAGTTGTTATTTTCTTCAGTATTTTTTCAGGTCTCCTTTACCAAGTCATTGACTTGTTTTTCATGGTTTTCTTGCACCTCTCTCATTTCTCTTCCCAATTTTTCCTCTACTTCTTTTACTTGCTTTTCCAAATCCTTTCTGAGCTCTTCCATGGCCTGAGCCCAATTCATATCTTTCTTGGAGGCTTTTGATGTAGGCTATTTGACTTTGTTGACTTCTTCTGGCTGTATGTTTTGATCTTTTTTGTCACCAAAAAAGGAATCTAGAGCTTGAGTTTGAGTCTGAGTTTGAGTCTGAGTTCGTTTTCGCTGCCTGTTCATGGTCCCAACCAACTACTTGACCTTTGAGCTTTTTGTCAGTGTATGACTGCTTGTAGAGTAGAGAGTACTTTGTCCCAAGGTTTATGGTCCAAGCACCACTGTTTTCAGAGGTACTTCTACTCCACCATCACTCCAGGCTCTGTCACTACAGTGCTCCTCCTCTTCCAAGAACTGCCAACCAGGACTACAGTCCAGATCCAAGCCAGGCACAGCAAAAGAACCTTTCTTTGTGCCCACAAAGCACTCCTTGAACTCTCGCTCTGATTCACTGCTAGATTCCTCCCACAGTGTGAGCCAGGGACTAGAGAAGCAGCTGATGCTGGAGCTCTGGAAGCAGCCTCAGGAGCTTCCTGCTGCTGCCACGGCCAAAGCTGCACCACTTCCACTACCCCCAGGGCTGGATCAGACCACTGACTTTGATCCCGCAGTTTCCCACTAAAATGCTCTTTGGCATTTGTGGGTTGAAAAGTCTGGTAACTGCCACAACTCAATGATTCATGGCCCTAGGGCCTGTTCTGCCTGCTGACTCCAGGTCTGGTCTGTCCTGGCAGGCCCATGCAAGGTTGTGCTCAGCTCCCAGCACTGTGCAAGTAGACCCTTCCCTGAGACCATCCAGGCTTTCCTGGGCTGGGAACCTGTTTCCCTCTGCTATTTCGTGGATTTCTACAGATCTAGAATTTGTTCAGAGACATTTTTAGAGGTGTTTGGAGGGATTTGGGGGAGAGCTTAAGCAAGTCCCTGCTTTCCAGCCACCATCTTGTCTCTGCCCCCCCCACCCCATGTTGCTTCGTTTAGTTAGAGGGATCATATGGTTCTGTGTCCAGAACAAGATGTTTTTCACCAACCTAATTGTCCAAATTGCTACTATCTCCATTTTTATAACAGCTCCAACTTGTGTATTTAACATATGGTGATTTATGGGTTCTGACATATTCCACAAACAACTGTATTAAGTAGAAGGCAACAGCAAAATTCTTCAATTGGTTCTGAACCCAAAGGGGAGAGCTTTTGATTATCTAGTTCTGTACCCTCCAGGCCCCAGACCACTTAGCCATACTCATGACCAATAGGCAGGAACTAGTATGAAGATCTTGTCTGTGAAAGGCATCAAGGTCACATGGCAGCCACTGAAAGGATGTAACAGGAACCTAGCTCCTTAGAGTATCCTATTACCACATTAGCAGCTGCTATAGTCCAGTTGTAGATGCCTGTCTTATAGTAGATAGAACCATTGGTCAACCAGACAAAATGGCATTCCATAGGAGCAAAATGGCTATCTGATAAGGCTTTACGAATAGCTAAGGAAAGAAGGAAATTGAAAGGGAAAGATATACCCAACTAAATGCAGAATTCCAGAGAATATCAAAGAAAGATAAGAAAGTTTTCTTAAATGAGCAACGCAAAGAAATAGAAGAAAAAAAATAAAATGGGAAAAATAGATCTCTTCAAGAAAATTAGAGATGTCAAGGGAAAGTTTCATGCAAAAATGGGTATGATGAAAGACAAAAATGGTAGGGATTAAACAGAAACAGAAGAGATTAAGAGAAGGTGGTAAGAATACACAAAAGAACTACACAAGAAAGAACTTAACATCACCATTATCTAGAATGGTTTGGTTACTGATCTAAAGCCAGACATCCTAGAGAATGAAGTCAAGTGGATCTTAGGAAACATTGCTAACAATAAGGCTAATGGAGGCTATGGAACTCCAGCTAAGCTATTTAAAACCCTAAAAGATGATGCTGTTAAAGTGCTGTACTCAATAGGCCAGCAAATTTGGAAAATTCAACAATAGCCACTGAATTGGAAAAGATCATTCCACCTTCCAATCCTAAAGAAGGGCAGTGCTAAGGAATGTTCAAATTACTGAACAACTGTGCTCATTTCTCATGCCAGCAAGGTTATGTTTAAGATTCTGCAAGAGAGGCTTCAGCAATATGCGAACCAAGAATTACCAGAAGAGCAGGCTGGTTTTCTGAGAGGCAGAGAAACTGGAGACTAAACTGCCAACATTCTCTGGATTATGGAGAAAGCAAGGAAGTTCCAGAAAAACATCTACTTCTGCTTCCTTGACTACACTAAAGCCTTTGACTGTGTGGGTATAATGTTAAGCAGGGTAGGAATTTTTTTTACTGTTTTCTCTTTTGGAATGCTAAAGCAATCAAGTGCCTTTAATGAGTCTTGCCTTTGTTTGAATGGGCAGGTAAAGTGGGACCTTTTGTCTTTTGCTTTGGAGTGCTTCTTGACACTAAGGTAATCAAGTACCTTTGATGAGTCTTACTTTTCAAATGTAATGGCAAGTAAAGTGGGACCTTTTGTTATCTTGGAGTGCTTCTCAGCACTGAGGCAATTGGGTATCTTTGAGTCTTGTCTTCGTTTGAATCAAGAGTCATTGATTGGAAACAATGTATATGACGTGGTGCTAGTGATTAAAGATCTTTCCCACAACCCTTTTTGCTAAGTAGATCCTGGGCCCTCAGGGCCTTGAGTGGTATATGAGCTCTGAGGTTGCCTTTTTGGTTTTGTGGGGTGGAGACTCTAGAAAGCCATCAAGGAGCCCCCTACCACTACCCTGGCTTTGAAAAACCCAGATGTTGGTGTTTCTCTCACTGGTAACTGTGTGTGTGATGTCTTGATCAGACAAAAGTCTGTCTATTGATCTGTTTATATTTTTTCTGTTTGTATTTGCTCTGAAGTTCACGGTGCTGACTTTTTCCCCTGAACTAAATGAAATATATATATATATATATATATATATATATATATAATTAAAGTGAGATTATAAACCCCTTAAAGTTGCTTTCTTTAGAAAAGCAGATCAAAGAACATGTGCTATCAACCTTCCTGTGTGCTCTTGTTGATGGTCTTATTGGTCTTTCACTTCCCGAGCAGCTGCTAGCAACTTTGTTGTTACAGTGGGTCACAACAAAATGTGGCAAGTTTTCAAATAGATAGGAGCACAAGATCGTCTTACTTGTCTTGAGGAACCTGTATGTGGGCCAAGATGCAAGTGTTAGAACCTAACATAAAACAAAAGGATTGGCCCTTTTTTATATCGACAAAGTAACGGCTCAGTATCCAATGAAAGGTATGCTTGTAGCCTACAGGAAACAAAGAGGATGTCTTCTATGTCTCCTCTTAAGTGAAGAGAGGAAGAGTCCAAGAAGATACTACATACATAGGAATGTGTATATATGTATTTATATAGTTAACATTAAGGAATTGCTACGGGGTACAGTGGAGTAGGGCATTGGCCCACAGTCTTCATCTTCTCTATTGACTCCCTCATGGTGGACAATAAGCTGAATGAGATCATTCTTGGTGGTCATCTACACCAAGAGTACATCAAGAGTTGGTAGTAACACCTTAATGTTGTTTCCAATTACTCTATTCTCCAGGCAAAATAGTCTGCTTACTATCTCTCAAATTTATCCCAACCTTTTCCACCTTCATTCCCTTGTTTCCTCTGTACCTGTCATGTAATCCTAAGCACCACAAGCCCTCTGTGTGGAGATCTAATACATCCTGGCTCCTGAGCCAACTCCTCCATGAAGCTTTCCATGACCCTCCTAATCAGAGAAAAATTTTTTCCATTCTCTCTCCTTTCTTAAAACATTGTATCTCTCCTAAACACTTATATTGATATTTCTTATAACTCTATTCCTATTCCTCCAAGATTGTAAGCTCCTTGAGAGTAAGGGTTTTCTCTCTCTCTCCCTCTCTCTCTCTGTCTGTCTCTCTCTCTCTGTCTCTCTCTCTCTCTCTGTCTCTCTCTCTCTCTCTCTCTGTCTCTCTCTCTCTGCTTCTCTATGTCTTTCTCTCTCTACATACACACAGACCCATATTTACAAAATAAATGCTAAGTGATTGGGGGTAGGGTGGGCACCTGACAACTAGGGGAATGAAGAAAATCCTACTGAGGGTAGTGGCAGTTCATGAGCACCTGGAAAGGAGCAAGGGATTACAAAAGGTGGTGTTGAGGAAGGAAAGATTTACATGCATAGGGGATGGCTTGTGCAAAGACATAGATATGTAAGAAATGGAATGTCATGTATAAGGGATAGCAAGTAGGCTGTTTTGACTAGCATATAAAGAGAATATATGTTTATGTGTGTATATACATACATATATGCATATTATATATATGTGTATATATATATATATATGTATATGTATATACATATATACACACACAGCCTGGAAGGAGAAGCTAGCGCCATTTGTGAAGGACTTTAAATGTCACACAAAGGAGTTTAACATTTATCCTAGATGCAATGGGGAGTCACTGACGCTGCTTGAGCACAGGAATGAAGTGTTCCAACTTGCAATTTAAGAATATCAACCTGACACACGTGTGGAGTGTTCATTAGAAAAGGAAGAGGTTGGATTCAAGGAGACCAATTAAAAGGCTATTACATGTACAAGCAAAGAAGGGGGAATGAGGGCTTGAGATGGAGAGGTTATTGAGTCATTAGAGATAAGCAGTCGTATGAGACAGATGCTGAGGCTGAGTGGAACCCACAAGACCTGGCAACTAATTGGAACTGAGGGATTAGTGAAAGTGAAGAACCACAATAGCTTGAAAGCATGTTATTATATAAAAAGCACTGGCCTTGGAGTCAGGAGACCCAGGTTCTGATCCTACTTGCATCATTTGTGCTTGTGTGACTTTGGCCAAGTCATATAAACCCTGGGCTGCACTTTTCTCATAAGTAAAATGAGAATAACACTTGTTCTACCTATATCACAGGGCTAATGTGAGGAAAGTGCTTTGGAAGCCTTAAAGGAGTGCCTATGGTTATTATTTCTACTTATCCTTCCCTGTATAATTTCAGCTCTTGGAAGACTGGGATGGTATCACTTTTGATTTTGTTGCACCGGCCCAGGGCCAGTACGTGCGGTACATGCTGTCGCTCGGTTGTTTTTCAGTCATGTCTCACTCGTTATGACCCCCATTTGGGATTTTCTTGGCAAAGATTTCCTTCTCTGATGTGGCACATAGTAAATGCTTATTAAATACTTGTACATTGATTAGAAGTACAAAATAATCAATAACTAAAATGATTCTTTCTCTTACTATTGAAGTAAAAGCTTTGATGTGTTGGTGATCACAGTATCACAATAACAGATTTAGAGTGGGACGGGACCTCAGAGGACATCAAGCCCTACCATTATCATTTTATAGATGAAGAAACCAAGGCTCAGATTGCTGAGATGACTTGCTCTAGATAACACAGACAGGATTTGAACCCACCTCTTCTTCAGAGAATGATTAGGAAAAAGAGCATCATGCATCTCAGGGGTGCTGAGGTGCTCAGGTGTGAAACACAGAAGAAATCTGTCTGTCCTTTCTATGAGAGCTTCTTTGGTCTAGACTACAGCACTGCTTAGGGTTGGATTGGGTTTCTTTCCTAATCATCTTGTTCCTGTAGTAATAGTCCCCATTATAGATCACTTTAAAATTTAAGAGCTTGAGCGTGATAGCGTTAAAGGAGTTTGAGATTTGGAGTCAGAAGTCCTGGGTTAAAATCCCTATTATTGTTGAATTGTTACAGATTCAGCCCCACTTGGGGTTTTCTTGCAAAGATACTGGACTACTTTGCCATTTCCTTCTCCAGCTCATTTTACAGATGAGGAAACTGAGGCAAACAGGCTTAAGTGACTTGCCCAGAGTCACAGCAAGTGTCTGAGGCCAAATTTGAACTCAAGTCCTCCTGACTCCAGGGCCAGCACTCTAACCACTGTGAGCTGCCCTATTCAGCTGCATACTACCTGGATGAGTACTTCTTAGGCAAGTGACTTAATCTTCCAGGGGCTGAATTTCCTTATCTCTAAGATAAGAGGCTTGGACTAGAAGACCTCTGAGGTTCCTTCTAGCTTTAGATGCTATCATCCTCTTATTCTGGTTTTGGTTAACTAGAATGGCCTAAATCTCCTAAGGTGACCTAAAATTACCAGGATTTCACTCAAAAAGTCTCACTGAAATGGTCTCATAGAAACTTAGGAAGACTTGTATGAACTGATGTAAAGTGAAGTGAGCAGAACCAAAAGAACAATTTATACAATAACAATATCATAAAGACAAATAACATTGAAAGAATTAGGGACTTTGATCAGAACAATGACCAATCACAATTCCAGAGGACTCATGAGGAAACATGCTACCCCTCTCCAAAGGTGATGCACTCAGAAGACAGATAGAGTCTTATGTTCATTAATCTGTGGGAGAAATACAGCCAAAGCAAGAATTAATTTTTCTTGACTATACATTTTCATGAGAGGTTTTGTTTTTCTTGCTTTCTTGCGAAGGCAGGGGGAAGTGAAAGAAAAAGAATTAATATCTAAAATTTTTAAATGAATTAAAAAAACAAAAACAGTCCACTAAAGACCATTCATAAATCCTGTCAAAAGAAACCTCATACCTTATTTATGCCTGCCACACACAGCGGGTAGCAACAATAGGTCCATCTTGTTTGACAGTCTGTATCTCAAATATTATTTTGCAGTTGAATAACTATTTGCTTGCTAGCAAAAAAATGATCTTAGGTTAAAGAAATATTAAATAGCATAAAATACACTAAGAAAACTATTGTAAAAAGCATTTAGTGGGCAATGAAAATTTTTAAAGTCTGAAAATCCCAGATTCATTTCTTTCCCATCCTCTATTTCACTGCTCTGTTATTTCTCTCCTCATTTTCCAGCCCAGTATTTATAACAGGGACTATATCTGCCTTTCCTCTCTATGGGCTTTGAAAATAAGATTTAGATTGAAAAAATAGAATTTGAGTGAATCAATTTTATAATAGGACAATAAAAACTAACAACTGAATTTCAACAAAGGCAAAAGAACCCTTTCCCAGCCTTCCCCTCTGTGCCTACTTTGCAGTTCTGACTCTAATCTAATAATTGCTTTCCTGATACAGATATCAATACTTAATGTTTATTGTCATAGTGTCAAGCTAGATGGCACTGGCCACCTCATAGTTAGTAGGGAAATATGGCCCAAGAACTGACCTACTCGGCTTCTCCAGCCACCGCCAACACAGCAGCAATGTGTTTTCTGTCTTAACTGAGCTTACACAAATGTGTAATTTATTTCCAGAAACACGCTACAGATAAGCAGCAAGTCATCTGGAAGCTCTCTCACCAAATGGTAACTTTCTGGAAGTTTCCTCGTTGAGAAGCAATTTCTGGAAAATTTCTTGATTAATACAAATCCGTGAACAAACTTAAAAATGATGGCTTTGTTATTGCTTTGGCACAATACATTAACAACATTGTGAGCTCTGCCAAACTGTGAGAGTTCTTTCAAGCGGATTATGGTCTTGTTTACATATCCAGCTGTACTGAGACCTTGTCCATGGTGGTAACCTAACAATGTCCCCAGTGGGGGTGCCCATTAGGGGAGGGTCGACTAACTGAAGTTGAGTTTGTTTAAATTGAGCAAGAATGCACAGCAGTGCTCTGATCTTTGGGGAATGTGTTGGAATCATACATTTTCTGAGTTCTGTTTTGGTTTATTTAAGGGGGATGTTTGGATTGCTTCAAAATTGCAATACACAAACTTGCGATGTGAAATGCCTTCCAAATGTTTGCTGTGGTCTATACAGAAGTGAGTAGAAAGCATAAATAATACTTGAGGGAAGTAAAATTGCAAAGAAAAAGAAGTAATTATTGGCTAGCACGTTGGTGTCCTAGTGATTTTTATGGGAAGATAAAATTTGCAAATGAAATAAAAACCAAATATACATGTATGTGTACATATATATGTGTATGTATATATGTACCTGCATATAATATATAAATACTCGGAAATATAACATGCCCATTCAAAGATGACAGAACAGGGCAAGAAGTCTAAAGTCTATTAAGAAAATATAAACCAAAGTAGATGAAACTATACTTGTGTGGGGAAAAAAACCACAGTTCTCTTTACTTTTAACTTGCATGGATTTGGATCCCAGAACTTCACTTGGAATTCTAGATTCTGATGGGAATGCAATAAAAACTACGTAGGCTTTTTTCTTCTCTGCAACTTAATTGGAAAGTTGTAGGGGACATAAACAACCATCGTGTAGCAGATGGCATAGCATAGCACCATTAGAGCAGAGGAGAGAATAGTAAAGCAAAGAATAGTATCATTTTCTGAGCAAAATAACAGAAGTATTAATTTTCTTGTTCTTTCTTGACCGTATCCCTTACCTCGTTTTGACTTTAGTATTATATCACTGCACTAAAAAAAAAAAAGGAAATTTTTTTTAAAAAAAAAAGGTAAATGGTGTAAAAGCCAACTTTCTAGGATGCTAATTATCATCAGTAGCTGAATTGAGTGTTAGGGTATTACTGGTTCCTTAGCCAAACTTCACAACTTGGAACAGGATCAAAGATTTAAGGCTGGAAGAGATATTGTTGTTGTTCAGTCATATCCAACTCTTCACGACCCCATTTGGGGTTTTCTTGGCAAAGATACTGGAGTGGTTTGCCATTTCCTTCTACAGCTCATTTTACAGATGATGAAACTGAGTTAAGTGACTTGTTCAGGGTCACGCAACAGCTAGTACATGCTTGAGGCCAGATTTGAACCCAGGAAAATGAGTCTTCCTGACTCCTGGCTGGCACTCTAACCATTGAGCCACCTAACTGCTCAGAAGAGATGTTAGGAATTACATAGTAGTCTCACATCCTAATGAAAAATCCAAAGCCCACAGGGGTTAAATGACTTGCCCCCTGGTAACAGGAGTACTAAAAGTGAAGAATGAAGATTTGGAGTCAAGACTTCTGAGTCCTAATCCAAACTTCCTTTTAATATACCACACTTGTGCAAATACAACTTTGTTTTAGCTCTGTATTAACACTAGCCAGCATTCCCTACCTTTCTCATTATTATGTTCTGAAACATACTAAAAGATTTGAATAAATTTTGCAGTGGAATAAAAAAAGAATTCATGATTATTTTTCACAATTTAAAAATTCTTCCAATTATGGCTCAATTATATTTTCACTGAAGCAGTTTTATCAGAGGATTTTTGTTTAGTTTATCTTTCAAAAGGAACTCAAGTGAATCTTTTCATGGAAAGCATGCTTTTAACGTCTCAAAAAACACTTTTTTTCAGGATACAATTTCAATAAATCATAAACTCTTGCTATCTGTAGCTCAGTCTGTTGGTTTTTAAGTTAAGTGCAGTACATTCACTTGTTCCAGTGAAGCTATCTCACTGATATGTAAAGGAATGAAGCACAGAGTATCTGTACTCCTCATAATAGAGCTGTTCAGTTGTTTAATCCTGTGCACTCTTATCCAGCATTCCCACAGTTGAAATGCCAATTTTTGGTGACTTTGATCTTGAAAATCAAAGGGTAACCCCATACTCTATCACATTTAGTGATATGGAACAGTAAGAATGGTACCATGACTTCTTTGTTTATAATAAAATTTTGATTTTATTCATATCATCTATATTCTAACAAGAACATTCTCATATTCCAAGTCTTTAATAGACTCATGGTGGAAAAAGCCATGGGCTTGGGGTCAGAGAGCTGGTTTCTAGCCCTGGAAGAAAGTAGCTATTTAGTTTTAAGGAAGTCACTGACCCTCTCTGAAATTCAGTTTCTTCATCTATAAAATGATGGTGTTGGATTACAAGTGCTCTAATAGTTCAAAAATTTGCTATTCTAGTATTGATCGAACTTATCATTTAATTTTAGTCCAGTCCAAATTTCTAATTCCTTTCAGGTTTTTATTGGCCTTTTTCCTTAGTGGAGGCAAAAAAAAAAATATTCTTTCCAGTACTCAATGTAGCTGTTAGCTCATCGATTTGAGTATTCCATCTAATGCAGATCCAACCTCACCATACTGTGCAAACATCATCCACATCCACCAAGCACAATGGGGACCTTCCTCCAGTTTTCTTGACACCACGAGGATGCCCAAAGCATTTAGACTGTCTACCAACTACTCCTTGGATTTTCCAAGAGAGCCAATACCTTTTTTAAATCTAATATTTCTCTGATGATATCTTTATCAATCCACCCTTACATTTCTTTATTTATAATGCTTCACAGTCTGTTCTGATCCATCATACATCTCTCTATTGTTTTGGGGGAGATCTTCAAATTCAATTCTTCATGGACGGTGGTATTCCATAATTTACATCAACATACCATCATTGGGAGTTAACTGGTGTTATAAAAAAAAAACAGACCATTGGATTAGGGTGAAGCTTGAGATCATCAAAAGAACTTTTAGTTTCCCAAAGACAATTCTCTGATTAATTCTGAGACTAGCTCATTGCCTACTTGCAGGTGTCTGTCCCAGATTTATATACTAACAGCCAAACTCTAGAGGTTGTCCATCAAACTTTATAACATAGTCTGGACCATAGTTATTTTTCATCCACTTAGTTCTACTCTGTGTGTAGGCCAACCCGCTTTGAGCAATTATGAGTCTTATTCAGTAAGTTTTTTAGTGTTCTGGGGTTTGATTTAATCATCACAAAGTCATGAACAAATAGGAACTTCTGGAGGATCTTGCCATCTTCTAGGTAATACCCCTCCTTGATTTCGCTTTTGCATTGATCTATTCCATGAAAGTGGCAATCACCTTTGGCAAGCAATTATCTTCATTTTATACCTTATTAGACAACAATAAAAGAATATCTTAACATGTATTACTGGGGCGGAGTGGGGGGAAGGGGGAAGTTAGCAAAAATGTAACATAATCCCTATAAAAAACAATTGCCCTGGAAAATTTATCAAGAAGAGATAATGTAAGAATCATTTGGCTACCTGAAAGCCATGATAAAAATAAAAAGAACAGACATAAATTTTCAAGAAATCATCAAAGAAAAATTCCCAGATCTCTTAGAACCAGAGGGCAAAGCAAAAATAGAAAAAAAAATCCAATGGTCACCTCTGAAAGAAACTCCAATATGAAAATTGCTAGGAATGTCCTAGCCAAAATCCAGAGCTTCTAGATCAAAAGAAAAAAAAAATATTGTAATCAGCCAGAGGGAAAGGTTTGATGTGCCAAGGAACCACAGCCAAGATCACACAAGATTTAGTCATTGCAATTATAAAAGAGCACAGATTAGGGAATACAACATTCCAAAGGGCAAATGATAAAGGCTCATGACCCAGAATACTCACCTAGTATGTATTTTCCCACAGGAGGTAAAAAAAAAGGGTCTGTAATGAAATAGAAGACATAATTAGTTCTTATAAAAAGACTACAAATGAGTAGAAACTTGGAAAAAACAAAAATGGAATTGAAAAAAACTATAAAACATAAAAAGGTAAATACAAGTGAGCAATTGGAAAAGACTTTATAAGAATGAATGTTTCCATTTTAACAGGGAAAGGATTACACAAGTATTCCTCAGAAACATAATGTCATCTGGAGTCGTAGAAAGAGTTAAATAAGATGGCAGGACTGGGAGTAATTTTCGTTATGTTTAAATGATCTTAAAAGAAGAAAAGGAAGAGAAAAGAGAAAGACTAGGAAATAAAGGGGGAGAAATAGGGGTGGGGAACTTATCTTGCATAACCAGGGGAAGTTAGCTTGCATTATCAAGTAGAAGTCTATACAAGCAAGGAGGGTCAGGAAGCAGAAGTCACTGGAGCCTCACTTTGAATTGATACAGAATACACCAAGCAGAACCAGAAAATACACTGTAACAGGATTGTAAAACTGAACAATTTTGAAAGATTCAAGAACTCTGTTCATTTTAACGATCAACTTCAGTTCCAAAGGACTGGTAATTTAGAATGCTGGGACAGTATTCTAAATAACAGACACCTGATGGGCTAGGTATGCAGAGTGAAACATGCATTTTTTTTTTGGACATAGTCAATGTGGGAATTCATTTTACTAGACTATGTGTATTTGTTGCAGGGTATTTGTTTTGTTTTGTTTTGTTCCCACAGATGGGAAGAGGAGATGGAAGAGAAAGTAAATAGATGCTTGTTAATTGAAAAAAAATAATTTAAGAAGTCGTTTGTGATAAAATGCTATAGATCTGCAAATAAACATAGTAGAACAGTTGGGAAGGTGATAAATTTAAAATTAGAAGATTGCTGGATTTTCTGCTAGCCAGCTTTATGACCTTGGACAATTATGTCATCTCTCATGTATATTTTTTTTTAAAATTGGACTATATCACTTCTAAATTCTTTTGCCTCTAGAGAGCAATAAAGATTTTTTTGAGCACCAAAATAATCACCAAAGATTTTATCTGTCTCAACTATTCAATTAGATTCAATAAACACTGCTCCTAATGTAAAGTATGCTTGCCTGTTCACTATTAGTTGAAATGGTTTGGTGACCTAAGTTCATTTAACAATTAGCAGTAATTGAAACCAAGCCAATATCTAATATTCAGTGATCAGAGACTGATTGGTTTAATTGGTTTGTGATCCCTTCAAATAAGAGTTGAGGAAAACTTGAATAACAAGAGATATAGCATGTAGGAGAATTAGTGGTGTCAAACCATCCTTCTAAAAGTTGAGTTCTTGCTGTCAGACTATCAAATCTCAAACTTTTCTATTTGCTAATTGTGGATACAAACCAAAATGAAAGGGCTTTTTTTTTCATGATTTTCTTGTCGGCTTTTCTTTTCCTTATCTGACCGCTATAATCTATTTACTGAATACACCTACACAGTCCCTTGAGGATTCAAAATTATTTTGTAGGAAAAGAAAGTATTTTGCAAACCATAATAGTGAATCATTCTGTAGCTGAAGGCGGCCTTTGTTCTCAGTCACTGGGTGGGACCCCACTTTCATAGCCTAATGCCTTCTAGTAGAGCCTCTTGATATATTCACATAAATGATGGAAGATGCATGAGACGTGAAGGTGACATGTGCAGGCTGGAGGAGGAAAACTGATGCCCTGGTTACTCACTAAGGAGCCATCCTGGCATTAGCTGCAAAGGCAGTCATCCGACTGCCCTCCCAGCTGGAAGAGAGGTGTTAAGCAGCAGCTGTTGGGCTGAAAGGGTTTGCAAAGGGAATAGTTTCTCTTCAATTTTCAGAAATAAAAACTGTTTGTGAAAACCTCTACTAAAATGTATATATTTGTGGATATATAAACATAAATGCATCTGTATATCTAATGTGTATACACATGCCAATATATAAGTATATACGAACTTTGTATTTTAATTAGATGTATACACACATAACTTTATATATATATATATATATGTACATATACGTTTGTGTATATATGTGTGTGGCTGTATATAGATATATAAATATAAATTTTATTCCTATATTCCTTCTGAGACTTCCCACTTACTTCCTTGAAACTTCTTAGGACTTTTGGTTTCTCGGTTTCAGAGTAACATATTACAAAGTCAGTGCCTGTGAGCTGAACCGGAACTATTTGAGGTTAATTCACCTCATCCCACAATGGCAAGGGTTTGTATGTTCTGAGCTCCTAGATATGGTGCATTCACAATGAATTCATTAGCTCTCTATACTGAAGCCTTCACTTTTAGGGTTGTATATTCTAAAGGATTTAATTACATTTTTAAAAAAAAAATGCCATGTGTATGCCCCATTTGCTAAGACAAAAGAGCTATTCAATGTGAAAAATATCTCTGCAGATAGCACAGTAACTTTGAATGTTTTCACTGCTAAACAGTAAAAAAAAAAAAACAACCAAAAAAATAAAATTTGCTACCAAAGTATAACCTTCACTTTTATAGTGTGAAGTTTCTAGAATATGACAAAGAAAACATACAGAATCCAGCCAGGTCATAATTTAGTATAAAATAAAACAAGACATTTAAACCCGAGGAAAAAAAGAAAGTCAGAGTGTGGTAGAACTATCAAACTATGTGTGCAATTTCTTTGTGCTCAAATTGCATTTTCTCCCTTCAGTGTTATACCGAACAGGGTCTTGCCCTCTAGATTAGAGACTTTTGCATTAGAGGAAACTAGGTTATGTCTTCCACTGTCAGAGATAGAAATTATGAGCTAGAGTGCATTTTAGCCAGTCACTCTGAAAAATGTTCGCCCAAGGGGGTAATAATTAGAACTGTTTTTGTCAGGTGACTGCATTTTAAGCAGTGATGTGTCTGAGAATCTAGCTGAGGGGTTTAATATAAATATAAATATTTTTTTCAGTCAGCATAGTGGCTCCTTTTTTTTCTTGCTTTTTATTTCAAAAGTAAGCACTTTTCAAAAATTATCAGCTAAAATGTTCTACAGCTTAGTATTATGGTGACCTGATAATATAATAGCCAGAAGAAAATGACATCTCAGTGCTATCTCAGAAGTTCATGCATATAGCTATAAACTAGCCCATTACTTCTTTCTCATGAAGGGCCACAGATGTCTATAGCTAGTATGTATATGTGGTACTGTGTGTAGGAAGCCTTTACCTTAAAATATCATTTTATTCCATGCTACAAACAATCTAGTTCCATTTAATTAAAAACATCTCACAAGAACAATGCAATTTAGAGAAATGCATTTATATGTTAAATTACTGGAAATTATTTAAAGAAAATTTAATCTATTTGGAGGGGGGTGGTCAAGAATTTATAATGTCAGTGGGTAGATTGGGTGTTCAATTTGTACTTTTTTGAATTGCCAGAAATTTGAATTTACTATTTTTGGACAAATAAAATAGATCATTTTAACATTTATTTTCATTACAGAAGCATTTTCCAAAGAGATGAATGAACAAAAGCAATCTAATCTGTTCCTTGAGTGATAAGCTTTAACAAAAGCTATTCCTTCTTCCTACAATGGCCCATCTCTACAAATACTCTCCCCCTGTACGTTAGACCTATTTTCCAATTAATAATACTTGATTTCAATTGAGAGCCCCTTGGAGCAAATGATGATGTGTCCTAAATGGTTTTAAAAGCACAATTGAGACCAATCATTCTGCAAATAATAACAAAAATATAACCTTTCAGCCTTTGATTATTAACCCTTCTTCTAAATAATCCTCTCCTTTCTACTGCAGGAATATTTAGGTTTCTCTGACACCAAAATAGCTATTTTCTGAGAAAACCCTACCTTAGAAAAGACAGACAAGATATGCATATTGTAGAAATGGGTTCAAATGGAAAATTTAGGGCTCGTCTAACCCTAAACAGATGCATTCTTCCCATCTTTCAAATGTTTAAATGAAATTTAAATGTCAATTTTGAAGCAACAGTCACTACCCAAATGTGGTTTCCTGATCACACAATGTTCTTAAAAAGTAACAATTGTTTAGAGTGGTTCCCATGATTTCCTGCATGAAGTAAAAAGCACCATGGTTGCAATTGGCCCCCATACACTTCTCACAGCATAGATGTGATGTTACCTCTTCATATTTCTGAAATTTCTTTAGAGTAGAAAGGCTTAAGTATTCAACACAAGTCTAACTCTTTCTACTCTCCATGTTTCCCTGAATCACAGGCTTTCCCTCTCCCATCTTTTGTTGGGATTCCTTGACTCCTCACTTTGAGTTCCACTTCCTGAAAGCCTTGATTGAGGGGATCTGCACTGGTGAAAGTAAGTTGGGGTGTACAGAACTCCAAACAGCAGCTAACCTAGACTTACACTCCTTTACCCCCTGCCTTTGTCCGGACAGGTACATAGTGGCTGGGGAATTCGTCTACTCTCTCCGCAATGTCTGCATCCTCAGTGTTCTACATTTTCTATTTTCTTCTTGGTCCTTCATTTTAATTTTGGGGTATTCTGTCTAAAACTAAACAAGCAAAATAAAATCTTCATGGCCCATTTTTTAAGTGATTAAAAAGCAAACTATGGCTTTCTTGACTAAGCAGTTATTTTGAAGATCTTAGGATCAGTAAAGTCCAACTCTTCCTACCCTATCTGGGATTTCCTTCGCAAAGATGGTGGAGTGTTTTGCCATTTCCTTCTGCAACTCATTTTGTAGATGAGGAAACTGAGGCAAACGGGGTGAGGTGAGGTGCGCAGGGTCACACAGCTGGAAAGTACCTGAGGTCAGATTTGAACTCATGAAGATGAGTCTTCCTGACTCCAGGACTGGCACTCTATCCACTGCACCACTTAGCTGCCCTTTCAATTTGGGTATTTCAATTAGGTAGCCCCTATTTTCTGTAGACTTCATCTTCCTAGTCTTCTCTGTTAACTTCTTCAATGTTTCTTTTAATGGTAGGGCTAACCTTGGGAGTAATGTAGGGGAAAAGGGCAAAACAGGTCAGTTGCAATGCCAAGCACAGCCATAAGAACAGAAGGAAGTGGGAACAAAAACATTATTCAGCAACAATAGTTGTGAGCTGGATAGGAAAATGGAATTGGGGTACCAGGATAGGTAGTGCCACAGGGAAGTCATCTAAACCATCACATATTGAGAGGAATCCTGTGAGACAGGTGGGCTTTAAATGATGAGTAAAGTCCAGTTTGATTGTGATCTTTCTGCCCATAGTGGAAAACAGGTTATATATTTAACTAGTTTTTTCAGATTTCTATGAGAATGGAAATGTCTTGAATCTATCTATAATACTCTTTTCTTACAGAATCAATACATCCCATTTTCAGAGATTATGAGGGAAAGAAACCACAAAGCTTGAAGACATGAAAATGTTCTTTTAGAATCTGGGCCTAGCAGAAACTATTTTTTTATCAACCCCTTATTGGACATTTTTCAATTGGATCCTTTCTCAAAAGGTGAATGCACATATTTTATACTTTACAATGAACAGTGAAAACAGGGAAATAAAATGTAAACAAAAGAAGGAAAAACAAATTATTATTGCAAATATAAGGAGACTAAGATCTCACAGGTCACCTCAGCTCCTCCATCTTTCTTTCTAGTACTGCACAAGGCAAAAAAACATCTCACCTAGGATCTCAGACACAGTTGCACACATATGCTAAAGCAAAGCAAATTTGCATGAAATCACCATGTCACGATGAAAGGCAGTGACCCTGGCAAACCACCATTGGTAATATATTTCAGCTTCCTCAGATTTGTGATGAAGTAAAAATGTGACATTTGATATTATCCCTGGTGGTTAATTCTATGAACATTTTAATATTTCTTGGACATCCTAAGATTTATCATTTTGCTTCCCCAAAGAAGGAAAGGGAGAATTTAAATACCAATGTCTTTTTTTTGCTTTTGAAAAAATAAATGCTATAATAGACCTCCTAAGGTTAATATCTGTCCTTGTACCTTCAATGAATCCATGGCAAGCATGTTTTTTATTGCTCTGCCATTGCTAAAATTACTTTGTCCCCACTGTCTTAGTCATATTGTTTCTTATATTCAGATTTCCAAGTTTCATCAGAAAAAACCACATCACTTCAGTCGCAAAACGAATGGGAGACATGTAGTGCAATGGAAAGAACACTGATCCTGGAGCCAGGAGACCTAGGTTCAAATTCTGCCTCTGAAACTTAGTACATTTTCAACCTGGGGCAAGACTTCACTTCCCAAGGCCTCAGTTTCCTGGGGGCTTAAACTAGATGGTTTGTGAGGCCCCCTTCTAGCTACCTATGGCAATTAAAATACTATCCTGTAAAGCAAAACTGTATTCAAAACAAACATTTATATGCTCTGAGTAGAAGACCCAGTACTATAAAATAATTATCAACAAGTTCACATTTATCACTTCAAAGTTCACAAAGCGCTTTCCTCACAATCACCATAAAATGAATAGTATAGGTACAATTATACCCATGGTACAGATAAGCAAAGAGAAGCCAAAAAATACAAAACCTAGTAGGAATTGAATCTGGTCCTCTAACTTAGGTCTACTAAGACCTGTGACCTTTTCTCCACAACATGCTGAAAGTGACCGATGTGGAATATTAAGAGATCATGGTCACTGTATAATTCTTTACACTGTGGCTCTGAGAAATTTTTTATCCGTAGGGTTTTAGCCTCTGACATTTGATTTGTAGTGTCTGCAGTATAATACTAATTCCTGAAGTTTAGAAAGAGGGACAAAAGCAGAACTTCTCAAGAAAACCAGATGGATGGCAGGTGTTACATAGTAGATAATTCCTGAGCACGGAGATGAATGCTCTTCACAACAGTTTCTGTTACTCATCTTCATTTTCAGAGTCCCAGTGACATCACGATGTGATATCTTGATTTGCACATGAGTGGGATTTAAGTGAAGCAGAGATGCACAAAGTCGTCAGTTTCACTCTCTCGTCCAAAGTCATCAAAGTCCAATGACGACACAAAATTCAGGATGATGAGTGATGGCTCAGGACACAGTGGATGATGACCTTGGGGTCTTTGATGTCCAACCAAGCTCTAAGCACTCCATAGCATGAATTCTTCTCACTTTCCCATTCCACCAGGCGAAGTCTTCATATGCTTGGGGCAGACTTCTCTCTAACTCATTAATGGGTTTGAGACCTGTCAGTTACCCTCAACCTGGTTTAGCCCGTCTGCCCAGATAGTTTTAGTGGGGTATAGCCACTGTGTGTGCTACAACTTCTTGGAGCCATAGACGAAAGTTGAGCGACAAGTGAATGAGCAGCACCGAGAAGGGCTGGGGAAGCTCTCACACCAGAGATGATAGTCCTCCATGAGCACCCCATACACTCCATGACTGCCATGAGGTAACTCTTTCACTAATTAAGATCTTGGTTCCAAATTCTTTATCTTCACAGATAAACTTTCCTGTCCGTGAATTTTGTGCTACGTGGTGTTTTATTTTTTTAAAAGCCAGAAGTAACTTTAAGTTCTTCCTACAAAAACCTGTAACTTTGCCAGGAGTTTCACTCACATTGGCTTCCTTCCTTCTCTACCCCTGCCCCAATTTCTCTATTCCTGTTGATGACAGTGATGCCATATCTCTCACCCAGACTGAAAATTTCAATCACATATTCTTCCCTTTTTCTCATCCCATTCCCATCGAAAAAGGGGCCAAGTCCTATCGATTATAATTCTGCAATATTTATCACATCCTCCCCATTTTCTATCAGCTACATGGCTTCTGGACTTCCTCTTAACTCTCTTCCATGCCTTCCTTCCACAGGAAGCTCATTATTGGGAAATTGCATTATCTTGCAAGACTGAAACTGCCTGGTAATTATATCTCATCAGTACCCTGTGACCCTACGACTGGAGGGCTAGGTCCTCTATTTAAGGAGGAAGTTCAGCACAGTTTTTTTCTCTCCATTCCCACCAACTACACTGCTTTTGGACTTCTTTGGAACTCATCATCACGCCCCCATGCCAAGTACTTTCTTCATTACTGCCCCCTCCATCTTAATCCCACCTTTTAACTTCCTTTTGTGTGTGGGCTTCCCCCCTTAGATTGTAAGCTACTTGGGGGCACGGACTGTCCATTTTCATATGTATTTGTAAACTCAAGGCATTATCATAGTGTCTTGTACATAGTAGGTAATTAATAAATGTTTATCAATTGTCGTCTGACTCCTCTTCTTCTTCACTCCCACTATCCCTCCAGTTCAGGATCTCTTGTCTTTTCTATCAGGCTATTATTATAATAGCCTCCTAACAGGTCTTTTCTCCCTCTTCCATTTAGTCTTTTACTTCTCCCAGGCAATCTTCCTGATGCAGAGATCTAATCTGAGAGTCTCTCCTCTGCTCAAAAATATTCAGTGGCTCCATATTGCCTTATCTTAGAACACAAGGTCCTCCCTCCACTCTCTGATTCTAGATTACCTTTGGTCACACTGTTCCTTTTCATATATTACGCTTTCCAGTCAAATTGGACTATATATATATATATATATCCCAACATCCTCATTCTGCCCTCTCCTGCCGTTGTGCTTTTTCTCATAATGTCCCCCATGCCTGAAATGTCCCCATCATCTACACCTCCATCTGTTGTAGTTTCTGTCTTCCTTTTGTGCCCATTTCAGATCCCTTGAAGTCTTCTTGCATCCTTCCTCCCACCCCGAGGTAGAAGTGATGTTACCCTCCAATGTCTCATCACAATAGTTGAACTTCTCCATTGTACATATTCCATTCAACCTTATATAAGGTACAAGATATTTATGTCCCCTGTCATTGTGTATCTTCAAAGGGAGGCTTTGTTAGTGCTGTTTAGGTGTGGGTTTTTACTAGATGACCTCTGAGGTTCTATAATTCTGTGTCTTATGTCCCCTAGACTAAAAGCTCCTTGAGATCAGGAACTACGCCTTTTTTATCTTGATACCCCAGTGCTAAACACTTGGCATTGAACATAATAGGTGCTTAATAAATGTTTATTGGATTTAAATCAAATTCCATTTCAAAGACATCCAAAGCTTAGAAAAATGTTTCTGTTGTTTTTTCTCTTTTCACAGTTATTTCCTGGAGTCCAGAATGTTGATCCAACTTAATAACATATACAGGAAGGTCAATAACAATATTTGTCTTTGAAGAGGATATTTCTTTTGGGGAATATGACTTAACTTTTTCGCCATGTTAAAATCTAATCAAAATTCATGGGGATAAAGTTTCAAATACCAAGATCTTTTAGTTTGTGTTTATTTACTTAGAAAGCTATATCCTCTTTTAAATTAAATATGTGTGTGTATATATAAGTGTTATATATTATGTATATGTTAAAAAATCCTTGAGGAATTTTTCAAACCTTAGAATATGTAACCCTAAATCTATACTAATAATAGCTAGCACTGATATAGTACTTAAAGTTTTGTGAAACATTTTACAAATGATATTTTATCCTTACAGAAACCTTGAGGGGCAGGTTCTATCATAATCTTCGTTTAGAAATGGGGAAACCAAGGCAGGCATCAGTCAGGTTTCTTGACTAAAGTCACATAGCTAATACAGTGTCTGAATTCAGATTTGAACTCAAGTCTTCCTTGCTCCAAGTCCTATATTCTATTCACTGCACCACATAGCTGCCTCCATTATCAAATCAAACAAGATATGGTTTAAATTCTCCTTAAATTGTATTTGACTTTTAAAATTAAGAAAAACAAACACTTAACCAATCAATCAACATGCATTTATTTAGTGCCTATTACATGCAAAGTGTTGGGTTGGGCTCTATGACATAAATTTAAAAAGTAAGGCAGCCTCTGTCCTAAGGGAACTTTTATTGTCCTGAAGGGATCCAGTATGTTCACAGATAGGTAAGTATTAGATATGTGCGGAATAACTTAGTTTTGTCAAATTTAATTCAGTAGAATTAACATAATTTCAAAGGCTGGGGCACCAACAACTGGAGCGATCAGGAAGTGCCACATGAAGTTCTTGATTTGAACAGAATGAATTTTAGGAGAGGATTCAAGTGGCAGAGGTGACATGAGAGAACATCCTAGAACTACGAGGGCAGCCAAGACCCAGAGGCAGGAGATCAACCGTTCTGTATTGAGAATGAGGTTGATGCTCACATTGCCAGTCACTGCTCCCATTGCTCAGTGTTTGGGAGGCTCCGAAGGAAAGTGTGGGAGAGAAGAGGTATTAGGCCGATTACCAAACCGAAGGTCTACAGAACTGCGGTGCTGACTTCATTGTTGTATGCCTGTGAAACCTGGACAGTCTCCTAGCGCCATGCCAGGAACTGAATTGCTTCCATTTGAACTGTCTTAGGAAGATTCTGAAGATCACCTGGCAGGATGAGGTATCAGACACTGAGGGCCTTACTCTCGCTAAACTGTCAAGTATTCAAACACTGCTTCAGAGAGCACAACTCCAATAGGTTGGCCATATTGTTGAATCCAAAACATCCACTTGCCAAAAAGATTGTTTTATGGAGAACATAGGGCAAGCGTTCACATGATGGTCAGAAGAAGCGATATAAGGACAATCTCAAGGTCTCTCTTAAGAACTTTGGAATTGATTGTATGACATGGGAGACACTGGCACAGGACCGCTCAGCATGGCATGCCTACATCAGAGAAGGTGCTATGTTTGATGAGCAAAGCAGAATTGAAACAGCTCAAAGGAAACACAGGACTTGCAGTTTTAGAGCATCCACCCCAAATGTTCACACGGACTATTTGTGCCCAGCCAAGCTTGTACTGGCCTGAACAGCCACAGTCTCACACGTTGAAACTTGACTCTAGCATAGGGATGTCATTTTGGTCTTCTTTGAGAAGGAAGGACAACCGCCATAGAGAACAGCACAATCTGGCTGGAATGTTGGGTGTATAAGGCGGAGTGATGTGGAATTGTTTCCACAATCCGGCTAGCAGCTTCTGTGGGGGCGCAAGATCCACCCACAGCCAGCACCCAGAAAGCTGCCCACAGCACAGGGTCTTTTGATCTGCCTTAATAAGGAGAGCAAGGTGAAGGGGTTGGCAAGCTTACTTTAATTCAGCACACAAATATCATTCACTTAGCTCAGGGGAAAAAGCCAGCACCCTGAACTTCAGAGCAAAATACAAGCGAATTACAAACATCGACAGACAGACCTTGTCTGATCCAAATCTTGATACATAGTTACCAGAGTTCAACAAAGTCTCAGCATCTGGGTTTACAAGCTGGACGGCTCCTTAGCTACAGCTGCCCAGAGTCTCTTCATCAACACTATTCTCAAGAGC
>CM053622.1:374323817-374363629 GCA_028646595.1 Phalanger gymnotis
TAAGGAGTCCATTTTGCTTACCAAGACAGTAATCAACCTGGGAAGGTAGGCTGTAGCCAGACTGTAAAAAAGTTTTAAATGCCAAATAGAGGAGTTTATATTTTATCCTAGATCCAACAAGGAGCCCCTGAAGCTCCCTGACCAGCAAATCAACATAGTCAGACTTCCGCTATTTGGCAGCCATGTGAAGTATAGATTGGAGATAGGAGAAGCTAGAGGCTGGAGGCAGCAAGACCAATGAGAAGGCTATTAGTCCAAATGAGATGTGAAGAAGGCCTGATTTAAATTTGTTTCATTGTGTGAGTGAACAAAAGGAAGGGGGCAGGGAGAAGAGATTTTCAAAGGTAGACTACATAAGACTTGACAAATGATTTAATATGGGGAGTGGTGGAGTAGGGATGGGAAAACAGGGAAATGGAGGAACGAGAGAGAGAAAAGCAAAGGGTGACTCCTAGGTTTCAAACTGGTATTAATGAAAGATTGTTGGTGATATATCTGGGTCTAGAGCTTTTGAAAATGTTGCAAAAAGCTAACAGAGGCTTATTATTGTTAGGCAATAACCCTAAAAGTCAGGAAGACCAGAATTTGTGTCCTTTTTCTGGAACTATTGTATCACTCTGGGCAAGTCACTTAGCCTCTCAATGCCCCCAAGAAAATATGACTATAAGTTTAGGGATGAGTTGTTGATCTACATCTGTGTAGGGAGTCCCCACACCAGAAAAACTCTACACCAGTGAAATCATAGGTCTGCTAAAGAAAAAGAAAACTAAGTGTAGACAGACAACTAGGTCAAACCCCCCCCCCCAAAAAAAACTCACAACTTTATTGAACACACACATGCAGGAAGGCTTTATCAGTGCTACAGAGGACCTGTCTTCATGGACATTACAATATAGTAGAAGGTCATAGCATCAAATGATTTCCAGCTGAAAAAGATACAGCCTAACCCTTTCAATTTACAAATAAGGAAACTGAGGCAGTACAGCCAGAGTCACTCCTATGCCAAACTGTAGCAATTTCTAGACAGCCTCCATAACAACAAAAGACATCCAAAGCCTTTTAGGCACATAAGATGAGACATGTCCACAAAAAGTCTAATACAACGTAGAATGGACAATTGCAATAAGAAAGGGACAAAAGGCAATGGGAATTCAGAAAACTTTCTGTAACACTCTGTGTATTGTAGTTCTCCATTGGTCTTTTCTACATGTGTGAAGAAGAGGCTAGAAAACAGGATCCCTCAGTTCTAATTCTGCTTCTGACACTGAACAGCTTTGTGACCCCTTACACATACTCTCACCTCTCTGAGTTACAATTTCTTCATTTAAAAAAGTAGCGATTGGACCAAATTATCTCCTAAGGCCCCTTCTAGCTCTAAAATGCCACAATTCTACGGTTGACTAATTGTTTTCACCCTTTGCTTCTCGTTAACTAGTATTCATTATCATCTCCACAGGAGTAATAAGACAAGGTGAAATTTAAACCAAGGAATTTTGCTTCTTATCAGCTCTGGGAAAAGTTTTGATGAAGAAGGAGGCTAGAATTACTGGCTAAAATGAAGCTTCAGGGCTATTTGTTGATTTCAATTATCAACATGTTCCTTGTCCTTCATTACCACTGATAATCAAAAATCGACATTTTTTTCCTGTTGGAATTTTTTTTCAATATCTATGAAATTATTTTCATAGTCCCCATTGACACTTGTGTTAATAGTTTCTTCCTCCTAAAGGCTATCACTGTTAACATAAGTGCTGATAACAAAGCAGTATTTCAATCACTAAAATAATTTCATTCTATTGTCAACAAGGGGGTGGTCATACAAATCGAATGGGATTTTACACCTGAACTGGTTCCTTGGTGATCATTAAAACAAATGTAACCTGTCTTTCTACCATCAGTCAGACTTTTTACATGCTCTGTGATAGGTTGATCCTTGACTTTTATCTGTGCACGTCATTCTACCTATCTCCTATCTGGCCTGCCTAAGAACAATTCCAGGATCCCGTTTTCATTCAATTGGGAGTAGGGGTGGGGGTGGGGGAAGGTCAGGATAGACTCACCTCATCCAACTTTTGTTTTTGTCATTGGGACATATCCTTGCTTTGTGTGGATCCCCACCAACATAATAAAGTTTGACAGCACTATTGTGCTTTGGTACTAAATCGAATACAATTTCCTATGATTTCATGGAATGCTCTAGTTGTCTATTTGAATTTAGGAAGGCTGATTAGCCAAGAATTTGTAGGTGCTAATAATTCATAAAAAATGGTTTGCCATTAGCTCTCCAATTAGTTAGGGACAAAAAAATTGTCATATTATTTCAAAATCAGTTTATAAAGCCCAGCATTTCCCTCACCAAAAAAAAAAAAAAAGCCTTAAAAGGTATCACCACCAAGGACATAGTACCTAGAAAAGGAAGCAGACCAATCCGGTATCAAGTGAGGGATTACAGCTGGATAGCTTGGGGCTACACTGAGAGCCACAAAATGATAGTACTAGGGCAGGTGGTCTTAAGCTGGGATCTTATATCAGTAAGGCAATAAACACAACTTCAGCAATAATGGTGAATATGCCTATGTAGTTCTGTATCGCCACATATACGCCACATATATCTCCGCATAGAACGTAGAAGAAGTCAGCCATTTATTCAGACACGAGAGAACCATATCCCATAAGCCATCTACCCAATTCATCACAGCAGCCAGGAATTCAATAGGTAACATCACAAGATGGAGCCTCGCCATCCCAAAACCTCTCTGACCCCCTGGGGGGGGGTCTTCCCAAAAACAAACTCATAGTATGGATATCACAGTCTGTTCAGCTATCGGAGGTCAACTTTCGTTACCTCAGCTCTAACAGTCACAACAGCCGTTAACAGCCATAACTGCTCTCTCTCCCTCCCTCCTCTCTCTCTCATTCTCTCTCTCTCTCTCTGCATTTCCTGTCAGGAAGCTCCTCCTACAACATGTGACTTAGGTTTCCTGTGACAAGCAAGTCACATGGCCTATTAATGGGTAGAAAAGATCTTCAAATTTAGATTGCTGTTACAGATCCATAAACCCATTTAAAATATTTTAGCTGTTTCAATATAATTTATCTCCTTTGTAATCTTAGGGATTTTATCTTTTTTTGTTGTTGTTTTGTTTTTTGGAGGAGAGAAAAGGCAATTGGGGTTAAGCGACCTGCCCAAGGTCACACAGCTAGTAAGTGTCTGAGGCTGGATTTGAATTCAGGTCCTTTGGTAGATGCTGTTATTAACCTCATTTTACAAATGAAGAAACTGAGACTGAGAGGGTTAGGGTTAGGGCCCAGGCCCACACAGCTAATATGTGTGTGAGTTGGAACTTGTACTCAGGTCTTCCTGATTCCAAGCCCAGCATGCCTGGAGTGGACCAGTGAAGTAATATTTCCTCTTATTTGTCCCAAATGTATTTCACTCAATTTTCTAAGAGTGTCTTCTCATCCTAATACTTTGTCATTAGGTAAATTATCAAGATTCGTATTGTTAATTGTTTCTTTACTTTTTTGACACATGCCCTATCCCCAACTTTCACCTTTCCAAATTAACCTCTTTACCTAATCTTTCCAATCTATCCTCGTGTGACAACCCTCCCTGTATGTTCAATCATTCTGGTTGTCCTTCTCTGGACTTTCTCCAATTCAATTATATTCTTCTTGGGGTATGAGAAAAACAAGCATAACAAAACTGCACTTGCCTTTCTCCTTTTCCTAATATCCTTCTTCATAATAGTGATACTTCACGGGGGTTTTTTTGTTTATCTGTAGCAGTACATCGGGATAACATTTTAAAGAGAAAAATCTACAGTACTCCCAGTTTCCTTTCTGGATCATGATTTACCAGTATCTTAAAGCCCTTTATTTGATTCGATTTTTAAATCTTCTGAAGTGCATTACTTTTAATTTGCTACATTAGAGATTAGCTGCCACTTTTTTGGCCAGTCACAGATTAGTAAACTCTTCCTGTATTCTTATCCCCGTTAGCTTGCCTACTATTACCTTGAGGAGTTAAGTGCCATGGGCAAACTTGGAGATTTCACCATGTACTCCTTATTATAGATTCTTTATAAAGACATTAAATGAAACCAATCTTCCCAAAGATTTCTATGGAATCCCACCATGGACTTCTCTGTCCAAAGGAGTGCTTATTTATCCCATTCCTTGTTTTTGGTCTCTAAATCAGTTGCCCACCTGTGACAAAACATCCCCTCTCTCCCAATCTCATGAAATGATGAAGTGCCTAAAGGATTTCTTTAAAAGATGATTTCACCTATAAGGCAGTTTCATACTTTGGGCTCTGAGGACCATGTTATAGGGAACAGTATCATCATGGATACAATAATTCTGTCCTCAGAGTCCAAATCACTGAACCCTGTTATAGTTGAAAATCTGCTATATTGAGAGTTTCACTGCAGGATGGCTGGTGCCCCATTCAATAGTCTAAGGAAAATTAAGTAAACCAGACAGTCCTTCAGTTCAAGGGTTATGGTTCTGTGTTACTGATTTTGCTGTGTTGTTGCTACACAAGAAAATAAGAAAACCAAAAATGGAAGATATCATTTCTAGTAATCTTGTGAATGTTCCATATTGTCTCTTTTCTCTCAAAGGCCCTGAGTGTAATATTTTGTGTGCAATTTTTCTCAAAAGTAAAAAATTCAATATGTGCATTGTTAAGAAAAAATATAGAAAGAAACCATTATTCATATGCCACCCTCTACCCTCCAATAACCAGAATGGATCTGATTTTTAAAATATGTCAAAAATGAACTATCATTTTGAGCTTCCAAGAAACATAATAAGCATTCATAACTTTAACAGCTTGTATTGAATAGAGAGCTGGTTCTGCAGCTGAGAGAACCTGAGTTCAAGTCTATCTTCTGACAAATATTGTATGTGTGAGCAAATTGCTTAACCTTGGTGCTCTATGGAATTCTTAAAGACTATATGTTGCAGAATAGGTACCAACTTGAATTGGTAGAGGGAGTCCCATCATTTAGGCATTCCTTTTTCCAATAAAATCACATGTCCAGTCCTTATCGATGAACTTAAAGTGATTGTCAATTTTTTGAAACATTTTGCCCACAACTTCTAAAACCTATTCTGTTTAAAGATATTTGATCTTGAGTAGTTAACTAACATTTCCTTTTTTACTTTTGTAAATCCAAGTTCAAATCCCACCTTTTCATATTGATGATGGATGGTGAGTTCTAAACCATTGGAGGTCTTCAGGGCAAGATTACATGAACACTAGATTTGGATGAGTATTAGACTGATGCACAAGATTTGTTCCTTTTCAAAGTCTATGATTATATAGAGCTTGACCTGTTGATTGATATTGGGAAACCAGCCCCCAATTTTAATCAAAGTCTTAAGACTGCTAATCTTCCCTCAATAAAATGGTCATAATGAAATTAGACAGATATTGTTACTGGGACACAATAAAATCTAATGGAGAGTACTAGAAGATGTGATTCTATTTCTGGCATCCAAAATTACCATGAGCAAATTATGTGACAGCTTTTGTTCCTTAATTTACCTAAATGTTGAAAAATATCATAACAAAAGGATTATATATGGCTACAAAAGATGATGCATTTGACTTGCCTTTGGCTCCTATATTAGATTGAAGAAATTTATTACTGCTTGTCAATGCCGTACAGAACTCTACAAGGAATTTGAAGAATTACTACTCTTATTGAAGTTGATTTCTCCTAAACTTTGCTCTCCCCTTCTGTAAAACAAATTCCCTCTGAAGTTAATGAAACTATTGTCAAAGAAAATTATATACACAAAAATGAAAGTTTTCAGAGGTGGACTCCAAAAGTCAGAAAGTCAGCATGAACAGAGCCCATAAACCCAATATCTAGAAAGTCCTGAGGCCATGATAGGCCCTATTAATTTAATTTTTTTTCAATGAACAAAAATGTAATGTCTTTCTCCCAAAACCCAACCCCTAAAGACAAACAAAAATAAAACTCCTGTAACAATATGCATAGTCAAGCAACATATATTCCCACAATTGTCATGTCCCTGAGCCTATCCCTCTGTCAGGAAGTGAGCTTATTCCTTCTTAAATCCTCTGGAATCATGCTTGTTCATTGTGTTGATAACAGTTAAGTCTTTAAAAGCATTTCTCTTTATAATATTGGTGTTATTTCATATTTATTCTCTGAGTTTTGCTCACTTGACTCTGGATCTGTTCATACGAGTCTTCCAAAGCCTTTTCTAAAACTGTGCCCTTCATTTCACATAGCACCCATTACATTCATATACCATAATTTGTTCAGTCATTTAACCAATTTTTGTATGTATGGGATCTTTTTTTCTTTCTCTAATCTTTTTGGAGAATAGTCCTAGTAATGATTAGTAACTGGATTAAAGGGTGTGAGCAGTTTAGTAACCTTTTGGACACAGTTCCAAATTGTCTTCCAGATTGGCTGGTTCAATTCACAGCTCCACCAAGAGTATGTTAATGTACCTATTTTCCCGTAGTTCCTCCAACATTTGTCATTTTCCTTTTTTAATCAACTTCACTAATCCTTTAGCATATTCTTTAGCATATCCCCAGGAATATAAGGATTTTCTTCTTCCTCCCAACCTTTCTTCTCTTCTCAGGATTTAGATTCCTCATTTATGCTCTCCTGCCCCGAGGTGCAGTTTCTTTTTTTTCTTTTTTTCTTTTTTAAAGAGAGATAGCTTTAAACAAATTTATTTCAAATAACAGAGATAGTTTTGGGGCCACCCCCTGACTTTTTTGGTCTTAACAGCATTTATTCCAGCCCTAAAACATGTGTCAAATATGAGTTGAACTGTATGGACACCTAACCTCTGAATAGACTATAACCAAATTTCATAATTATTTCATAAGGCAGGATTTTTAGATTCTATCATTTCTCAAATACTTAGGATTCAGATGACTCCCTTAAGAAAGTCAAGTTTAGAATTTCATTACAAATTCCCTGAGCTGGATGTTCTCCCTTGGTGCAGCTCAGTAGTACCTGCTTCTCCCTCGGCCTCTGTAGATGTACAGTTCATCCATCTGCTGAGCCGTATACTTATGTTGAGACTCTCTGATTGCTGGGTTGTTGTCGTTCGATTACATGAGTTGCTCCAAAGGAATCAAATCTTGGGATGGCTCCAAAAGAAAGTTATTTTCCTTCCATTCCCAATTGAGTCAGAAAAATTTATTCATTTACTGGTCTGAAAATAAAGTTGATGCATGTTCCTCAGGAGATCATCGCTCTGTACCTTTTTATGGCAAAATGCCACGTGTACAACAGTAAGGAATATTTTGTCACATGGCTGACAACTAAAGCCTCTTGGGCCACAATTCCGTCAGAACTCATAAGATAAGCAATGTTGAGTCCAGAAACTACTGAGGAAAACAAGTCCAATGGGAAGTGCGACTGTGTCTGGGCAGTACTTTTTTCTTCCATCTTCACTTAGAGTGACAGAACATGTTGCTAGGGGGCACTGCACTGCTGGAAATATCTTTTGATGACAAAAGTTGAGGGTTTCTCATTTCATAACAAAAATATCATGCCTTTTTTCCTCTTCCTTCCAGCTATTAATTCTACTCCCTAATTCCCAACTCTGGTCCTTCTGCACCTATCATTCTTACCATTTCCTCGCTCACCCTCTCTCCCAATTCTTCTAGTGGGTTAATGGGGATATAACATCCCCCCCTCCCACTCCACCCTATTTTGGCAATGAGTGTTCAATCATTCAATCATTAATCTTAAGAGTGGTTGAATTTCAATGATGGGCAAGAAATCCCTTTGTTTTTGGTAAAGGTAAGTCGCCTGAATAGGAAGTTTTATATTTAATTTGTTATTCTAATAAATGTTTTCTGAAACATTTTTAAGTATTCCTAAACATCTAATACTCCAAATCATGTCTATTTCTAATTTTTAAAAGTGATTTTTGTGAGTTTAGAAATTACCTAAATGATTCTTTATAAGAAAAGAAGTGAATGTTTCAAGGGGTAGGAAGATTAAAATGACATTCCCTTGGCTAGAAAAACTTCACTGGTTTTGAAGTATACAAGTAAAATTTTAAAATTTACCGAGAGCTAGATGGTACAGTGGATAGAATGTTGCACTTGTAGTTAGGAAGATTTGAGCTCAAATCTGACTTCAGATATTCACCAGCTGTGTGACCCTGAGCAAGTCACTTAACTTCTGTTTGTTTCTTCATCTGTAAAATGGGGTAATAACAGCACCTGCCTCCCAGGGTTGTTGTGAGGATCCAATGGGATAATAATTGTAATATTTTAGCACAATGCCTGGCACATAGTAAGCCACATATAAGTGTTATCTATTTATTATAAAATTTACTTATGGGCATATCGTAGCCTACATTACTGTCATGGAGCATTTTTTAAAAACCCACTTGTATTACTGGGATCATAGCACAAAAGATTCAGAGCTGAGGAGCACCTTAGAAATCATCGATTTCAATTTCCTTATTTTACATATGAGGCAAATGAGGTCTAGAAAGATATACCTTGACCAAAGTCACACAGTTTGGGCCTAGTAAATGGCAGAGGCAGCATTTGAACCCATGTCCTCTGGCTCAATAGCCTGAGTGCCTTTCACTACACCATGTAACACCAACATTTTTTAAAATATCTTTCAGGGGCTCACCATAGAGGTGGGAGAGGTACCAAGCCCATATAAAAGCAAAAACTAGAACCCATACTTCCTCACTCTAGCAACTATAAAAGGATTAAACTTTGCTTAAGAGTCAATTTGATTCAACTTTAAGAATACTCTGACAATTTTGTAGAAGTGGGTCTTGATGGCCCATCATGTAAAGTGATATTAGCATATACACAGTTGACCATGAAATATGCTTTTGAGAATTTGGAAGATTTGCCAAGCCACCATTTGAATTTTTCTTCAATAAATGCGCTTTTAATAACACCCTCCTTCCTACTGTGGATAAAAATGGTCTTGATATACTCATGGGAAAAAAATGAGCATTCCTCCAAAAGCCTGTAAAGATAGAGAAGAAATAGAGCTTCTTGCCAAGAATAAAAATGTGAAAGTCTGAAATGTTTAGAGCTTCTGATTAAACCTTCAGTGGTTTGTTTCTCTTAGACAAAGCATTTGTCATAAGTATCTTGTCTGCCTGAGTATGATTTATGCTGCTGTACTGAAATTGGCTGAATAATTTATGCTATTTATTGTTCTAGAAAGTTTTTTTTAAATAAACAAATTAAAAATAATGCTGTGTAAAGAGAAGGGAAATAGTGGCAGGTGTCAGTAGGCTGGGGGGGGACATTTATTTTTCTATGTTAAGAGTTAATAAAGTGTATCTAAGAGGGAAAGATTCAGGGACAGGGCTCTAATAGGTGAACATTGTCAGCATTTTCAGTGAAACCAATTGGCTAAGAGAAGCTGTCAAATAGGTGTGAAATGAGGTGGAATTACTAGCGAAACACTTTCTTTTAAGGTACTTTGCTTTGTCCCTCACAGTCCCTTGCAGCAAAAAAAAAAAATAATAATTTAAATACTGAAAATGGAATGCAGATATATTGATTTAAATTCACTAAGAAAAGTCTTGGAATTTATTTCCTGTTTTCAGTGTTAAGTATGTAGCATGAGTGTATCTATATGCATGTGTTACTTATATGTGTAGACAGAGACATACACATGTATATATGTGTCTATATGTCTATGTGCATACATGGATGCATACCAATATATGCTTTCAACTCCTGCACTCTTTATGAGTCACAGTGTTTCAGAAGCTACCACTTTTTAGCATAAAACACGCAACTTGAATTGTCAGTTTATAAAATTTTCAGTATGTATGATTATCGTTCTGGTCTCACTGTAAATTTTCACATGGCTCATATGATTTATCTTACTTGCTGAAACACCAGGCTCATGTTAACCCTTTAAAAAATTTACCACATAAATTTAACTTGCAGAACCTCTTGTATCAATGGACTTACAAACAAAAGGATGGATAGATGGATGAGTGTGCAGAAACACGGGTGGCTCAATTCACTTGAAAGTATTCCACAGATAACTCACTTTAAGGGATGGTTAAAAATATCTCAGATGTTTATAGGCTGCATAATATATACGTTTGACATATTAAAGGAGACTTCTATCAGCTGCTCAGTAACCATTCCAGAAAAACGCTTTAAAAGAACTCATGCAAAATCACAGCCACTCGTCTGCTGTGCTGTTTCTAATTTGAAGGCAAATTCATCTCTGACACACAGCAGACTCTGTGCAGGTGGAAGCAAGCCCCTCTCTGCTCCTCTCTCTGCCAGTCAAATTATGTCATCAGTGAAGGATCACTGGTTTTTAATGATACGGTGGCCTCCATACTGAGAACCCGGTCCTGGCAGAGCAGTCTGCATAGCCAATAAAATGGCTGTCACCCAATTACAATTGACACTTAGCATCACTAAATCTGCGGTGTAATTCCTTGTGACAGTTGTGTAGGTATATTAGAAGAAAATAATTTACTTCAAACCCAGCATGTTAGACACATTTTCCTGAGTGTAATGCACGTCACATTTACAGTAGCCAAAGCAAGCAGTCTCGAGGCAACCTTAATCTGGGAAAAGATCATAGATACTAACATGTTCATTGAAGTATGATTATTTATGCATGCAATAAACAAAGCTAGAGCAGTTGTTCATTGTAGGTTTTAATTGTTATTGGGGGTTTTAATTGTTATTGGGTTTTAAATGAATATTAGCCTCTTTTGCTTTAGGGATTAAGAAAACTGTAAAGGGGAAGCAACATTTTACATGTAAAGCAGACTTCAGCTGAAAAGTCTCACCATTTCTTTTTTCCCCCCAAATGAGATGGTTATTCGTTACTCTCCTATGGCCCTTTGCCATTTTGTGACATAGAATGCACTGGCCCCCTCCTCTGTGAATTGCCACATTACCACAGTGCCCCTTCACCTGACTGAAGAAAAGCCAGTAAACTAGGGAGCAGCTAGGCTAGTGGCCATGTCAGTCAGAATGTCTTTTCTCTTGAAGTAATAATATTGTCGAACAAAGGTTTGGGAGGCAGAAACACTTTCTTCCAGATTACTATTTTGATACATTCCTCTGGAGCAGAACTGCAGAAAGAACCTTTCCTGCTCTTATAAGCATATATAAATGTGACAGAGTTAAAGGTCTCCACTCTTCAGAATGAAGTGGTTTGAATGTCTGGCGAAATGGGACCGCAAAAAATTCATTCCAACTTTGTCTCTAGGCAATTCACCTTTGGCCCAGTGATGATATGAGTCTTTCTGCTGATGGGGAAGATATAATAAGTCAGGTGAGGCAGTCTTTAGAAGGCAGAGGCCTATTTGTTAGCAGAATGAGGTAGGTGTAGTATTCGATGCTAGATTAGCTCATCGCAGCATGATAATTACCTCACAGGAAGCCCTCAAGGTTACCCATCAAATACAGGAGTGGCAGATCTAGTCCTGAAAATGGGCATGTGTGGCGTATAGAAAGTCCAAATTTTAAAACGCAAATAATTTGCTGATTATTTCCTTTTCCTTCTATTATATCACTAAAACACTTTCCAGTAAAGGCAAACACACTGAAGAAGGAGAGTCTGCTTATGCTGCGAATGGATTAACCACTATTCTCTTTTCAGTTTATTTTCAAGAGACAGAAAAGCCTAAATTCTGTTTACTAAAGTTTTTTTTTGCTATTTGACACCCACTCCCCATTTACAACATTCCAATTTTCAGAAATTAATTCCAAATGGCTTTGGAGGGAATATGGAAAAATAGTGTTGGCTATGTGCCATGGAGTAACCAGAAGAGATGATAACTGGCGTGTTTTTGTTTACCAAATAAGCTGTTCGAGAACACAGATTCACTCTTCATATACATCATGACATTGGAAGCAGTCATGACTACCATGTATCAAGATGCCCGAGGGCCATAACTGTGCTAAAGAGACCACAGTGTCACCGTAGCAGGCTGCAGGCAACAGCCCCTGCTTGGCTGGCAGGGTTAGAACCTCTTCCATTTGCTAGGTCAGTGAAGATGACCTTAAAAATTCTTTAGAGCATTTACTGCCTTGAGCACAGTAGTGACAGCATAGGGCTAGCTACGTTGCATCAGGGGTCCTTGGCAGCTGCAGCCTCCAGCGGTTGTCACTGTGGACACGAGTGAACAGATTTTTTTTGGATAAGTAACAAAAGACAAAGTGGGAAAAGGAGGGAGAAAAGACTCATTTTGCAACTATGGCCTTTTCACTACCTTCCCAGACCAGAGTAATAATCCCCAATTAGTGATGTTTCAAGTGATTTCTTTTTAAAAAGGCAAACGATGATAGTAAAACTGATTAAAATGATAGTTATTTACGTTCTTATTTCAACAAACCTGGTGAAAGCATTGTTTTAAATAAAACCAAGTACAGCTATGTAAACTGCACTAAGACTTTTGGGACATGCCGTGCTTCATCTAAGAGGGGTAAAGCAGTGAAGGATGTTTTTCATATGCGCAATTAATAGAACGATTCCAGATATGGATAAATAGCAGAAGTTGTTTCAAGTCTCTGCATTTTTAATACATTGTTTAGTTTTTATATTGAAGTTTATTTCGTTTATAATTAAATGTTCTAGTCTTCTTTCATAAAACTCTTTTTTTTTTTTCACAGAGAAAGAGGTTAGCCGTCTTGTCTTCCAAACACTGCTGTGTAGTATTATTTCTCTCAGACTAGGAGAAGCAAGTCCTGGGGAAGAACATATATTCAGCTACCAGAGGGTGGACAGTCTCCATTTAAGGTCAACTGGGCTGCCTTTCTGCCTCAGTAGGTTATTTGCCCACATCCACCAACAGGTGGAAAGGAGATTGGAGAAAGATAAGGATGAAGACAGACTAGGGGGAAAAGAAATGCCAGCTCCCCTGAGTCTCTCTCTCATTTATGAAACTTTGCCTGAGGCAAGTGAATGTCTCCAAGAGCACCCACCCTGGGGCACACCCCTGTAATGTTGGAAAGCCTCCCACTGCAGACAGAGAACAAGATACAGTATCAACTTTGGCAGAAGAAGTCATCTCTGAAAACTCACATGAAGACTAATCATTTATTCACTAATGATGATGGGAAGCATTGATTGAAGACCTTGGATTAAACGCTTGACGCAGTTATCAAAAAGTAAGGTAACGACGGTTTTGAAAAAAAAGCACATATTGGTATTTTTATTTCTGTCAGCTTTACGCACACATTGATGAAGGAGCTAAGCTGACAGCAGGTGGAAGAATCTAATCTCTCAGCCTTCCATCGCTTCCAAATAGGGCCTCATCATTTCCATTTCCAAACCAGGTCTGATTTGTCACAGAACACATGGCCTATTACTTCATTATCTTGAGAGTTCCATTGGAGAAATTTTCCCCCTAAAGACAGCTTGCTTCATTGCTGAGATTTAGAACATTTCTGTTAAGTGAGAATTTGAAGATTTCAGTTGGAAATATTCTCTTTTTGAAGAATGTTTATCATACACTGTCAGGGAGACACACACACACACACACACACACACACACACACACACACACACACATTTCTCACTCCATTCAAGAAATATATGTCCTAGGATGGGTCTTTCATGCTTTCTCATCGAGTGTATTTTTTTACGTTTTCTTCTCGATATATCCTTTTATCACATTAATACTGACTTTCTAAAACAAACATTTTTTTTGAGAATTACAGCTTTGGAAATATAAAACAAAAGCCATTTTCATGTTTTATTAAGGTCAAATCTACATGGAATCGTGAGATGATACAATTGAAAGGAAATTTGAAGACTAGGCCAACTGCTTGATTTTTCACAAATGAGGAGACTGAGATCCAGAAAGGCTAAGCTCACGAGGCTGACAAGGGGTTTGTATGGTGTGTGGTGTGTGTGTGTGTGTGTGTGTGTGTGTGTGTGTGTGTGATTTAGCCATTTCAGGCATGTCCAACCTTCATTACCCCATGTGGGGTTTTCTTGACAAAGAAACTGGAGTAGTTTGACATTTCCTTCTACAGCTCATTTTACAAATGAAGAAACTGAGGCAAACAGGGCTCAGTGACATGCCCAGGGCCAAACGGCTACTATGAGCTTAGGAAGATGGGTCTTCTTGATTTCCTATCCAGCACTCTATCCACTGTCCCATGATAAGGGTTAGCTCTGAGTCATAAACCCAAGTACTTAAGCCCAGGTTTCCTGATTGCATTGCTTTTTCTATTGCATTAATCACTACATTTTGAATACGCATCAAAAACATGTTAGGAATAAACTGTATATAACAATGGTCTATCAATTTCAGGGTTAATTATAGAGAACTAAACTCTGTCACTTCTTTTACACAAAGGCCATATTCTTCCAAACAGAAAACTGTCTACATCTGGGAAATTTTTTTCCAGTAACATAAAATGCCAGATTAGGAAAAGGGGGAAAGCCTGAATATATTATGGACATATGCATACATACATATTTTAGAGATGGGCACATATATGTATAAATATCTAAATTCAAATATGAAAAATAATCAAGTAAACACAAATTTGAACGATTTTAAATAGAAAGATGTCTAGAATAATCCTATAATCTATTATTAATCAAAAAGGATCCTCCACTTTAGTAAAGTAAATCAGCATCAATAGATCTTGAATATTATATGTTCTTTGGATTATAGAATATAGTTAGAGAGCTTTATTTTCTGTATACATTTTAACTCTGTAAAATATTCAGATAAATAATGGTTTGGCCTCCCCTTCAAATCCTAAAAAGCATCAGTTTTCAGTACAAAAGGGAGAAGAACACTCTTATTCTTCAACCCAGATTCTCCACTTCATCCAAGAGTCTGTGTTCTGTTTATAGAAATAAGCAGTAACAATAGAAAGATCTACACATATGGCATTGCTCATTTTCCAATACAAAACACTATAAAGGAAAATATCTGAAATCTGAGAATTATGCACAGATTTGAGTTTTTTTAATATAAACTTTATACAATGCTTTAATGCTATCTCATTTTTAACATCACAACATCACTATGAGATAACTAACAAAATAGTATATTCTTCCCAATTAACAGACAAGGAAACTGAGATTTATAAAAGTTAAGCCTAACTAGACTACTAGTTAGTCTCCAAAATTGATGCTCCCTCTCTCACAGCCATACATTAACATTAGCCACTCCCCATGCCTGAAATGTACTCCTCCCCATTTTGACTTTTTGGAATCTTGTTTTTCCTTCAAGGATCAGCTCATATTCTACCTCCTCAGTGAATCCTTCCCTAAAACAAATCACATCAATTCGCTGTTATTCCCCTCCTCTAGTTTTCCTAAAAAACTTAGTTTAGATCTCTTGCTTGTCCCGTTTACTCTTTATCTAGCATTGTACCTGTCTACATATATATTGTATCCTCCAATAAAATGATAGCTCTCTGAGATCAGGGGTCTGTGTCCTCAGTGTCTGTCATAGTGCCTTGCATATAGTGCAAAATTGATGTATGTTCCTTGAACATTAATAAGAATTTATCAAGCTCCTACTAAGTGTAGGCTAAGCAATGGAGATCCAAAGAAAGGCAAAAGATTGTCCCTGACCTCCAGGAGCTCACAATATAATGGGGGATAGAAGATGCAAAAAAAAAAAACCCTATGCTCAAACAAGCACTGTACAGGACCAATAGGAGATAATCAACAAAGAGAATGTATTAGAATTCAGAAGGATTGGGAAAGTCTTCATGCAGAACATTGGATTTTTAACTGAGACTTACAGGGAACCACAGAAGCCAAGAGGCAGATGTAAAGAGGGAGAATATTCTAAACAGGTGAAAATGCCCAGAACCAAGAGATGGAATATCTTATTGAAGGAATAGCAAGGAGGCCAGTGAATATCACTGAATGCAAGAAAATATACAGGGAAGTAAGGTATATGAAAAATGGATAAGTATATTAGGTGGGGGGAGTGGTATAGGTTATAAAAAACTTTGAATATCAGAAAGAGAACGTTATATTTGATCCTGAAGGTCATAAGGAGCCACTAGAGTTTATCAAGAAGGAGAGTGGCATGGTCAGACCTGCGTTTTAGGAAAATCACTTTGGTAGTTGAATAGAGGATTGATTGGCATGAAGGAAGACTTGTAGCGGGCAGACCAAAGAGCAGGCTATTGCAATTGTCAAGGCAGGAGGAGGTGAGGACCTGCACCAGGGTAATAGCAGTGTCAGAAAAGATAGAAAAGGGAGTATTCAAGAGATATTGCAAAGGTGAAGTCAATAGGCTTTGGCAGCAGATTCAATATAAGGGGTGAGAAATATTGAGGAAACGAAGATTGTGAGCCTGGGGTACCAGAAAGGTATTGGTACCCTTGACATTAATAGAGAATTTTGGAAGGAGGAGCATTCAGGGAGAAAGATAATTATGTCTATTTGGGGTATATTGAGTTTAAGATGTTTATAGGACAACCAGTTCAAGATGTCAGCAGTTAGAGATGAGAGACTAGAGGTAAGCAGAGATATTTGGGCTAGATAAGTAGATTTGAGAATCATCAGAATAGAGATGATCATTGAATCTTTGGGAGTTGATGAGATCACCATGTGAAACAATAGGGAGGGAGGAAAGAAGAGCTCTTAAGACAGAACTTTACATAACACCCACTATTAGTAGTCCTGACCAGGACCAAGATCCAACAAAGGCGACTGAGAAGGAGCAATCACTTGGCAGGAGGACCAGAAGAGAGAACTGAAGGGGAATCTGCTCAAGGTTACATGGTAGAGCTGGGATCCAAACTTAGGTCTTCTAATTTCAATGATCTTTCTACTACACCAAGTGTTGACAGGCTCAATTGGCATACACCATTAAAAGAAAGTGAAATTATAAATTATACAAAGTTCTATTAGATTTAGTTTCAAAAAACCTTTGATGAAGCAATAATTCTAACATACCAGTTGTGCTGTCTATTTTCTGGGGAATTTTGCTAGAACCACAGAATTCCTTATTCTACTCACTTTCAGAACTGCACAAAAATTCCCTTTACACAAGTATGCTTCTAATTCAAGGGCATCCCCTCAACCATCATCCCTTTTCTCTTATCTTTCCACTTTGAACCATCAGAATTTTCCCCACACCTGAAAACCCTTCACCCCACATTCACAGATGCTAGAACTTTGCCTCCCTTCCTGCTCCCAGACATTTAACATCCCCAATAAAGAGGCATAGCAAGATACTATTTTACCAAAGAGATACCACCCAAGTTGAAAATTGCTTAATGTAAAGGTTTCCTGTTATTTATATAGCACTTATAGATTCTGAACATTGTTTTCCAAACTCTTACTCTCAGGTCCCAGGTCCTCCAGAATAAGGTTGATAGTTATATCTTCCCCTCAGAGATCTAGGGATACTACTATGGGTATCTTTCTCTAAAGCTATCAGCTCAAACTCCCATTCCAGTGTGTTATCTCCAATACTAACCACCAGTTACAGATAGTATCTTCCATATATATATATATATATATATATATATATATATACATATATATGAATGAAATCAATACCTCCAGTGATTAGGCCCAGTATCATTGAGCTTATTACTATCAATTAGCCTTTACAATGCAATATTTACTGAGAAGATATAGCAAGAAATGAAGTACAAACATTTCCCAAAAAAACCTGGGGACACAATCTTCCCTACACTATCTCAGTCCCTTGGGAGAATGGGCTCAACCTTAAAGCAGTTACTACAAAGCATTCTCCCAACAAAGTTAACTTCCAAATATAGAATAGATGATGGATGGATCATGGTTGCTCCCTCTTGGCTTCCTTTGATCCACTTCTCTGCTGGGTCAAATGGGTCACTGTAACAACAATGTGGCTTGCTGCTACTGTGGCTGTGTAAGACCAACAACGCCAGCACACAGAAGAGCTGTCAGGACAGTTTCTTTGATCAGAAAATATCAAGAGATCAAATAACACAAGCCAGTAGACAGGTTTCTAGCTTTCTGTCCAACATCTCAGTACACAGTCACCAGGGAAGAACCAACATCTGGCTTTTCAAGCCAGGGGGCTCCTTAACAACAGCTACCTAGAGTCTTGTCTGATCAAATCCCACAACACTCTTCCAGTGAGTGAGAGCCCCAAGCAAAATGCTAATCTCTGAGTTTATGTACTCTGTTCAGGGTCAAAAGGTCTCACAACCATGTGACTCAAAACCATGTGAGCTTCTTCAGACATCACAACCATGCAACTCAAACCTTTCTTTTTTCTTAAGCTTTCTTGTTTCTTAAGCAGGTCATCAAACACTCCTGGATTTAATCAAAGAAACAAAGGCGCTTGATTACTTCAGTGCTCCAAAAGGGAAAACAGTGAAAAAAAAGTCCCACCTTAATTACCAATACAGTCACTCAGGGCTTCAACTCTCACTGGGCTTTACAGTCTCAAAATCCAACATGGCCTCTAGCTCCTGGACTTTTGGCAGCTTGCTTCTCACATTCTAGAAGCTCACATCTTTGTCCAATACGTCTTTACCTAAGTGTAGGAAAGAACAAATTCAAAGAAGGAAAGAATAGTGGTCTATATTTATGGGCCACATATGAGCTTGGATAGAGAAATTAGGGCCCGAAGCCTCTCTCCTTACAAATAGACTTACAGAATGTCCTCCCTCAGTTACAACTAGGGAGGAAATTGAGGCTGAATCATTCATTTAGTGATTTTTAAAAACATTCTTAGTGATCTCTCAGCAGTCAATGAAAGGCTCCTCTTCTCTTCTTAGTAAGCAGTCCAGAAAAAATACCTATTCATGCTCCAAAATACACATGAAGTTTGCGTCAGATAAGTACACTGGCATGCTCATAAGTGCTGGGCCCATTTAAGCCAAATTGCCATATGGGCTCTGACCTGTTTATTGTAGAAGGTCCAGTCAGATCCATCTAGATTCAATGGAAACTACAGCACATGTTTTAAAAAGCCATTTATAATATTAAGTTCTAACAAATTGGATAGAACAAAGAAAAGGGTAATACCTTATGTTTGCACAACATTTTATGATTTTAAAAAGATTGTTTCCTATTAATTATGCTGTTGTCTCCATACAGTCAAGGAGAATGAAGAATAGTCAGACTCTGTCTTGCCCAAAGTCATCACAGCTAGTTGACAGAGTTTGGACTATCACAAGTCTTGACTCTTTTTTTTTTCTCTTTTTTAAATTTATTTATTAAATTTATTTAGTTTTCAGCATTGATTTTCACAAGAGTTTGAATTACGAATTTTCTCCCCATTTCTACCCTCCCGCCCACTGCAAGATGGTTTATATTCTGGTTGCCTTGTTCCCCAGTCAGCCCTCCCTTCTGTCACCCCACTCCCCTCCCATCCCCTTTTCCTTTCCTTTCTCGTAGGGCAAGATAAATTTCTACGCCCCATTGCCTGTGTATCTTACTTCCTACTTGCATGCAAAAACTATTTTTTTTTGTTTTTGAACATCCGTTTTTAAAACTTTGAGTTCCAAATTCTCTTCCCTTCCCACCCACCCTCCCAAAGAAGGCAAGCAATTCAACATAGGCCACATGTGTATCATTATGTAAAACCCTTCCGCAATACTCATGTTGTGAAAGACTAACTATATTTTGCTCCTTACAGGTCTTGACTCTTACGTAGCAATTTGACTGCTATGGAACAATGCCTCTCTGGAATATCACAACATTTCATGCTAATGTTATACCTCTAAAGAGAGGTATACCACCTTTCCTTTGGGGGCATTTCCACATGTGGCCCTCTAGGTTCTCAAATGCGGCCCTGTGACTGAATCCAAACTCCACAGAACGAGTCTAGAACAAGTCTTTTTATTAAGACTTGTTTATTAATTATTAATTATTTGTTCAACTTTTCAGACTCTTAGGTCAAAAATATATTGAGATGAGCGAAACCTAACAGCTCTTCTAGAATTTCAGTCCTTTAAAAACTGACTTCCTACTATAGCCCACCACTTCAGAGCTTCCCTTTTAACTGTGCCCTTCTCATTTATTCATTAATCCATCAAGCATTTATTAAGCACCCACAAATCTATAATGTGCTAGGCACTATGATAAGCACTGGGGATAAAAATGCAAATAGGCCTCACTCACTAGGAGCATACACTCTATTGAGTGGAAATAACATGGACAAAGAAAATGAAACATGAGATATGTATGTACAAATTAAAAACCCTGGGTAGGGCACTAGCAACCGAGAAGATCAAGACAGGTTTCCTGTAAGAGATCTTAGTAGAGATGAGCCTTGAAGCTAGGACAAAAGTGAGAGTGTACATTTCATGCATGAGGGGCATTTGTGGCTACAGAGACACAGAGGCAGGAGAGAGGGCATGTCATATATAGAAAACCAAAAGCTTGCAAGTTTGGTAGAAATACAGAGGGAATAAAGACAAGCTATGTGTAATAAGCCTGGAAATGTAGGCTAATTTGTGAAAAAGCCATAAATGATTAAGATGTCTATGTCTTATCTTAGAGGCAACTCAGAGATTCTTCCATGTTTGGTTTGACTGGAGCAACTTCATTAGCTAATTGTTAAGTTCAGATCTGCCTTTTCAGTGAAATTCAATCCCTTTACATATTATCCTCAGCTAATATATACAGACCATGCAATATAACGACTGAGGATTCATTGGTAAATGACATCATAGCATGGTAAAGTAGAAAAATCCCTGACCCTGGAATCAGAAAACCTGGTTCAAAATCTATTTGTGACATTTACTACCTATGTGACCTTGCGTAAGTCACTTAATTTCTCTATGCTTTAGTTTCTTCTTCTATAAAATAAGGGGATTAAGGACTCTAAAGTCCCTTCCAACTCTCCATCTATGATCACACCCTGAGTCTCTGATGTTCATTTCTGTTCTAGATGTGTGATGCTGTGATCCTTAGGCATAGTGGTCAAGACCAAAGAAGTGATCATCTCACTGTCTTCTGCCCTGATCAGACCATATCTGGTATATTTATACCCAACTCCAAGCACCACATTTTATTAAGGACATTGACAAGCCAGGCCCTATCCAGAGAAGAATGACCAGGAAATTGAAGGGTCTAGAGACCCCATCATATGAGGTTCACTTGAAGAAACTGGACATATTTGGAAAGAACTAGGAACATTGAGTAAGGGATAAATGGCTACAAATGTAAGGAATAGGAACAATGTACGTATGAATTAAGAACATTTTTTATGGAAGTAACAGAATTGACTGTCTCACAACCAGTATGCACAGTAGACCACATCTCTGACATTCACGAATAACCAAAGGATGAAGAGAATGTAAGATCCCACTGTGCTTATGGTTTGTTATTTTTTTTAATGCCACATTAAAGGCTTTTCAAACAAGGCATCTTCCATGCATATCTCAAAAATATTCAAGATCTTTCATAAAATAATACAACAGACATAACTTTGTTTGGCCACCTTCTGATTGTTTATATGGAAGGGAGGCATAACACGAGCAATGTCTGCTCACCGATGGTGTTTGTCACTATCATGGAGAAGGTCCTATGCAGATTTCTAGTAAAAGAGGGATTGTCTATGTAGGATCTGGTCCTCCAGAAGCTCCTTTTTGGAACTCACATTATGCTGACTGTATCAAGTCCCAGAACACTGCTGAGCCTCTCGAGAACCATAATCACTCATTCGAAGTTGAGGGCCACTGAAATGACCAATTAGAAATGCATGGTGGGCATGAGTAGACTATAACACATTACAAACAAGGAATTATACAGGAGAAGGTGAATAAGGGATATCAGCTGTAAATGCATAATCAAAAACGAGATGGGCCTGACAGATAGCAAAAGCAAGGGATCGGTAGACAAAGGAAAGCTCAAGTGCTCCATCAATATTGTCACAATTTTAGGAGAATGGGAGGGAGACCTCAGGTATTTTGGGCAGACTGATGAACTTAGAGATTGTGAACAAGAATTACAAAGTACAGGCAGAAACAAATGGGTTGCTTTCTTCATTGTTGGATGGCATGCTCAGATTTGTAAGAATGTGGGCATACTGGAGTAGTGGAATAAGGAAAAACTTCCTAAAAACTACAGCTGTCACAAAATGGAAGGGGCCACCATGGGAAATAGTTGGCTCCCCTTCATGGGAAGTCTTTAGGCACAGTCTCGATAACCTTTTCTCAGGAATTTCTCAGGGGATTTCTATACAGACAGAGACTGAACTAGATATACTCCAAAGTTCTGTCCAAATCAGAGACTCTATGATTCTGCCATCTTTTTCTCTCTACCTCATGAATATTCCCTTAAAAGGCCAACGCTATTTTGCTGTCTAAAAAACCTTAGTCCCCATTTAGACTACCAATAAAATCCTATTTCCTTCTCTGAAGGAAAAGCTACCAAGTTCATTTGCATAGGGATTAGAGGGGAGGGAGGCAAGGAACCTACTAACACAATAAGGGTCACTTTGTCACCATTAAAGGATGAGAAATTTAGGCTTTAGAAAAAAAAATATTTTGGTAGTTTTGAAAGAAGGGCAGCTAAATTAGTTTTTACTTGGGCTGGTTTGTTTATTTATTTAGCTAGAGCCAGAGCTAATAGCCCTAATGAAACCATTTGGTTCCAAATGGCCCCAAGTGGTTTTTCATACTTGTAAAGAAAACATTTGGCTATTTATAATGAGATGGGCAGGTTTCCTCATGTGGACCAGAGCACAAATATATGCCCTTACCTTTCATGTTTGAAGACGACAATGCTGAGTGACTGCTGTGGGTGAGTGCATGTGTGTGTGCATGTGTGTGTGTGTGTATATATGCAAGCACAGGTGGGATTACAAAGGATTTGTAGGTGAGACAGCAGGCTTGTCTATCTACTGACCCGAGTGACCTTTTGTTTGTGGTTATCACAACTTTCTTCAGCCCTGCTGGATTAGAAAGTCACACTGCACCGCAGATTGCTGCTCTACATTTATATTTTTCTAACAGCTCTAGGCCTTGTCATTTTACTTAATGTTATTCATGATGTTCTGACTTCGGTTCTGTTCCTTCTCCTTACAGCTACCTAGAAGCTGAGGATCATGACTGTGAGATGATCCATGCAAGGTAACAGGGTGGCACATTCTCCCAGAATGCCTCACTCAGGTCACTTCTCAAAAGAACTCAGTAAGATCAGTGTAAAACTATCCTAGAATCAATTGTCAATGAACCCCAAGTGGTGCTTCCATCATGTGCAAGAGAGTCACACTTATATTAGTAATAATATGACTAAAATATTCTGCTTAGAGTAGGGAAAGTGTTAGAATATTAAAATTTGGCTGAATTCAAATATTTGGAAAGCATCTAGTCTTATGATGTCCTTGGAGCTCTTAAAAATCCGTCAAAGTCCATGAGTAATAATAGCAATTAATCTTTTCATAGTTTGGATTTTATACACTTAAAAAAATCACAATACAAAACCATCAATGTGTGGTAACCTGTCCTCATTCAAAATAATTTAATTCAATAAATATTTATTAAGCACCTACTATGTGACAGGCACTGTGTGTAATGTTTCTTATCAGTTAGATCATAAATCCATTCAAATATCTGAAGTACGATGTGTTTGAATGTATTTCTGTTTAAATGTATTTCTTGACAGTTATTTTTATTTGACATATTAGACAAATCTGTTTATTTAAGGACCTGCTGCATAGCACAGTGGATAGAGTCAAGGAAGTCAGGAAGACTTTAGTTAAATCTGGCCTCCAACATTTTCTAGTTGTGTGAACTCAGGCAATTCACTTAACCTTGTTTGCCTCAGTTTCCTGATCTGTAAAATGGAGATTAATAATCACACCTGCTTTCCAGGGTGGCTGTAAGGATCAAATTAGATAATAATTATGAAGTGCTTATCACAGTGCCTGACACATAGTAAGGAGAATATAAATATTAGCTATTATTATTCTTTTGGGTATTGAAGAAATAGACGAGGGAAATGAAAGATGACATCATCTCATTTTTATTAGGAGCTGGTGACAGTGTCAATAACCTATAACAAAATGGATTTTTGCCCATTGAAACAAATAAACTTACACATTTTTAACTGTTTTGGAGGATTCTCCACAAGTCATTTAACCTCTCAGTGCTCGCAGATAATTCTCTAAGACAATGGGTTGCTGGCCTGCATTAGTATCAGGAGTTTCTACACAGATAAAACCAATTGTTAACCAAAATAAAGACAAAGAGAGAGAAAGAGAGAGAGAGAGACAGAGAGACAGAGACAGAGATAGAGACAGACAGACACAGAGACAGAGAGACAGACACAGAGAGACACATAGAGATAGAGACAGACAGACAGAGACAGAAAGACAGAGAGACACACACAGAGAGCGACAGAGACATGGAGACAGAGAGAGGAAAAGAGAAAGACAAATGCCAGTCCACATTTGTAAAACAGAATTGCATTGATACAAAACCATCATGTGTCATGATTATTTCTTTTTACAATACATTTCTTCTGTACATAAAAGATAAGTCTCACTCTGGAGGGTTCTCCTACATACACAGAAACCTAGCTGCAAAGTCTAACCTGAAATTAGCAGTCCCTGCCACAGTTGAGTCCCAGATAGGCTAGACTGCCATAATAAACATATTAAAGTGTAACAGATCAGAAGTCATCATAATCACTAAGGAAACTCTAGCCACTGGAGTGATAAATTGCAATGTCCATATTACTGCTCTATGTAACACTGCAACTGGAAACATCCCCATGTACAAAGGGAATAAAACTTAACCTTCATGCTCAATCAGGTCACATCAATGGTATCGTGCCTGATGACCTTTCACAAGATGATTAAGTTCTAGAAAAATAGTCCATTTTAGTGCACTGACCATTAAAGACCTTTCCCCGGGAATTATCAGGCAATGCTTCCTTACTAATATTATACTTTGGGAAGATTCAGTCTGGAATCTGAAAAAACAGGCAGCTTCAATTATTTTCTGTTAACTTATGAAAAACACACCCACTGGGACATTCCTATAAGATGTAAGTTAAAACTCTGAATGGTATCTTTTAGAAAACAATTATCCATCAAGTCAGCTCTTTATTCCTAGTGTGTCATGCTAAGCAATACACTCTCCTGAGATGCAGACTAGAAAGTAAACTCTCCTCCTCTCCCTAAGTCCTATGGAGGACTATGACAGTTGCAAATCTAGTCTCAAAGGGAAGTAAAGGAATGTAGTATTAGTCTTATATTCCTCCATGCTTCAAAACATCTGTGATTTCATCAGTGTGGTTGCTCCCCCTTTCAATGCAAATCATAACTGCTCTCAGTCTTAATCAATGGTTTTCAAGAGTTGTGGTAAACAAAAAAATTCATTGACAAAAGAACAAATGTCTGGTGACAAATCTCTCTGCTGGCAGGTAGGTGGCACAGTGGATAGAGTGTCGGGACTGACATCAAGAAGGCTCATCTTCCTGAGTTCAAATCTGGTCTCAGATACATATTAGCAAGTCATTTAACCCCGTTTGCCTCAGTTTCTTCACCTGTAAAGTAACCTAGAGAAGGAAATGGCAAACCTCTCCAACATCTTTGCCAAGGAAACCCCAAATGGTGTCAAAAAGAGTCAGACATGACTGAAATAACTCAACAATGACAAAAATTTTCATATTTAACTAAACTAGCCAAATCAACAAATATTTCATCAAAACTTAACTTTTTACTTTGCCAAGTTCTGGGCATATAAAGAAAGATAAAAGAACCTCAAGGAACTCACATGAAAGTAAGGGAAACAATACATAAATAACCACAAACATACAATATATACAGAATATATGGGAAAAAATAACAAACTGGGGCTATCACCCAAACTGATCAAAGCCTTTCCAATCCTGAGAATTCCTTAATGCTATATAACATAATATAACATGATAGATCATATACTATGGTACAATGCAATAAAATATAATGTAATATATGATATACCATAATACAAATTCCAGACTATTCACAGAAGCATTATTTTTGTCAGAAAAAAATGGAAAAAGATCAGGTGTCCATAAGATGGAAAATAGCTAAACAAATTGTGACATACGAATGTGATGGAAGATAATTGAACCATTGTAATATAAGTAATTTTTTAAGCCTCCGAAGGTTTTATGTGAACTGATTCAAATAAAAGAGACCAGAAACAAATGAAGAATAATATACATTATGATTACAATTATGTAAATAAAAACACTAAGAGGCATTTGAACTGAGATTAATGCAATTATTAATCTTAGTCCCCAAGGAGAGATGATAAAACATTTCCTTCCTTTCTGTAGAGAGATGGTAGAATACAGAAGTTGAATGTTGCATATGTTGTTCGATGTAGTCACTGTCAGTTTTATTTATCTATTTTTCTTGATTAACAGAGAAGTTTCTATGGAAGAGGGACATACTGGGAAATAACTGTGTTGTATTTTTTTTTAAGAAAGAAAATCTCTTTAAGCCAAGAAGGGGACAATGTGGCAATGTGACAGTTTTTGTGGGTAGACAAAATGCAATTGTTGATTTAATCTTTTTTTCAGATGTCTTGGATGTATGATTAATGAATGTAATTGGAAAATGCACAGCTAATAGCCTCAAATAATGACAGTGGCTAAATGGCCATTTTCTTCATGAAAATGTATTACTTTTATTTCATAAAATAAATATGAAGATAGGGAAAGGAGAGAGAAACAGAACTAGGCCACCAGAAGCTTCTAAAAGTCTGGGGACCTACTGCAACAAGAACCTGTTGTCATGCAAGTCAATGGAAGAATCACCATATATGTTGCTGCTTCGTTGTTTAGTCATTTTCCATTTTATCTGACTCTTTGAGACCCTATCAGTGGTTTTCTTGGCAAAGATACTAGAATGGCTTATCATTTCCTTCTCCAGCTCATTTTACAGTTGTGGAAACTGAAGCAGAGATAAGTGACTTGCCCAGGGTTCCACAGCTAGTAAGTGTCTGAGGCCAAATTTGAACCCAGGAAAATGAATCTTCCTGACTCCAGGCCTGGCACTCTATGCAGTATGGTGCCACCTATCTGCCCCTGGGCAGCAGCTACACTGGCAGCACCATGGCAAAGTATAACCAGGCCTATGTTTACATTTCTCCCTCACATCTGGTGTGGATTTATAATGATGCAAAATGGGGAATCATTTCAATTAGGCATGTGAATTTGCGTCTTGACCTCGTTAAGTGATAAGTAGGTGTTACCCCCATGAATTTATATGAAATTGGTAGTAAAAGGTGCTCAAGTCATAGGCTCTCCTACTTGTTTGTGGGCCAATTCTAAGCCACGTGTTTGAAAGCACAAAAAATCCAAGTAATGGTAATACATATACATGTCATTCCACATCTAAAGGGCAAATGATACCTAATGCACATTCACAAGGTTTGAGTATATTTCTCAGTTGTTAATATGTCCAAGATTCAACAAGAGAATATAGAAAAAACAATCGAGAAAGCTAAAAGCATCAAAAGAAAAAGTTTCATTGCCGTCTGTAAAATGGACATAGCCCCCTGAAGACCCTGCTCACAAGATCAGATGCTGTAATAGAAGCATGTGACATAAAAGGATATCAAATGCTAATAAAATGCTTTTCTTAGAAAGATTTTCTATGAAGTTTAGGAAATTCTGGAACTTTTTATCTTACAAAGAAGATTATTTTATTTCACTCAGACTTCTGAAATCCAAATTGAAGTGCCTGATTTTTTCCATAGCTCTTCTTGCCATTTTATTTAGCCCCCAAATTCAGTAATTGCCCTATTTTGATTTTCTGCTGATCTAGCCTCGTGACTCTTTTGGATCGGGTCTTTGTATGATGCAGGTAGTGCCCCGAGTATTTGATCTTTGACCTCCACTCGCAGATGGTTTTATGTAGAAAAGCCCTCTGATTCTTGTCATTACTCTCTGCAGCCTACTTTTTCACCTTGAAGTGTAAAGGTTCACAGCCAGGGCCTGGCTCTTATTACAGTCTTTAAGACGAAGAATATACTCTGAAAAGAACTCTGTTTTTATTTCTTTGGAATTATTGGCTTTCAAGCCTTTGAATTCTGTGAAGATAATTACTGTTTTGGCCCATGATTTCTCTGATATTTGATGCTGCTGAGTGGAATAAATTACCTATCTAACAAGGAGGGTTAATTGGTAGTTGTGAGCCAATGTGCATGCTCCATGCTAATTCTTTTTTTTAAGTTCCTTGCAAACTATCACTAAGGGGAACCTCTTATTGTTTTAACCCTTCACTAGCGGTACAACCACAGATGATTACCCAATTTTTATATCGGAAGCTTGCAGAAGAGTTGAGTTATTTGGCACAGACTCACGCGCATACAGAGATGCTTAACCCAAAATATATGGTGGTGGTGGTTGTTTTCTTCTGGTTTTGTCTCCTTTGTATCTTTGTAAACTGACAGTGGATCCTATGAAAGTTGCACACAAGAATTGTACGAGCTTAAATAACTCATGTCCAGATCAAGTTAATTCTTGGAAGCTTACCAAAACTCAGTGATGAAGTTGTCATGAAGTAACTGCATCATCCCAACAGTTTCACTTAGAGATTCCAAAGGCTTCTCTTTGAGAGTGCCAATAGTTTTTATATTAAAATTTGTTTCGTCAAATCACCAGGACAAGTAGGGTTACATTGAGGCAAAACGTTAGTACCAACTTTCACAGAATGTTGTTTGACATCCATCAAAGCCTTTTTAAGAGCCTGACTCTAGAGTAAACTTTGCAAAAACACTTTAGTAAAAGTCATGGAACCTACCACTTGTGTATCAAAGATGCATTTTGGATTCTGTATGCAAATTGCACTACTGAAGCTGGTTCCTAATATTTGCATATTTATAACCAATGTCTGTCAGGAAAAGGTTAAGATCACCTGCAATGGCTTCTGTGTTGTTGTGTAAAATGAAAAATATCTCACACTTGGGTGTTCTAATAACCCTGATATTATTTTAACAATGACACTATTTAATGTATGGGATTAGTTCCTCTGATAGTGCTATTAGTCATTGCTCTACCCTATAATAGGTGACTTCATCTTTGTTATGACATGATCTTTCCTACTGTTTGTTGACCTTTCAATACAAGAGGGAGGGAACATTCCCAACCCCCCAAAACCTTTAAGCAGCTACTGTAAAGCGGTGGTTTAATTCTCAGCTGGAATGTTTAGAAACCCTTAGTGCTAAATACCTTGGTATACTGCTTAAACACCAACAACAGCCTTATGGGGCCTTACCCGACCTTAAACACATCTTTTTTTGTTGAGAATATTGCATTCTGCCACAATTCTGTAGGCTAACCCTGGGCTCACAGTGAATATACCAGCCTCATTGAAACTCACTGAATTGAACTGAGTTGCTTTTTGTTTTATTCTCTCTCTTTGCTTCACCCCCAACTGGGACTGGGCAGCTTTTCGTCCAGTGGAGCGTGCTTTAAAGTAGCCCAAAGAACAGAAGAGAAGGGAAAGGAAGGGGGGACAAGGGAAGGGGATGGAGGCGGAGGGGTTGAGGAGGGGGGGTGCACAGAGGAGAGAGAAACCAAAAGGTGCAGCTAAGGCCCATAATTAGCCTTGATCCTCAGAGTCTAAAATATTTTAACGCCAGGTTTCTGATTGCAGTGCGGCAAAGTGGATTTGGGAATGCAGAAAAGTAATTAGGTCTGTGCATTGAAGTGTGGAGAGCATTTAAAAGTGAATGGGTGGTTACTACATTCTTGGCAGGCTGTTTTTTATCTTTTCAAGCTCGGCTGTTGTTAGAGGTGATGGGTTTATTGCAGTTTTAGCACTCTGGAGGTGGCTGTGTTTTTTCTGAACGTACGTAGCCTTTTGCTTTCCATCTCAAAAAAAAAATGAATCCTCATGGTGCAAGTAAGAATGAGGGAAAATTTAAAAAAAAAAAATAAAAACAAGCAGCATTGGCCAAATATTGTTCACTGAAGCAGAATAAGTTGGGAATAAACCTCAGCGCTGCAACAGGTCACTTACAAAGATCCTGGGTTCAATTAATGACTCACTGAGCACAGAACCAGCTGGAGACAATGGTCGCCCTGAGGAGAAGGAAAACAAAACACTTTATTCCCTAACTATGTTCACATAGCTATCTAAACTATCTGAGGCAGAAATCATTATGCCACCTCGAGGTCCTGGGATAGCCGACCTTGCCCACGAATGCCTGAGCGCCCAAAATTAAATGCAGGGTTTTGGTTTCTTCAGTCCATAGAATGGCTGCAATTTGTTTAGGTCACGCACCCTCCAACCCACGTTTTTAAGTCCATCCGCTAGTCCCAATAGCATCAGGGCTGATTTGAAAGTCACTGAAAATTTACGAGTTAAAAAAAATAAAAATATTAAGGGAAGCTGAGATGAGAATCACTGAAATTTCCATGGCCTGCCTTTAACTGTTTAGCTTTATAGGAATGGTAACGGAAAACAAAAAACTAGTTTGTTTCTTTGCTAGCAGTTTCAATAAAAGGCCTACGTAAGGAAAATCACAGTAGAGTTTTCTCCTTCCTTAAATATTCCACAAGGGCTACGTGACTGGCAAACGCAGAAGCAAATATGGCCAATATGGTCTGGCTTAATAGTCAAACTTATCCTCTGTAGGAATGTTTCTTGAACAAGTCCACATGGAAGGGGACATATTTGCCCCTTAGGGAAAAAAAAAAAAGTATTTTTTGAGTAAATCTGATTTTCTTTCTGCAATTGAGTTTCTAAACTTTCTATCCCATTCTAGTTTTTAATGTTCTCTTATTCATTATTTTAGCTCTTGGTGTTTTTATGTAAGAGCCATATTTCAAAAATGATTCCATATATTTCATCTTCTGTTTGCCTTATTTCACCAGAAATGTATTTCTAGGTGTCTTTTTATCATACCTACATGCAGTATTTAGTTAATTAGGCTTATCTGTACATCCATCAAATAGGGAAAACGCTACGTGTGGTTTCTCTGTACCATTTCTAAACTTGACAATCTCAAAGTAATTCTCTCTTCTCACTTTTTTCCCGATAAAGTTTGAAATAGTGATCATTATTTCTAGGTTGTCCACTACCCTTAAGTGCAGAGACCATATCTTAGCTTCTTTCCACAGAGCTCTGTATATAATAGGCAGTTAATAAATGTTTGTTAAAGGAATGGATGAACCTTGTGCTTAAAGCCTTCTAAAAATATCCAAATTAAATAGATGACATCATATTTGAGAAATAAGAATTACATAAATACAGGTCACTTGGTCACTCTTCCCTTTCCGTCCAGAAGCGTATTCCTTCTATATACCTTTCTCTTCACCACCCTTCGTTGTGCCTGAACTTACTCCAAGTTATATCAGAGAATGACCCAAATATCTCAGTTGCCTAGAAGCTAGAAAGGCAAAGCTATGAAAACCTAAACCGGGCAATGAAAGGTGCTCTTTCCGTTTGTTGTCACGAAGTCGACCAAGCAGACAAACATTTCTCACCGAATTCCTGCAGTGATGTGTTTACCAGTTCAGGACACTCCTTCCCTGCCCTGCCCCATCCTGGAAGTTTTACTCGTTGAGCCATGCCAGAGATGGAGTCATCCTAGCACAAGTAATAAAAGAAACATCCTTCTCCTCCCTTCCTTCATGGAACTCTCGCTTTTCCCATTGGGAAGGAGCTGGGCTCACTGTGTTTACGAAACATTTCTTCCTTGGAACACTGATGTATTTCTAATTATGTAAATGTAAAATGTGAAAATGTTTAAAGCTAGACCTAAACCTAGATAACGTTAATATGTGGTTTTGTAAGTCCATTTGTGCCTGGCCAGGATCCTTATTTACAGTGTAGTGCCCGTGTTTCTTTTTGAGTTTGACATTACTGCTATAAAGGACTCTAGGCTCAGCGTACTAATCAATTGTTAGTCCAAAGTCAAAAACCTCTCAAGTTTTGCTTTTTGTCCAGTTAGTAACTTGCTGTGTGCCTCTGGACAAGTCACTTAAACTCTCTGTTTCATCTCTAAAATAGAGTGCTGACCTGGGCCCCAAAAAATAGGTGGATATTATAAAGCACTTTGAAAACATTGGTATAAAAGTAATACATTCTATTTAGGAACAAGGTCATGAAGTCATCAAAGATCTCCCGCTATCCCCAAAATAACCCTGTGGTTTGACACGCTGTGATCTGAAAGGCATCAGGACATCCAAAGATGAGCTAACTTACAGACATCCCTGAAACATTTCTAGAAACTAGTTTAGGGTATTTGTGATACTTGAAGAGATTACACGTACCCTTCAAAAAACCTCATTTTCCTCATGAAGTAGGATAGGTCAGGTGCTTATCAAGTTTCTATGATTTTATGTGCTATGGAAGAGATAAATTAAAATCAGAATGGATCTTGGGAGGTCATCTGACCTAAGTCCCCTATTGTACAGATAAAGAAACTGAGGCCTGGAGAGGGCAGGTGACACTGTGAAAAGAATGCTAGCTCTTAAGTTAGAGAACTGTATTCAGAATGTCCAGCTCTGGGGTTTATCACCTATGTGATGCTGGGCCAGCTACTTAGTTCTCTGGCTTTGCAAAATGAGAACACTCACCTGGATGCTGCATGAAACCCTCTCCCAGTCCTAACTCTATGATTTTAGGATCATCCTTGGTCATAGAAGTAGTGAGCGGCAAAGCCAGGAATTAACCCCGGGTCCATAGATTTCAGAGCTGACACACTTTCTATTGTGCTGCATCACTAGAATATTTGCTAAGAATGTTCTTGGCGGTATTACTTACTGCAAACAAAATTATATCCAGCAGGTAGAAATTAGCCTGTGGGCTAAATACAACAGAGGGGTACAAGAATACAAATTTAAGCCATGAGGCCTGGATAAAATGCCAACGTGTAATTATGTGGCTTTTCTACAATATGCACTATAGGCTTCTGTGGCTTCCACAAGCAATACCACAAGGAGTAATTGGAGTGGTTGCTTCTTTTTGGTACAGAATTAATAAATAACGGACTCCATCCCCGACCACCCTACCACCATCACCACTTCCTGTCTGGAAGGATTGCAATAATACTACCTTCCCCCTCACCCCCACTCCCACCCCCAGGCTCTACTCTGCCTCTTTCCTATAATCTCCATTCTAAGACTAAGGAATCCCTTGCCCTGCAGCCTGTTCAAAAGTGATCTAAGTTACCCAGTTTTTCACATGGTCAAAGGTCACCATGGGATCAGTGGTGTCAGGACAAGCATCCGTTCTCAGCTACCTTCAGGCGGGAAAGTAGCTATGAGTTGTTTTGAGTGGGATTCAACCACCAGAAAGAGCAAGTAACAATGAAGAAAAATGGAGAAATCTTCACTCCTTCCTTCTTTGGAGAAACAGCTTCAACAGTCTCAGGAGAATGGAGTCAAGAATAGCTCAGAAGGCTGTGCTCAAATACCTACTGGAATGCTCCACCATCGATATTCATGGGTCTCAAAATAGGTGGCTCCCTGGGGTTAATCTAGAGGAACATTGCAACCTCTATAGTGGTTAGCACTCTACTTGGCCCAAGAGGAATAATGCTTGATACAATGTTCTAGGATGAATTTCTTGGAAATGAGGGCAGGAGGGAGAGCAGAAGTGATCTGTGATCTTTTTCTTTCTTTAAGTGGAAAACTCATGACCTTTGTGACCCTTAGCCAAACCCATAGCCTTAGGCTTGGTAGTATAGTAGTGGGGGGAGTGATGTTAGAGAAAGAGCAAGAAGCAGAAACAAAAGGCTTGTAAACAGAGCAAAAGAAGCTTAGAAAGGGGGAAGATGGGGTGGGGGGGGGCTTAGCAACAGAAAACAAGTCTTAGAAAAAGGCCTTGAAGGAAGACAGAACAAAACTGTTTGCTTATACAGTACAGCAAAATCAGCTAAACTTGGCGTTCAAGACATTTCACACAAAATCATTTTCACAGATTGTTTTTGGCACAGAAAATTTTGTAAAATGTGAAAATTTGAAAATTCATAAAATGACACAATTTGCTAAAAAAATGCCATTCAATATAATTATATGTAAACTACAGAAATGTTTATTATAACTCATTAAAAAGACTTTAAAATATGTATAATACTGTCTCCTCCTCTTTTTCCCCAAGATCTGGACTTTGTTGCTGTTTAATCACGATCTCCATGGACCTGTCCTTGGGTTTTTCTTAGCAAAGATACTGGAGTGGTTTGCTATTTCCTTCTCCAGTATGTCCCCATTTTACAGATGAGGAAACTGAGGCAAATAGAGTTAAGTGACTCTCCCAAGGTCACACAGCTCGTAACTGTCTGAGGCTGGATTCGCACTCAGATTTTCCTGACTCCAGGCTCAGCACTCTAACCATTGCATCATCTAGCCTTCCCAAGATCTGGACTTACTCAACAACAAAAAGCTGGGATTCGGGAATTGATATATACTGGTTGACTCTGGCATACATGTAAGCTTCCCAGATATATTCAGTTAGAGCTTCATAACTCCCCATTAGGTTTAAATTTTCAGATGCATCGAAAAGATTCCTCTTTCCAATAAGAGGTTTACAAGATCAGAGAAAAAGTGGTATATTGGGAAAAAGACAGACTCTAAAGTCATAAGACTAAAGTACAAATCTCCAGGATCTCCCCCACCCCCACTACTTACTTTCTATGTGCTCTTAAGCAAGCCCCAGAGCCTTTCTGGGCCTCAGTTTCCTTATCCGTAAAATGCTTTCTGAGTTCCAATTCTAAATATGGGAAGCTCTGAGACTCCTTTGCAAACGATAGATCTATGACTCCACATAAGGAAGCAAGCATTGCATAAGGACTTTCTCTTTGGCAGGCACCTTGCTAAGTGCTTAAGAAGTATTAGCCCATTTTGTACCTTATTCTCATTAATTTACATCCTCCTTATACATTTTTTCACCCAAGAACAATGTTCTATTTCAGCACTTCCAGAGACCCAAGGTTTTATCTTTAAGTAGTCTTTCCCTCCAAAATGTTAAAAGAGTGTTCAGAAACTGGTGTGGCAAAAAATTAGTTAGATAGATAGATAGATAGATAGATAGATAGATAGATAGATAGATAGATAGATAGATAAATTAAAATGCATCTTCTCATGGACATGCTTCTGCTGCTTCTCAGACAGGCTATGTGATATCTCCAGCTTATCAGGACCTGTCAGAGCTAGTCATCCACTGGCCTAGCCTTAAGGAACCTATTCACTTCCTTGAACAATGAGGCAGCATGGTAAATGGAAGGAAAGGAGGAAGGAAAAAGGAAGGAAGGAAGGAAGGAAGGAAGGAAGGAAGGAAGGAAGGAAGGAAGGAAGGAAGGAAGGAAAGAAGGAAGGAAGGAAGGAAGGAAGGAAGGAAGGAAGGAAGGAAGGAAGGAAGGAAGGAAGGAAGGAAGGAAGGAAGGAAAGAAGGAAGGAAGGAAGGAGGGAGGGCAGGTAAATCCTATTTAGCTGCTCATATGTGGTTTAGCTATTCTTTGGATAACTGATCCAACCCAATGTCAAGGCTAGATTTGGTTGCAATCATCATGGAGCCATAGAGCCAGCCTATGTCTCAGGTTTTGTATTAACCTAGAGATAGAGATGGTATATCACGGCAAGTTGTGTGCTGGGCTTAGAATCTAGAATACCTATGTTTAAATCCTACCTTTGACACTTACTAGGTTACATGCCCTGGGTGAGTTACTTAACCTCTATTTGCATCAAGCAACTTTCTAGGACTTATGTTTATATAATGTATATGTTAATGACAAAATGAATCCTAAACAAGATTAAAAAGAATGCAGTTTCTACACAGTTTTATAGGCATACAGTGAGTGCTTTAATACTTATTGATTACAAATACTTCAGATTTTAAAGTGCTTGCTGAAATGATTAACAAATTACAAATCACAATTAACTATAATTTATTTTCTTAGGTAGTTGTCTGAGGTTCTCAGGAGTGGCTGACTTATCTATGATCATATAGGTAATGCAGTGGATAGAGCGCCGGGCCTCAAGTCAGGATAACGCTGGGAAGAAGCTGACATGAAAGGATCTGGCAGTCTCTACAATGTCCCTGTCCCCATTTGGCTATACTAGAGACTTGAGGGAATTTCCTCTTGGGTGAGATGTAGGATTCTCTTAGTTGAGCTAAGTTATCTTCTTCCCAGCAGAAGAGGCCCTTTACTCTATGTATTTTGGTATATAGTCTTCTGTGTATACTTGTTCTGATTCTTGTTTTGCTATTGACTTGGATAAGTGGGTTTCTTTGGTACTTGTTGTCTGCCTTTGCTGTGAAACTGGTATAAGGTGGAAAGGGTGTCAAGCCTTGGATACAAAGCTTGAGTCCTCCTTTCCACCTTAATAAATAGCTATCGGAAGTTGAGCTTGAACCTGAAAACTACATCCCCTAGACTAAGAATATTTGAGAAAGAAGATAGATATAATTCTAGCTAAGTGCCCCTTCCCTTTGAGGAGAACAGAGTGATCAAGCATCTGGCCCCAACCTCCCCCGTCTCCTCCTGGTAGGAAATAAAACCTTCCTTGGAGAAGGGCGAGAGGAAAAGAAGCTAGAGATGTCTATTCTGTCTCCCTTTGAGCCACACAGTGATACCCCCATACTGCATGTGGGAGGACAACCTTATTGTACATATAATGGGCTTATTATGTTATTTTAAAATGAATTAGTAAATAAATTTTTAAAAATCAGTTTTAATTTCTAATGCAGTAACATAAGCAAATTCTCTTTGGAGGACCCTCAATAATTTTTAAGAGTATAAAGGAGACCTGAGACCAAAAAGTTTGAGAGCAGAAGTGTTATAAAAGTCTAACATCTGAAGGCAAGAAATGTACATATTCTAGGACCTCTGAACCTCCCCCTTATCTCTCAAATTTTCTCTTCCTTCTCCAATTCTTTCTGGAACTTGTTTTCTACTAGCTAATCCATGCTAAGTTAGTGGATGCCAGTTGATCAATACCTAACCTCTTCTAGACAAGTGTATTTGCATTTTAACAGAGACCTTCTAAAGACAGGCCTTGGCATTGATTTTGAATTCCAGGTATCCTGGCCAAATGTTAGAGGACTGTCTTATGCAAGGAAAACTTTCTAGTGGCATTCCCCAGTTCATAAATTGTCAAAGGATCTGAACAGGCAGTTTTCAGAAGAAATTAAAACTATCAAGAGTCACCTGAAAAAGTGCTTTAAATGGCTAATAATTAGAGAAATGAAAATTAAAACAACCCCCGGGGCACCATCCCATACCCATCAGATGGGCTAACATGATAGAAAACGAAAATGACAAATACTAAAAGGAAAGTGGAAAAATAGATATGCTGTTTACTGTCGGCGAAGCTATGAACTGATCCAACCAATCTGGAGAACAATTTGAAACTATGCCCAAAGGCCAAAGTGCCATAAAACTGTGCATATACCCTTTGATCCAGCAATATCTCTACTACATCTGAACAACAAAAAGATCAAAGAAAAATGAAAATGATCTATATGTACAAAAATATTTATAGTAGCTCTTTTGTGATGGCAAAGGATTGGAAATTGAGGGAATGTCCATCAATTGGGGAATAACTGAACAAGTTGTGGTATGTGATTGTGATGGAATACTATCATGTTGTACAAAAAGATGAAGGAGATGGTTTCAGGAAAAACTGAGAAGACTTTTTGAGCTGATTCAAAGTGAAATGAGCAGAAATAGAAGAGCATTGTATGCAGTGATGGCAATATTGTAATAATAACCAACTGTGGAAAACTTAGCAACTATGATGCATGAAAATTCCATAAAACTCACAATGAAAAATGTTATCTACCTCTGCCTCTCCAAAGAGAGGATTGATGGAATCTGAGTAGAGATTGGAGAATATTTTCTTCACTGTTTGTTTTGTTTTTTTTCCTTGCAACATGGCTAATATGGAAATATATTTTGCGGAACTGCATATGTATAATGGGTATTATATTTCTTGCCTTCTCAATGGGTGTGGGGAGAGGTGAAGAGAGGCAAAGAAAATTTGGAACCAAAAATAAAAATGTTAAATAAATAAATAGAACTTTCTAGTGGCAGAGACATTCAGCCCCTTCCTCTGCTTATTAGTCAGTCTGGCTCTACTCATAAGCACAGTCGGAATATAAGGTCACATCTCCAATGCTTTAAGTTCTTTTGGAAAATGTGCTATAAAAATCCAAGGTTACATCATTGTATCCTTCAGAAGAAAATTCTTCCTTCAAATGCACTCACATAACTCTCAGTGGCCCCTGAGGGAGAAAAAAACCAAAAACTCTTTGTCAGCAATTCTGTCTGTTAGAACTGGAAAGAATCGTTAGACCCTTAGCTACAGGTATGGGCAATTTCACAGCGAGTTGAGGTAATTATTCACATGACAAAGAAAATTTGTTGCTCCTTGTTATTAAGGGAAAAGGGGGCACTTAGGGTCTTTTTTATAAATACTTTTCATTTGCACTGCCTGAATTCACAGGCTTTCAGGTCATATTTTCTGGGGAGAAAGAAGAGTGAGCAACTTTTCAAGAAAAGTGGGCATTTATGCCCAGTTAGTGGCAGCTAGGTGGCTCAGTGAATATGAGCTAGATTTGAAGATGAATTCAAATCCATCCTCAGACATTTCCTAGCTGTGTGATCCTGGGAAAGTCACTTAATTCCTTTCAACCTCGATTTCCTCATCTGTAAAATGGGCATAATAAAAGCATATCTCTCTCTCTCTCTCTCTCTCTCTCTCTCTCTCTCTCTCTCTCTCTGTCTCTCTCTCTCTATCCGTGTGTGTGTGTGTGTGTGTGTGTGTGTGTGTGCACTCTAGTAAAGATCAAATGGAAAAACAGATGTGAGAAATACTTTGTAAACCTTAAGCTATACAAATGCTTGCTACTGTTAGCGTTACCTGAGGAATAGTTAGACCCATGAGTTACATAATTATAGAATGAATTATTTTCATCAAGTCACTCAAAGGCTTCTGGACCTCAGTTTTCTCGAGTGTAAAATGAGATGGGTAGGCTACATGATTTCTAAGGTTCCTTCCAGTTCTAAGTAATCTCTAATTGGGGTCACTGAAGGATTGGAAATGTTGTTTGGAGGAAGAAGAAGGGAGCAGGCTTTGGGGAGCACAGTGCTCTCCTGGGAAGGTCAGGTCTAGGTGAGGTCAGGTCTGGGTGCAGATCAGCAGTGGACAACTATCAACAGAGAGCTGGAGTCAGAGGAAATGTGAAAGGGGAAGTGGAGAGTTTGAAGAAGCAAACTTGGCCTGCTTTATGCTGCAGATAAGTTCACTTATCTTAGTAGTGTACTTTCCAGGGATGTACACATTGATAATGAGGTTGACACACACATTGCCAGAGTTAGCTAAGTGTTTGGGAGGCTCCAAAAGAAAGTATGGGAGAGAAGACGTATTAGACTGACTACCAAACTGAAGGTCTACAGAGCCATTGCGCTGACCTCATTGTTGTATGCCAGTGAAACCTGGATGGTCTACCAGCGCCATGCCAGGAAACTGAATTGCTTCCATTTGAATTGTCTTAGGAAGATTCTGAAGATCACCTGGCAGGGTAAGGTACTGAACCCTGAGGTCCCTATTCAAGCTAAACTGTCAAGTATTCAAACTCTGCTTCAGAGACAGCAACTCCAATAGGCTGGCAATGTTGTTTGAATGCAAAATGTCCGCTTGCCAAAAAGATTGTTTTATGGAGAACTCGCACAAGGCAAGCATTCACATGGCAGTCAAAAGAAGCAATACAAGGACACTCTCAAGGTAGAGAGAGAGAGAGAGAGAGAGAGAGAGAGAGCTTTGAAATTGATTGTGAGACATGGGAGACACTGGCACAGGACCACTCAGCACAGAGTACCCACATCAGAGAAAATGCTGTGCTCTGTGAGCAAAGCAGAAGTGAAACAGCTC
>CM053622.1:374364129-374386768 GCA_028646595.1 Phalanger gymnotis
TATGGCAACTTTTGACTCTTCTTTTTCTCTCCCCTTATAAGTCACTTAAATTACAAAGTCTTATAGAACCGCTCCTATCTATTGTCTTTGAGAGCCTCCTAGTGCATACATCCATGGCCGCCCCCCAGAATATTACAATTACCTCTTAATAGGTCTTCCCAATTCCATTCTCTCTCCCCTTCAATCCATTTTTAACATCACTGCCAAAATAACCTTTCTTATACATATATCCTCTGTTAAAAATCTTCAATGACTTCTGGTTATATACCATAGAAAACTCATACTCTTTTGCTTGTCATTTAAGGCCTACCACTGTTCATCACCTCCAGACCTTCCCAGACTTATCTCAGAGTACTCTTGTTTATGTACATAATGCTTTGGCCAAATTGGACTCTTCTCTGCCACCTGAACATAGCTCTCCCCTCTTCTTGTTGTACTCATATGTTCTCCTCTGCTTAGAATGTCCTCCCTCTTCTTGTTGAATTTCTGCTGCCACTTCCTTGATTCTTCTGGCTGTTTAAATAACTTCTCCCTCAGACTTCACATAGTGCTTTCTCTTACATCTCTCTAAAGCAAGATATAACTGAATGCTATATTAATATATGCAGCTATCTAAGTTGGTGCTAACCCTTTGCTAGACTATAAGATCCTTGAGAGCAAAGACTTTGCCTTGGTTAAATTTTTCATTTCCTCCAAAACCCAGTACAATAGACTCTATTTAAAAATACTTATTGAATGAATTTGATGAATTCAGTGGAATTGAATTGATTTCAGCAGCGTGGCTTCTCCCTCCATCAGCACCAAGCATAACTCTTCTACACTAGCCTTTGTGAATTGCTATGGCTAAAAGAAATTAGTGAAACAACCTTCAAGTGATGAGCCTCACCATGCTTAGCCAGACTGTTTATCAAAAGATGACAGAGCCCATTACCAGCCCCACATTGGAAGCCTTTCTGCTTTGTAGAATCTGCCAGGGCTTGTACTCTTCTGTCTTATCTTTTGAGAACCCAGGGTCACTTTCATTCACTCCATGGGAGAATGACTTCAATGGGGCATGACACACTATAGGAGGACATAAAATCTTAATTTTCCAACCTTAAATACAAATGGATGAATCATGAGAATAATATAATGAATTTGATTTTTATAGTATTAAAAATATGTATTTTGTGTTGGATTTATTTTCACATAGAACACATGTGTACATAAATACCAGTTCCCAACCAGCTGGTTCATTCTAAGGCCCAGTTTTAAACTATTCAATATTCCTATTAATAGAAATTGCCTAAATTGTGGCATCTGTTAAATAAAACCAGTGATAGTAAATAAAATGAGTAAAATCTACTGTTCTACTCTCCCCATATGAATAGCACAACTTTTCATAGTATCCAGATAAAGTCCCTATGCCTACTTTATTCATTCCAGAAGTCACATGGGATGTTAAAAAACACTGTCAGGAGTAAATTACAAGATGCCACGAAGAAAGAAAAAGCACAGGTTTGCTTTACACTTCCAGCATATCTACTGCAGGCGGCTATGGCTGCTGCACTGATAAAGAATTAATGATATTAGCGGTTCTGTGGCTCCATTTCCGGTGCTCAACAAAGCATCCCCTGCCTGCTTCAGGACACATTTCATATTTATTTTAAAGTGTTTACTAATATAGGACTATAACTAGTCTATGATGCCATATACAAGTTCTACAATGTGTGTGCTCTACATAGAAATACTCTTCTTGCCTTCTTAAGAAAATGTTATGCAACCAGGTTGGAAAAGAATTTGAATTCATTCCTGCCCAGTTCCTGTAATATTGTTGTTATGCTAAAATATATGTGCTTGCATACTTGATGCTGGCTATATGTCTGAGAAACAAGGGCTGCATGCATATGCCATAAAAGCTCCCATTTCTCAACCGCCTCAAGGCTTACAAAGTCCTTTCCCCACATCCCTGGGGAGTAATCGTGGAAGTATTATGCCCATTTTAAAGATGGCAAAATTGAGGCTCGAAGGAACTAAATGACTTACCTGCCCCAGTGTGACAGCTAGTCACAGAGCCAAGACTCAAACTGAAGTCCCTGACACCAAATCCAGGACTCTTTCCACTATACTGTGGTGAACCAATTCAATTGGTTTGTTCCTGTTTGTTTGGTTTGGTTTTCTTTGGGCTTTTAGGTTCCAATATAGCAACGGAAAGCGAATGCTATTTGATCACTAAGGCAGCCAAACCAACTGAATCAGCCAATTGCATTTCAAGTATTTCAGTCAGGGTTGTTCCAGTAGTTTAGTAAAACTGACCGAAATCAGTCACTTATCAATTCACCCCATTTGCAGATGGGTGAATGCACGCATAATGCAAATCTGACTTCAGTTATGTTACATATAATTCAATAAGCATTTGATAAGGTAAGCAACTTTTGTGGTTGGTGTTGTCCTTTTTTTTCAGTCATATCCAACTCTTTGTGACCCCATCTGGGGTTTTCTTGGCAAAGATACTGAAGTGGTTTGGTATTTCCTTCTCTAGCTTATTTTACAGATGAGAAAAGTGAGGCAAACAGGGTTAAGTGTCTTGCCCAGAGTCAGAGAGCTAGTAAGTGTCTGAGGCCAGATTTTAAACTCAAGTCTTCCTCACTCCAGGCCCAGCTCTCTCTCCACTAAGTCACCTAGCTTCCCTAAGGTAAGCATCTACTATGTGCAAAGCACTGCACTAGCCCCTAGAGTAAATAACAAATTAACTTAAAACAGGGTCCCTACCCTCCTAGAGCTTATAGTCTAATAAAGGAATTGAGATAGATAAAAATAAATATGATACAAAATAATGCTTGATGAGCATATAAGAGCAGTATATACAAAGTGCCTACTTAAGATCCAAGAGATGGAAGATAAGTACTAACTGGGCAATCAGGGAAGAATCTGGATAATGTAGCATTCTAGTTAGACTTTAAAGGGTAGAGAAGATTGCATCTGGTAGAGTTGACAAAGACAGATTGATCGATAGATAGATGATAGATGATTAAATGGATAAATAGGTAAATAGTCAAATAAATGGATAAATGAAAAAATAAATAGTCTCTGCCACTGAGGAGGGCTCTAATAAGAAGACAACTCATAGAGGAAAGTAGTGGCCAAAGCTATGAATCCTCAACAAAGGTTTCTGCTCAAGTCATATAAAGGAGATCCAGAGCAGAGCCCAATACAAAGAAGGATTCCACTATTAGGAAGACTTTTCAGCACAGAGTTAAGGGACTGAGTTAAGGGATTCCCTATATGTAGCAAGATCTTCCAGATGCTTCTGTTTGTAGATGATATTGTATTGATTTCATAACTTTGGTTTGGAATGAGATGTCTGAGTGTGGAGCTATAGGGGAGTAGATTTACACATCTGTACTGTAAGTTTGGTTTGATTATGGTTCCAGAACTGGAAAGTGAAGGACAGTGGGTGGAGGCACCTCAAAGGACACAGCCTGGGAGAAGACAGTAAGGGAGTAAAATAAAGCATGGCTACAGAAGCCAGCCTAATCTAGTTGGCCATAAGTGAAGCACTCTTCAAACAGAGGGCCCCAAGATAAGAGTATTGAGATGAAAGAGACAAAGTTTCCAGGTGTTCATAATCAATGTATTAATTGGATTAGCCAATAATCAATAAATTGATGGTCAGTGGTTTCTCTTGTTGCACAAAATTCAGAAGTCCTTTCCTTCCTCATAGTGTCCTTTCTGCTCCAGCTCTTCATCGTCAAGACTGGCTCTCTTTTGACTCCATCCTTGGGATTACATTTCTAGAAGCTTTTTCTGGCTCTTGGTGACTAACACTCAATCCATGTTTGTCTAGAATATGTCTGCTCCCACAGTTATGGCTCAAATTCTCTCAAACTGACTCCTCAACTGCTAAATAGGGGACCCATTTAGGGTCAGCAGTGCCATGGTTAGATGCCATATACCACAAGAATTAATCATAAGAATTAGCATCTTTGGATCCATTTGATTCCTCCTTTACTGAGTGTTTCAAACACCAGTGAAAACTAGTTTCCTATCAAGTCTCAGAAGTGTATTTTTTCTCAATTGGGAAAAAATGCCAGTGCATTACGAAAATTTTATTGTAAGGCAACCAAGAAAAATCAATAACTATTTGCCCATGTGGCTACTTTTCTATCTCTACAAAGACTTTATAAGACTAATATTCACACACATTAAAGATATGAGAAGAGAACCAATAGGCTCTTATGAAAGATATCCTATAGCAGAACACATCTTCACAAGCTATATAATTTACTAAAAGGGGTATGGAATACAGTATTCCATTGTGTTTATTATTTATTGATTTTAAAAGGCATTTAATCCAGTAGAGCAAAATGTCACCTAAGAGGGATTCCTCTGATATAAAGTATGTCCCATGCATATGTCAAAATCATATATATCCCTTGAAAGACATGAGATAACTTTGTTTTATGACCCTTTGATTATTAACATCTAATCATGCATAAAACAAAGTAATGAATCCTCAACAAAGGTTTCTACTCTTCTGATGTGAAGGAGATCCAAAGGAGAGCCCGAGAATGTTCCCTGAAGAACGTTCAGCACATGGTTAAGAGAAGAGGGACTCCCTATAGTTGGTGAAGCCCTCCAGATGCTTTTATTTATTGATGACATTGTATTGATTTCATAAAACCCTGGAACATTACAGAGCATTATAAATGAGTCAAGTTAAATCAACAAATACTTATTTAGTTCCTTCTACGTGCCAAGTACTGAGCTAAGTGAATAAGATCCATAATCATCCAAAAGAGTTCGGTCTGTCTACATGAGAAAAAATAAATAGTTGAATATTTTTAAAATTATCTCTATTATGATATGCAGGGAGATAAACAGCCCACAGAGCTGGCACATCAGTATGTGTACCTTCCACATCAAATGGGCAATGAACTGAGACCAGAATTAAATAAGAATAAAAAAGTATATCCAATTGCTATTGAGAAAATTCAGTGATTTTGACTCTAAGTTTTTCTTTGAAGCACTCACAATCATCTTTTTAACATCAGTATTCTTCTCATTGTACTATGATGGCTGTAATGGATTTCTTTGAAAAATTAAAGTTGCTGGTCACCAAAAAAGGCAATGGAGAAGCACACATTGGGTATAAGTATGCTTCGACATATTTTACTAATGAAGAAATGTGTAGCAAAAGAGGCATCAAGGGTAATATCAGAGAAAAAAATGACTGGGAAAGGAGGCAGCCAGTCACATAGCAAGAGTAAGGAATGATAGCCTATGTGATTCACTAGTGTCTACTCAATGACAAGATATTCAGAGGAAGACCTTGCCAAAGGTGGCTAGTGACTCTGGAGTATTTATGAGAGGACATAGATGATAGTCAAATAGAATGGGAAGGCATGGACAAGTTGCAAGCTACAGCACCAAAGAGAGGATCTGCATAATTGAGACTGCAGAATAATCAAAGCACCGATTCATTATGAAAAGCACTAATAAAATATTGATTAGAATGTTCATATCACTTCAAATTGAATATAATGGCATTTCCATATAATAAATGGTCACACACCAAAAAAAATTATTCAAATTTTAGAGCAAAATCTGAATCCCTAATGATGGCCTTCTGTTGTATTTGCACACAATAATTTTCTATTATTTTCTATTTTAAATTATTATTATTATTATTATATATGTTACATTATAACTAACACTTTTATATTACATTATATGTGTTATATGTGTATGCTGTGTTATAGCTAACACTGACTTAGTTAGATTGGAAGCTCCATCAGAGTAGAGATCCTGTTTTGATTATCTTAGTATTTTTCCTAACACCTAGCAAAGTTTTGCCCATAAGAGGCACTAAATAGGTGGGTTTTCAATGAATGAATTCAACATTTTTAAAGTGCTTAGTATAAGCAAAACTCTTTTCCATACTCTAGAGATATACAAAATGTTGATGCCAATTCCTGTTTTATGGAGATTTGAAGGAAATAGATAGATAAAAAGATAACTAAGCTACACAATAAGTGAGCAATATATTACAAAGGCACAAAAAAAAACCCCACTATTCTATGAATGAATCAGTCTATGAATGAATCAATGAATGAGTTGTCAGGAACATCCCACTAGTATTTTTATTAATTCACACTTTGAAAAGCAAAACATTATTGACTGTTTATGTGATGTAATAGAATGTTTACTTAATACCTAGGTTCTAGATCTGGTTTTTCCACTAACAAGTTGCTTGACTTATAGGAAGTCATTTAATTTCCCTGGACCTCAGTTTCCCTAACTGCCAAAAAAAAAACCTGTTGGACTACATGATTCCTAAGGTCACTTCCACACCAGAGTTCCATAATTCTATTGGGATTAAATATAAAGTGAATTGGGATCTATTTTTCTTTTCTGAAAGTCTTTAAGAGGATATTTTAAAATGTACTCCCACCTCAAAGGCATAATTGTGATAAATGAGATAACACATTGTCAAACACATTGCAAATTTCATAGAAAACATTTCATAGAATTCTTATCAGCATTGTTGTTTGTTGTTGTTGTTGCTATTGCTGTTGTTATGTGGCCCAAATCTGGCACTAAGCTGTGGGGATCAGCCTCATCCTTCCAATTTAACAGGGCTTTCCTAGGCTTTAAGAGTTTACCTGGTATGAACAAATGGGATCATTAATTAATATGAGAGGTTGATTTTCAGGTGACTACAAGGTAAGAAACGGGTGACCTCAAAATTCTATCTGATGGGTTCACTTCAGATGAATACACTGACATTTAGCCGAGGCTCATTTGAACTAGCCAAACCTCTTGATTCTACAAACTGGGCTGCAAAATCTTTTGAGAACAGTCTTTCTCACAAGATTGCTGGCACTTCCTCTTCCACTCCCAGCCAGAAAAACAGTAAAAACAGCCTTTCTCGTATCATTTTGGCACTTCTGGTCCCAGGCCAGGCTGGAAAATGGAAGTGTAAAAACACTGAACTGAACATTTCAGAAGGTAAAGAAATGTTCAATTCAAGTTTAGCGCTAAAATGGACGAGGAAGGTTGCCATTTTACCCATCCTACCAAAAGCCTTGGAGCACAAGGAAATACAGGAATTTACCTTTGCTTTCAACTTCTCTTCCTTCAATTGCATTGTTAGAAGTATATAAATCTTGGAAATGCCTGCAAGAAGGATAGGAGAGGAGAACTTATAATGAATGCATCTGATTCTAAAAGAGAGAAGATGATGTAGTGAAAAGAACACCAGACTTGGAGTCAGGAGATCTGGGTTCAGATCTCAACCCTGACACAATTTCCCCAAATATAATGAGGGCATTGCAGTTATTTTTTCCACATCTTGGGATGTTAGGGGCAAGGCACCCTCATGATCTGGAAAATTCCCACAAAATTATTTGGTCTGCACTTAGTACCAGAGACAAAGTCTAAATAATTATGGTATTAAAAGAAATATATTGATATTATACAATACTATACATATATTTTATGCATTTCTGCATTTCTAAACCTTTTCTGTGTCATCTGCTGGCCTTCACATGTCATCTACAGCTTCCATAAAACTCCCAAAAAATTCCTATTTAATTTCTATGCCAACCCATGATATATCAAAATTGTTATGGGGAAAATTGCATTGTAGAAGGCATAATCGTATAGTATAATTATAATATGATATGATAATGTTATTATTATATATTATACAGTATTATAATATATAGTATGATATAAGTATAACAATACTTTCATAATCTAGTTCATAGGGCCATTATAAAGGAAGCCCTTTGTAAGCCTTTAAGCTCTTTAGTAAATCTGATAATATAATGCCTTATCACACAATAGATGTCCAGTGGTCTATTATTAGAAAATACTAAAAGTAATTAACAAAAGGAACTTGCAGAATCTCTTCATTGTGCTTATTTCTTCCCCTTTTTTCATGTAATATTATCTTTTGGTGTAATGCCTCTTTTAAAATTCTGTGTCCAATACTCCACAAGCCAGATGTATCAATGTGTACAGTTTTATTTACTCCAAGATATCCTTTCCCCACTTCAGTCTAATTTTCTACATGGTTTCTAATGAATAAAAGACAAAGAGAAAGCATATCATTTGCAGATTGAAGTTTACTACTTAACAAGAATACTCCTGTTGCAGACATCTCCAGGTCAACAAAGCAATTCAGAATCAGATTAAAAAAAAAAAAGAAAGGAGAGAGAGAGAGAGAGAGAGAGAGAGAGAATGCCCATAGCCTTTAACCCAAAGATCTTAGGCTAAATAGGCTTATACCCCACAGATCAGGGATCTCAAAGAACTAGACATAAAGTAAATATCTATTGCTTAAAGAACAGATAAACAAATCATAGTACATGAACATAATGGGATGTTACCGTACTGTTTAAAAAATGACAAATAAAAAAAGAATTCAGAGAAGCATGGGAAGAGTTATATAACTTTATACTGAATGAAGCAAGCAGAACCATGAAATCAATTTACAAAATGACTACTACAATGTAAATCAAAAGAACACACTTACACATACCCAAACACACACATACACATACAGACATATGCATGCACACTGAAATTGTATTCTGTGTACTTAGAATAACCGAAAATTGATCCCAGAAAAAAAGTTGGGGAAACAAGTTTGCCTCTCTTCATTGCAGAGGTAAAGAACTATGAATGTAGAAGATGGCATATACTGTCAAATAGGGTTGAAGTATTTGTTAGCATTGCCAAACTCCTTTTTTCTTGGTCATTTTTCATTTTGTTAGAAAGATTGGCATTCTAAGTAGGAGAAGGAGTAGGGATAAAATAAAATATAAAAGTGAAAACAAAGGACCAATAAAAAAAACAGGATAAAATGTTAAAAATAAAATTTGTTGGAATTCATAGGCAAGAAGGAAGACTAGTGATCAGAGCACAGACGCAAATGGAAAAAGAGATATAGACATAGAAATAGCACCCCAGAGATGGTTAATATCCTTAGGTGATGAATTCCTTAGTTCAGTCACATTGAGAAAAATTTTACTCACTTCTCTCCTTCCTTTGCTTCCTTGTCTTTCTTTCCCTGTTAAGAAGAGCCTATGTATTTGGATCCGTTGAATTGGGAATTTCTAGTAAACACAGACAAGTTTTACTCATATTACCGATATGATTCTCATTGTACCCTTATTGAGTATTTATTGTTTACATTTGCACATCTGCAAAGAAATTAGTGGGCCATACCTCCTCTTTGTTTATACAGAACAGACCAACTCAATTAAAATGTTTTCCTAAAACCTAGGACTTAGCACTTAAAGGAATCTTAAAGGACATTTTGTCTAATATGCTCTCTTTGCAGATAAGGAAACTAAGGACTAAGTTATTTAAAGCCCTTTAGCATGAGATTCCAGGATACTTTGCCAGGATTATCACACAGTACTCACCTTTATATACTCTACCATACAAGCAAACTGACCTTCTCTCTACTCCTCATACATTACATTTTATTTCATGTATCTGTATCTTTTCATGGCTGTCCTCTATGCTTGGAATTCAGACCCTTTTTACCTCCAACTTTTTAGAATCCCTAGCTTCCTTTGTGACTCGGCTCAGGTCTGCCTCTTGCTTGAGATAGTTCCCAGTTTGTCCTATTGGCCAAATACTAATACCTCCTCCTCTGTACTTTGTATCTGTTTTTCATACACTTGTACAGGTAAGAGGCTAAGTAACTTGCCCAAGGTCATACAGATAGTATGGAATAGAGTAAGGACTAAAACCCATGTCCTCTAGCTCCAAATCTAATGCTCTTTCAACTGTGCCATGCTGTCTTCATGACCGTCCTGTTCTGCTGTTAAGAAAACACTAGCCCTATGAGTATATTTAGGTTTGTTTCACTCTGAAAGAAGGAGTTAGTTACAAGTATTTTTTCCCTGAAACCTTAATTCTTGAAAAGCAGCAGCTAGAAAATAAACCCAACTGAGATCAAGTCACCTATGGTGATTAATTTTAATGACCTGGGTGGTCTTTTTTATGACAACCATCACAAGGAAGGTACTGCAGCCGTTCCAATTGGGAAATTCCCATCAATTCAGAACCAAGGAGAGACAGCAGACTGAAAAACATTTACTAAAATCTGCACATCCTTCTAGTTATCCTTTTGTCAGGTTTTTATGTGAATCTGTGTTTGTGGGGGAATTCACAGTATATTTGGCTGCAGGCAGATGCTCCTGTTTTTCTTAGCCTAGTGATATCTGCAGCCTTTGTTATTAAGTGTTTTGTCTCTCTGCCTCCATTGTCACTTATATCCAGTAAATACAAAAAGAAATTTCTATTTTTGTCAGTCTACACAGCCAAAGCTGGGGGCTGCACAACTTTCCAGTGATTCTGGGACTTTCCTAACAATATATCCAAATAATTCAGGAAAGGACATATTCTTTTCAAGGAAGAGGGATGAGAGAGGCACTGAAATCCATTATTTGGATGAACTTTTGGCACAATCTTAAATTTACTGTGTAATTTTCCAAGCATGCACTTAAGTAATTGTAGGTATAAGCTTATAAAGGTGGGGAAACGTCACTTCCAAAGTCAGATGATCTGTTTAAATCATACCTCTGATGTTTATTGCTTATGTGACCTCAGGAAAGTAACTTAATCCCTCAATCAATAAACATTTGTGAATCAGCAACTATATGATTCTGATTTCCATCATGTCTGACTCTTTGTGACCCCATTTGGGTTGGCAAAGATACTGGAGTGGTTTGCCATTTCCTTTTCCAGCTCATTTCACAGAAGAGAGGAACTGAGGCAAATAGGACTAAGCAGCTTGCCGTAGCTAGTCAGTGTCTGAGACTGGATTTGAACTCGTGAATTTGAGTCTTCCTGATTCCCAGCCCAGTGCTCTACCCACTGCTCTAATTACCCAGAAATTATATATCAGGCATTACAAATGAGACAATACTTGTCCTAAAGGAGCTTACATTCTATTAGGAAGAAATACATACAAGTGTATGCAAAACAGATACGAAGTACAGAGGAGGAGGTATTAGTATTTGGCCAATAGGACAAATCAGGAACTATCTCTAGCAAGAGGCAGACTTGAGCTAGGGATTCTAAAAAGTTGGAAGTAAAAAGAATTCTGGATTCCAAGTATAGGGGACAGCCATGAAAAGATACAGATACATGAAATAAAATGTCATGCATGAGGAATAGAGAGAAGGTCAATTCGCTTGTATGGTAGAATGTATAAAGGTGAAGACTGTGTGATAATTCTGGCAAAGTATCCTGGAGTCTCATGCTAAAGGACTTTAAATACCAAATAAAGGAGTTCGAGTTTTACTCTCAAGGCAACAGGGAAGTCCTTGGGGCTTTCTAAGTGCTTATGGTCAGATGTATGTTTTAGAAACTCTACTTTGGCAGTTGTAGGGAGGATAGACTAGAAATAGGAGAGACTCAAAGCAAGGAAACCATGAATCCAGTCAAATGGGGATGAGAGCCTGATCCAGGGTCATGTCTGTGCAAGTATGGAGGAGACAGACAGGAAAGAAGTGGTGGTAGCAGAATTGACAAGGCTTGGCATTGACTGTACATGTGGGCTGAAGGAGAATGAGGTTGGAGCAGAAGTGAGATTACAAACCTGAGTGACTAGAAGAATAAAGAAGCTAGGAAGAGGATTAGGATTCTCATTAGTAAAATGAAAAGTTCGGTCTCTGAGGTGCCTTTCAGCTCTAGATGTTTGAATCTCAAGAAAATTATGAGTTTTCCATTTCTACAGCGACTTCTCTTTGATTTCATTGCTAATATAATCTCAATTTTTTTCATATTTTAAGTAGACTATGATGCTATATATAGGAAATTAGAGACAGACACCATTAATGACATTTTGAATGGTTTTAAGACTTTTTCTATTATCGATGTTATGTATCTATTTTAGTCCAAAAGGATGACTGATTAGGTTTAGTTATGCAAATCAAATCTTTGATTGTTTCAAATCTTTTTTTTTTTTAATGGAGGTACTATAGCTATTGGATTGGGAGGGATCTGGTTGACAATTCTGCCATTAAGTTACTGAACATTAAGACATCCTGTTGAGGCATGTTCTACATTAAAAATAGAAAAAAATCAGGCTGTTTCAATTATCCATCCTCATTCTCAACTAGCATTGAGCAACCCAGATGACTGATTCTCAAAGGAATGAAGGGAAGTGATAAATACTGTATTCTTCCATTAGTAGAAAGTTTTCTTAAATACAAAGAGAGTGAAAAGTCATTGAGTTTTGTCATTTTTTTCAGAGCATGAAGAAAAGGGTTTTGGTTTGCTAGTTTGTCCCCCCAGGTAAAGGTAAGGGTAGTATGCCGGGAGAAACCTCAGAATCAGCTTATTCATTTGATAAAATATGTAAATAGGTAATATATGTAAATTGAAAAATGTAAAAGGAGGTGATAGTTGGAGTTGGTTTCATTGAGATAATTTTTGACCAATTAGAATGAATTACTAGTCCGTCTTATACAGTTTCATAGATGCGAGGGGGGGAGGGGTAGAAAGAATTGGAAGGCAGACTGAAAGCTGTAGTCTCTGCTTTCAGCCCCCTCTCCTCGTTTTTTCCTTACCTAATTCATTTTTCCCTGTCAGAATTATACACTTTGGTTGACTCAACTGCCCTCCTTTTTAACTATGCTGAATCAGTTATGATTGACAGGAGCTTTATTGCAGAAAGGGAAGCTGGGAAGCAGTTGAGCCAGCAGCAGAAACAGTAGCACAAGAAGAGAAAAAGCTGGTAATAGCTTGTGAATCAGGCAGTTTGTCTGCAATGGAGGAGGAATTTCAGGGGAAAGGTGAGGTTATTATTTGGTCATGTTACAAGGTACTGTTATGTTTGCCATAAATTCAAACTTATATTTCTGCTCAGTGTTATAACTCCTTAGATTATTGAACCTTTCTACCATAAAACCATAACCCACATTTCTCCTTAGCTTTCCTTCAGTTCTCCTCTGATCATCTTCCTTCACTCTCTGCCTTCCTTATTTCACACTCTTTGCTCATTCTTTTTCCTAGCCCTCATGCAGCAGTGACAGGAACTTTTAAAAATCTCAAAACTCTTTTCATTCACACGTGCTTCTATGCAGCCATCATTGCTTCCTTAGCTAATCCTTTGGTTTCTAGAGTTGACCTGGCATATCCTTAAGACAGTCTTCTATGATTGGCAGGCAGCTGGGGATCCAGCACTGTTTCTCTAAAAATGAAAAGACTGGAATATTTGTAGTGGCAAGTGCCAAGGAATTTGATGAAAAAAGATTGGGGTTTAGTGAGTTTTTCTGACTCATACACGGGCCCCCCATTTCAGGGCCAACAACGGAGATGAACTCTGTGGCACCCAATGACATTCCTGTTTTCTCTTTCTCTTTGCCAAACACGCTAATAGGGGTTGACATTTATATAGCAGTTCAAGGTTTGCAAAACACTTTTTAACATTATCCCATCTGGAAGTACAGAAAAGCTAGGAATGAGAGTTAGCCAGGGAGATCTGGGGTAGCTATAATTCTCCTCCTTTCCTTCTGGGTAGATGTAAATCCAATTCTTCCACCATCTTCTTACCTCTCCTGCTTTTTTTTTCTTTCTGTATTCTCTCCTATTTCTTTTCTTCTTTTTATTAACCTTCTCCTTTCCCTGCCCCAAACCTGAAGAGGTTGGGAGAACATGGCCACTGGTTGGACAGCAGTGGTTAGTGTCACTGGGGAAAAACCCTCAGGATCTTCTGTTACCCTATCTCCTATCCCAAAGTACAGCTAACTAGTTTATATAACAATTTAACAAAAGAGTTACTTATTTCTGGTATTAATGCCAGAGCAAAAGTTTCTGAAATCCAATCTTTTTTCAGACTCAATTTGTTATCATTCACATTACCAGTAATATCATTTTAGTTTTTAAATGTTACTAAATATCACAAACCAGCCCCATGTGTTTTAAAATATACTGCTGACAAAACACTGCTGGCCTTTTGGGTAGTGGAAAGAGATGGATTTCATACTGGTAGGTACAAATATTTTAGTTCCTTCTTTTCTAAAATAAACATTTAACTGACAGATCCAACTCTGAGTGTATATATGCCTTAAATTAACTACTGCTTTACTGATGAAAGCAATTAAGAGATTGCTCTTTAACCAGAGTGACCAATTGCGCTCTTAAAAAATACTGCCCCTATCTTTATAACTTTTGTTTGTTTATTTCATTTGGTTCTAGTGTCCATTTTGTTCCAATGTCCCAAGAAGTCTTTTGGAAGTTATGAAATATGACCTAATCCTAGTTGTGGAAATAAGTCTCTGAGGCCCATTTCTATAAGTCTTGACAGAGATCCCTCCCTCCAACTACAATTATTAACTGGCAAAATTATAGTTTGGAAGCTAACTTCTGTGAGGGGTGCTATGGGCAAAATTGGATTTTCCCAGTACCAAAAAGCAGCATCCCTTCCTCCCCACCACCATTCTGCTTTTCTCGTTCAGGGCCTGTGAACTTAGAAATGAAAGTGAGGAGTGGGAAGAAGGAAGAGAAGCCTTAGGTTGCATATTGTCATATTTTCTCCTTTAGGTCAAATGGACTCTCCCTTCTCTAAACAAGTGTTTCCATTTGAAGCTAAGGAGGAAAAAAAAATGTAATATTGAAAATAAATTCTTACTGTTTAATCATTTGTTCTTACCTCTCCTTGGACAATAAGGCCTTTTAGAAAAATAATAGTGCCTATAAATTGTGGAGTATTTACTATGAATGTTTTACATCTGGCTTTCTAAATTGCATCTGCCTGGAGTGATCTGTTCTAGTCCAGTTTTTAACATTTTCGCCTAGTTCCCCAAAATCTTCCAGAGTGCTACTTTTTTTCTATTTTGCAAAGCTAATTACTCATGCTTTAATGTTAAGGTTTTTGCATTTTTGTCTTTCTCTTTCTTCTCAAGATTATATACACTATCTTCCATTCTGCATTTTTCATTAACCAAGTCACAAGTGTAGCTTGGAATGCTGGGAGCATGTGGTTGCCAGGGTGACCCCAAGGACCAGTTACTAGGACATATGGTTCTGCAAATGGAAGTTCCTTCACTAGGCCTGATGGCATGAAAGAAGATTTGCTAACTAGCCCAAAGCAAAGCTGGTGTAAAGTTTCAGATAAACAATCAGATTTAACCACCTCCTGTTTATTCCTCAAGCACAAAAAAATAAAGCCATAACAAGGATTTTTCTATTTTTTTCATATAATCTTGTCTAATGATCTTTCTCCCATTACAAAGTAGAAAGATTTTTTAAAAACTACGAAGTTATATAAGGAAGAGAATCGTGAACTTTGATTGTTTTGTGGGACACACACAAGTCCAGATTCAGAGAAATAGGTATATGCTAAAATGCAATTTTAGACTCCCTATTTCAAAGGAATCCAATAATATATTCAGGTAAGGTTTGAAGAGTGGACCTGACTGCCACATCAGAAGCTAGAGATTTGGCCCTTGGCCAAAGTCTGACTAGAAGCCTATTTTTATTTTTCAAACTATTTTCAACTTCTTAATACATTTCCTCTAGAAATCAGTTAGTTAGGGTACCCTTTTTTTTTAAAAGCTTCCATTGGGACCCTTATTGGCTAGAAACACTGGAGTAATTGAGAGGTGAGAAGTTATTCTCTCTAGGTAGTAGGCAACCTGATCCTCTTATTTCATTTTCCAGAAGTACATTTGGCCAAGATTTCATTTGTTTTATATTTTCTTTCTGGTCTACTAGGTTTTGTACAAGTTTGTTTTTATTCTTGTCTCTCCTTTACTATGACAGAAACTAGAAAAGTTCTGACCAATATCAAATTCGAAAATAGTGAATTTTTCCCATTTTCCAATTTACCTTAAGTGATCTTTCACCTCAATGTATCATTTATTCATTTATTCACAGTCAGGTTAAAATTTCAGTGAAATTTGAGCAAACAACATGCCACAAAGGAAAATGAACCCAACTGATTAACCCATTTAAAATGGCGCATATTAACATCTGTTTTGGTTAAAATTTGTCTAACTTGTCAGGATTTCTTAATGCTAAAAATGTGATTTTGTTTGCATAAAATCATAATTATTCTGTCTTAAATATAAACTAGTAATCAAACTTACTTGGAGGTAATTCATTAATTTGAGGATAATAGATTAATTAATCTACATTGATAGTAGTTTACAAAATTGAATAGAGACATTGTAAGACTTCAGACAATATGGTATAAAATAATGGCCCAGTAGATATGATTTGTAGTTTACCAGAATTTGCAGTTATTCTGATAATATGGTACACCTGAAAACTTGTCACATCAAAAGAGAAATCAAAATTAAGAGCATAATATTCTAGAAAGAAAAGGGAAGAATCTGGAAAACAGTGCCAAAGTGAAATGAAGTAAGTGGATCTCATTATATTTCTGTCTTAGGTCTCACATCCATGCTTTACAAATTGGCAGTTTACCAAAGTAGTTGGAGACAAATGTTAGGTAAAGAGAGAGCTATTAAAAAAAAATTCAAGATAAATGACTCCAGAATTTCCTCCAAGTAAATATGGCAGCAAGGAGAATTTTGCTATGGCCTATGGAACACGAGCCACTATTATGTTTCTGCCAGAACAATGTGACATTTTTGTATGTACAAGAGAGAAGTTAGCTTCCTTCATAGAGGAGATAATGAAAGAACTGAATGAAACTTCTTATTCTTCAGCTAATCTGGGGTTTCTTGAAAGAATGAAAGAAGGACTTCAAGAAAGAAACAAAAAAGAAATAGGATGTAAAGAAGCAGAGGGGAAGAACCTCCTCTATTGAGGTAGCATATTAAGGTGCAAAAGTTAAATAATATTGGTCTCCCTGAGTCATGGAACTTTGAACTAACTCACTTGTAAGCACGAGTAAGCACTCCAATCAAGAAATCCCCTTTAGATTTCTCATAAATACTTGCTTGAATAAATGATAAACTCTATCCTTCAATTCAAGAAAGACCTGGGTTTAAATCTGGCCTCAGACATTTATTAGCTGTGTGATCCTGGGCAAGTCACTTAACTCTGTTTGCCTCAGTTTCCTCATCTGTAAAATGAGCTGGAGAATGAAATGGCAAACTACTCCAGTATCTTTGCCAAGAAAACACCAAAAAGGGGCTACAAAGACTTGTATTCTGTCGCGTCTGATTCTTTGTAGCCCCTTTTTGGTGTGGCACTCTATCCACTGCCTCACCTAGTTGTCCCAGTGGGTGCTTACCGGATGCTTAATAAATTGAATTGAATGTGCAGTAATATGTGTATCTATAGTAACAAACTTTTATTAATTTATTGCTTCCTCACCTTTACATAATTTTAATGATTCTGTTGAATTAACTTATCTAACAATGACTCTCCCCCCTTCCCTCATAACCTATTTCTATTTTTTTTCACAGACTGCTAGTTTCTGGCCCTGGCTCTGCCACTAGCTACCAACATGATTTGAGGTGTTACCTCAACTCACTGGTCTCTGGTTTCCTCATATCTAAAATGAGGATGACTTCTAATGTGCTTTGCAGCTTTGTGTCCTACTGTGCATATGTTGACACTTAATACTTTGTTCTATATTTTGTACCTACGTAGAAAAAAGTAAAGCTTACATTTGTCAGGTACTCAAAAAGGCACATTGACCCATCACAGACCTTGAAGAAAACAAAACCAGATTAACTAAGGCTTCAAGGTGGCTTCTGAACCAACCACCTCACATCTGTCAATTTGCTGCCTCCCATTGCCAAGTTGTAAGTATCCTAATCAGCAAGGACAATAATAATGGCCTTTCTCACAGGTAGGTATGAGAAATAATTAATAAAAAAAGATTAAGTCCTTTGAAGACATAAAAGTGCTATGCACGTGTTTATCAACATAAAATATAATTATTTCTACACTACCAATCTTCCAGCATCTATTACAAGTTTTTTAAAATTAATTACAAGTGGGTCAATAAGAATAATGGCCAATCTCCTAATAACCAGGATTCAGAATTACTGATTTGGATTGTCTTAAAGTTTTTTGAAGTATTGGCTCGCTTGCTCTTGGGAAATAGCTATTTTTGCAAGGTCCTCAATGCTTCCTAATTGGCTAAATTTCTATTCTTCATTTTTCCTGTTAAAGACAAATTTTTTAAAATGAGTTCAGTCTCTTAGTCATTTTAGAAGCATCATTAATTTCATGCCCCTCATTTCAAAAGCAGATCTGTTTTCCTTCCTAATATCTTTTTCCTTTGATATACGGCACTTGGATACGTCCATCTTTTTCTCTTCAACCATTTTGCTATTTTTTTTTCCTACCAAAATTCTATATGCTTCAGAAAATGGTCCTTTTTTCTCTCTTCTATATTCCTAATATACATCTCCTTTGTTCATGAGTTCTATGAGCATTCTTTCATGAGATCATTGTGTATGTATCTTTTTATAACACAAGCAGTCTCTAACCCAAAACATCCAATTAATACATGACCACACACATAGGCAAGAGCCCCAGCCTTCTTCCTTTATTTTCTAGCTTAGAACACAGAAGAATTCAAGAAGTACAGTGGCCGGAAATCTGGATCTGGATACCAAACCTGAGTTTGAACCCCAATTCCACCATTTACTACACAGGTGTCATTGATCAAATCACTTAAAGTCTCCAGGTCTCTAAATGAAGGGATTAGACTGATGAACCCTAAGTACTAGACATCTTAGAGAACATGGCTGAAACCCCTTATAAGATTCCCTTGACCAGGCTAAATCCTGGATGATGTTGTTAGCCTTTGAAGACTATATTAAAGATGATTGGTTGAGTGGCAGTTAGCCACAGTCCTGAGCTCCTTAGATTTGTACCTCTAAAGGAAAACTAGAAATCTGAAGAGATGGAAACATGGGGAACTGAAGATTGCATAAAGAATCTAACTGAACACAGAGTATTCCAGTTTTCTGAGAGGAAGCTTGTGTAGCCCCATATCCCCTTGACATTTTCAAGGAGCTGTGTACATCAGGGCGCCTCATTGCAACAGGAGAAGAGAAAAAGCACATGGCCCAAGAAATGTCAAGGATGGAACAGCAAAGAGATCTTGAGCCTAATGGGAGCTGTAGCCATCAGCAGTGAAGCACCAGTGGTAGAACACTGAAGGAATCTCTAGAATGAAGAAATCCCTTGAAGAAATAGTTCTTGTACTGAAAAATGGAATTTCAGGGCCAGACAAGACCCAGATGCAGAGTATCAAAGGAAAGAGTCACAATATGGGGGGAAAAGTTACTATTTTTGGTAACATGGGTTATGTAGACTGGGCAAAAGTGGTTGAATATCTTAAAACCAAAGTACAACCCCCCAGGACAGGAGGACTTCAAATCCAGGGCAGAACTATGTTAGTATGACTATGTAAGGCCTTAGGGCAGTTGGGGTTCATCACAGACAAGAGTTACTTGACTCTCTAGCAAACTTGAGAGTTTTTCTCTTTTAGGGGGATTGGTTAAGGAGCTAGATAATTGTTTAAACTCTGGTTAAACTGGAGAGCAACTAGAGAGAAAATTGTTTTGGCTGTTTATGGGCTCATGAAAGAGTTTTTATGTTTTTTTTTTTCCTTGAGTGAAACAACTTCAGTCTTTTATTCAATGTATTATTTGCCTGAGTATTAGCATGGTACCTAAAGGCTCTCCCTATAACAACTTAGATGTTTTTAATGTTTCCAGGGGAAACCCTGGATGTGGAAAGACTTGAGAGGCTTCCCCAACAATGTACCTGGTTTGTGCAAAGCCATACCCTTCAGTTCTTGGGCCACAGGTTATATTTAAATATTAAAAATTTATAAATTTACTAGTCCTGGGACTATGTACCACATGTTATCTCCTTGGAACTCCTGCCCCCAAAGCCAGGTAGAGGGACAGTGTTCTCTTATGTTTCAAACTTTTCTATAGGACTTTTTTTAGACTGTCTCCTTGGCTCATGTTGGGCATACACTTGGAGGTTTTTTCATCTTTTTATCTATAGCACCTAGCATAGCTTCTTATACATAGTAGATGTTTAACAAATATTTATTGAAATAAAATTAAATGGGAGGAAAAGGGAAAAGAAACTTCATCCACTGCTGGAGCTAAGGGAGATGAGTTCCTGGTATACTAAACTGTAATTCGTAATGTAGAATCTTATTGAAATAATATTTCAAATAATGGGTAGTTGAATTAATACTATACTTCAGGTACATTATAAATTAAGTAGATTTTGTGGACTAGGCAAAGAACCCAACTATCTTTATGGCATTGTTCCAATGGGGAAATGTTTCCCAATCTCCTCCAGAATTTGAATATGGGGAACACAACATATTGGGAAGTTGGAGACTACTTATACATGTAAATTAAATATAGTAGTACTTATAAACATGTAAGTAGATGCATATAATCAAGAAAGAACATGAGCTCTCATGTGTAACATTCATGTAAATATATGCTATCTTGATAGATGAGAGACAGATACCAAAATAGGGAGATATAGAGATGATAGATGCAAAGAGAGAAATAAATGAAAGAAATAAAGATAGATGATAAACAGAGATAGATAGATCGATCGATAGATAGAGATAGACAGACAGACAGATAGATAGATAGATAGATAGATAGATAGATAGATAGATAGATAGATAGACCTCTACATATTTATATGGGCTTCTATGTAGAAAGGATGTAGGAAGAGAAGCATCAACTTGTAAGGAAAGCTTCCCAAATCCTGGCAGTAAATGAAGTCCTTCATGCAAGAAAGAAAGAAATAAAGCTTGGATTATATCTGAGCCGAATCCACATGTAAAAAGGTTATTTGTGTAAAAGAACAACAATAAAAATAATAGTAGTAGATATAATAAATATGTATTGCTGTATTTGCCAGATCTAAAGGGGTTGTCAGATCTGGTGCTAGAAATTGTTCCTGGTTATTGCCCATTTGCTGCGAACCAAAGTCCAGTGGCCTTAGAACCAGTTCACAACAGCAATGTTACTTCCCCATTCCTCACCCCAGAAGTTTCTCTCCATGGCTTGTGTTTGCTTCAAAGGTTTCTCTAACTATGTCTAGCAGATAATGATGATAAATGTACTCAGTCTCCTATGAGGATCCCAGGCCTCATCCCCCACCTCAGCTTCCACTGAATGATAACAATCTCTTCTGTCTCTTTAAGGGCAAAACTTCCTCTCTCCTAGTCTCCTGCCACTTTATAAAATAAAGCATTTTAACCCAGATGGAGTCAGTGGTCACCAGTGTTTTATACTACTTCATAGAAAACACATAAGAATTCAAAGGTAATCATTCAGAAACAAAAGCTTAGACACCATCTGTAATATGGCTAGCAACACAAAACATTCTTTCTCTGTCTTTCTGCCTCTGCCTGTCTCTCTATTCTCTTTTCTCTCCTCACCTCTCCTCACTTCTTCTCTCCTCTCTTCTTCTCTCCTCTCCTCTTTCTCCCTTCTCTCTTCTACGGGAATAAGGGCTTTGAACTTTGCCCTCTTTAATGGGCAGAAGGGAAAACAAACAGTCTTGCCACCATTCTATCTTATCCAACATGCTTCTGAGCTCTTGGACGTCTCTTAGCTCAGTCCCTCAGCCACCCAACATCTTCAACAGCAAATGGCAAAAGTTCCAAGGAGTCAATACCTACAGACAAAACATGACATTCTGACCCCTCAGTCTGCCCAGCTTTCTGCATACTCAGCCAAGATGGATTCTCCACATCTATTCCCCAACAACTTCAATGGCAAAACCAATGTCACAGGTCCTGTGAATCCTGGGTAAAAGTCAACTTTGTTTCCATAGTTACTTCTGGCCTCCTGAGTCTCCTTGGTGAGGCTCATTGCAACTGGCAAACTAAGGCTACATTCAGATCATGAAAGGAATGTTGGTAAAACATTAACAACTTTACTGCATCTTAAACCCTGCTAATACAAGGGATCAAAGCATGTATTTCTATACCATCACTTGACTGATCGTGAGCAATGAAATAAAATGTTTCATGATTGATTCATTACTCAGGGATGAAACATGATGATGATCCAAAAATGAATGGATGAATGAACGATCGGAGAAGTAGATCGGATTGAGCTCAGGTACACATTGCCATGGTTTACTCCACAATCCTATTTTGCTCTTCAAATGAAATAATCTTAACAATGCCTTCTTGTAACACCATTTTCACTAGAATTTGTTCGTGTTTTCAGTTCCCACCCACTTTTATTAAATGAAACTATAAAGCAGGATAAGAATTTGATTATACATTTCTTAAATTTCTCAAAATGTACACCTTTGGTTCCACTGGGGCCATTTCCTTCCTTAGGCTATATCTACATTACCTTCCAAAACAGTTTTTTGAAGTTAAAAAATGATGGATCTGGTGATCTAGTTGTCATAATACCACCTCGAGCATTTTCTCTGAAAACAGGGAATTCAGCCATATCAATCTTAAATACCATCCTCCCCCAGGCTCCTCTTTCAGACTCTACAACTTCTAGTCCAAGGAGGCAGGACCATCAAGTAATACAAATGGGTGAACCTAGCCACAAAATTGTTCTTGTCATCAAAAACATATTTCATTATTGTAACGCATATGTGTACCAACAAAACAAAATATCTGGGAGCAAACTGGTAGCTTTAAAAAGACATAGTGGAAGCAAGGGAGGGAGGGAGG
>CM053622.1:374387268-374416333 GCA_028646595.1 Phalanger gymnotis
TCCACAGCCTGGAGCTATGGTCTCCATGGCACTGGAAAGAGGAAGTAGTGTAATGGCAAGCAAAATGCGACTTTTCACTGTTCTTTGTTTGAATGCAGCAGGTAAAATGGGATCTTTTTTGTCTTGGAATGTCTCTCAGCACTAAGACAATGGAGAGTCATTGAATTGTATATGATGTGGTGCTGGTGGTTGGAGCTTTCCCACACTGGTTTCTCATACTCTAAATGGTGAACCTCGAGCCCTCAGGGCCCTGAACACTGTATATGTACTGGAAGGTTAGTGTTTCACTTTTGGGGGTACACTCATTGAAAGAATGTGGGTGACGAGACTCTGGGCAAGCCATTGAACCCCTCCCCAGGTTTATAACCCAGACAGACAGATGTTGGTGCTTCTCTGGTAACTATGTATTGCTATGGATAGACTGGTTGGTGTTAGTTGATCTATTTATAATGTATGCTTGTAATTTCTGTTTGTATTTGCCTTGAAGTTCAGAGGACTGATCTTTTCTCCCTGAACTAAGTGAATGATATATGTATGTTTAATTAAACTGAGATTGTCAACCCCTTAAAGTTGCTTTCCTTAGAAAAGCAGATCAAAGAACCTGTACTAGCAGCCCTTCCTATGTGCTGGTGTGGGTCTTACACAGCCACAGTAGCTGCTAGACACATTGTTGTTACAAGGGGCAACTGGGGTTTTGGAGTGGGTTTTATCGTAATTTTGTTTTGAGTCCTTAGGCCAGGCAGTGAAGTTTGACTGCCAGTAGCTTAAGAGATGGGGAAGGCATACTGAGTGGGCTCAGAGTCAGTGACCATCAGTTCATAGTTTTGTTTTTGCTTAACTTTCTTTTGGATTCTGCATGTCCTAGGCCATGAAGACAGCTAAAGTTGTTTTATCTTTGATGCTTAATTTCTATTTTGGAGAAGTTTGAAAGGTCATGAGGATCAGAGAAAATGTCTAGTTCTCCATCTTGTTGCTTATATGACCTGGAAGTCCTGACTTAATTTTATGCAGCTGCTTGTTTCAATCTCCGGACTGGCTCCTTTCTCAGTGATCTTGATGATTTATAGATAATCCTTAGAGCATGACCAAGTTTCCTCAGTTTATGCAATGTCACTTGAGTTTCAAGTACTTTTTTTCACATTGTTGTTAGAGGAGGACATTCCAGACTTTGAAGAATACAAGGATGTTTAACTTTCCATCTTCTTCTCGGTATCCTAAAGGCATCTTCAGATCAGTTGATGGTAGAGTCTGCATTGGAAGCTGGGAAGGCTATACAGATTCTCACTCCACAAAGTGCCTACAAAAATAACTATACCATGTCAAAGAGAAACTTCTTGAACACAACAGGAAGGGTCAGAGAGAGGAAAGATTTCTAGCAATCAGGAGCTGTGAGTAATCCCTCTTCTACATGTCAACTCTAATTTTGAGCCCACTCTTCCCTTGATTCTGTATATGTTTATAGTTGAATTTGTCTCTGCCATCTTTTGGCAGAGAGGGAAAGGGAAGGGTTTATACCAATAGTGCTTATGATATTACTTTGGTAAATATCCTTTTCTAAAAGCTACATAAGCCTAGTTTACTAAAATATTTTCAACTGACGGTGAGACTTCAAGGAGATGACATTAGGGAATCACTTTTGATTCCTTAGTAGTACCCCCTAGAACTCTAAAAGGAGATGTAGTCTTATTCCAAGACCTTACCTGTGAGAGTGAGATTTGAGATAAAGAACCACAGAGCTTGTCTGGGCTACAGTTTCATAAATATGTCTAGTAGAAATTAAAGATCTTTAGCCTAAAGCTGATTATACTGAATTTCTATAACAAACTAAGCTTTGATGTGGTATGCATCATGCATGTTTTAGAAATGACACACTGGTTTCTACATGAAGAGGATAGAGATGGACTATAGTTGGCTTTTCCTAACAAATATTGGCATTAAATATGATTATTGGTGTACTATATCAGTTTTTTTCAGTTAAAAGAAAGAAGAGAACCAAATCCGCAACTAAATGAAGATCTCAATAAAAACGTAATAGAACTTTCTAGTTTATAAAGTTTGCATCAGAATAGGTTTAGTATATTGAAGCCACATATACATTACAAATTGCTGTCATAGAAAAGCATCATCAGGCTTACTTATGCTTTTGCTTATTGGAAACTTTATAAATGTATATGTTTGGTACAAATAGAAATGTTAGGCATAGTGGATGACTTGGGTCCTTCCAATATGTAAAGGGAATTAGAGGTGACAATGCAATTCAGTCAGTCTAATTTGCCATGGCCTATTAACACATCCTTGAAAACAGTGGCTAGCACAAATAAAGGCCAAACTAGTTCTTTAGTCAGTCCAATTCTCCAATATTTGCACAGACACAGTCCCAGGTTGGCACCCTTCGAAAATCCATTATCTTTCAAGTAATGATAATAATGATAACGGTAATGATAATAACCAGTTTCATTTCTATAGTGTTTTATGGTTTACGAAGTGCTTTATAAACCATAAATGAAGGCTATGAAGGTACCATTTAGCAAATTCCTGCTTCAGTGACCTGGAAAAGTTAATGCAGCTTCCAAAGGTCCCTAACTTGCTCCAAGAGATTCATTGAGATAATCTGGCTAGAAAAATATTACAGAAAACAATTAAAAGCCTGGTGAATTTTCAAAGGAGTTTTGTTTTGCAAATGATCAAGATAATAGGGTTTGGTACGTTGCTTTTACTTCTACATACTCATAGTGAAAAATCTCTATGAAGATTTATCTGTTGAAACAGTATCCCCACTAATAATGTTCTACTTCATTGTCTGATTATGGTATGGAGATGACCATAGCTCTTAAAGAAAAAATGTTGGGGGGGGGGGTGAGGTGGAGCCAAGGTGGCAGAGTAAAAGCAGGGCCTTACTTGAACTCTCCCCCAAACCCCTCCAAAAACCTGTAAAAAATGACTCTAAACAAATTCTGGATCAGCAGAACCCACTAAATGATGGAGTGAAACAAATTTCTAGCCCAAGATAACCTGGAAGGTTGACAGGAAAAGTCTGTTGCACCAGTCTGGGGGAGGAATGCAATCCAGCACAAAACACACCAATGCAGACTGGGCCCCAGCAAACCTGGAGGAGCCCTCAGGGGCCTGAATCACTGGCAGCTGTGGTGGTTTCCAGAATTCTCAATCAACAAACACCAAAGACAATTTAGAAGGTGACCAAAAAGTGATCCTGAGATAGATGTTTGAAGTCTTGGCAGCTACCATTGTAGACTCAAGAGATCTGGAGTCATCAATAGGTCTAGGGGACTGGAAGGAGAAGGTACTCCCTAGAGCTACTATGATGTTTCTCAGAGAAGATCACTACCCCCAAGAGTAGTGAATCCAAACCATGCCCTGGCTTGCCAGAAGATAGACACTGAAGAACCAAAGTGATGGTGAAATGTTTGTTCAGCAGTTTGCATGTTTCCATGTTTTAAGAATCTATATTACCCAGAGGGCTACTACTCCAACTTGTTCTTGTACTTTTAGGTCCCCCAGAGGGTGGCTAACTACTCTTGAGTAATCCTGTGAGGCTGTACTTCTAACACTATTGCTCATGAGCCTCTGCCAATGTGCTCTCTGGGAACCCCCTTGAACTCTCCTTGAATCTTCCAACTAGATCTTGCCTTCCCCTAAGACCATAAGACTTACATTATCATTAGGCCCAAATCTCTACCTAGCCTTGCACTTTATTGTCCAGCTACTTCCCACCCTTGATACTATCAATATTCATGCCTTCCCACCCTTAATCCCATTCTCTTGGTCCCTGGAGTCTGCCTCAACCAGGTCCCATCAAGCTCCTCCTTAGACTCTTCCTCAAGACCCTCCCTAAACCCCTCCTCTAGTCACCCCAGACCACCCCTCAATCCCTCCCACAGTCTTTATGTATGTAATCTCCATCTTGCCTCCATGAAGGTGCTCAGATTCAATCTACCTCAGCTCAGATTAAATCTGGCCTGCTTGTGAAAATAGGCATCACAAAGGGTGAGAAGTAGCTGGACAATAAAGGGCAAGGCTAGAGATTTGGGCCTAATGATAATGTAAGGCTTATGGCCTTAGGGGAAGGCCAGACCTAGTTGAAAGATTCAAGGAGAGTTCAAGGGGGTTCCCAGAGACTGTATTCCAGGTTCAAGGGGGTTCCCAGAGACTGTGCCCTCATCATTCCCCCCTCAAACAAATAGGATCCAAATTCTTTTGGGGTCCAAGGGGATTCCCACAGTCTAAACCCCATCACTTACCATCAATCATCCAGAAAATTTCATTTACTTTTAGCAAGGGCATTTACTAAGCATCCCACCAGCACTTATACCATTGAACGTGCCCAAAATCAAGTTCACCCCCCACCAACCACCACCAATACTACCCCCAAAATCTGACTTTCCTTTTCATCTTAATTTGGCTGATGTTGCTACCCTTTTGCCACTGAGGTTTGAAATCTTGGAGCCTTCCTGATCTCAGTAATGACATTATCACCTTCCTTGAACCTCACATGACATTTTGCTTCCAAAACTCTTTTTTTCCCCACTAAATAGTATTTTATTTTTTCCAACTACATCTAAAGGTAGTTTTCAATATTCATTTTTATAAGATTTTGAGTTCTAAATTTTTCTCCCTCCCTCTCTAGGGCAGCAGGAACTCTGACATAGGTTATATACATACAGTCATGTACCTGTTTCCACAATGTTTCCACATTGTTCCCGCTGTGAAAGAAGAATCAAGGATAGATTACAGGAAAGTAAAAACAAAAAAAGAAGTGAAAGTAGTGTGCTACAATCTACATTCTGATTCCATGGTTCTTTCTCTGGATATGGATGGCCTTTTCCATCTTGGGTCTTTTGAAGTTGGCTTGGATCATTTTATTCCTGAGAGGAGCTAAGTCTATCATGGCTGATCATCACACATCGTTCTGTGTGCAGCGTTCTCCTGGTTCTGCTCACTTCACTCAGCACAGTTCACAACTCTTGTGTATACACTTAATCATGGCATTGTTTTGTATAATTGTTATCTGATGTAATTATTGTTATATCCCCTTATCTGTGCCTTAAACATCATACATTCAGGGTCCATGTCTTATCTAAAGTTTATGTATCCTCGCCTCCCGGCATATGCATCATTGTTACACAATAAATGTTCACTGAACTTGTTACACAATGCTTACTGTCAGGTGAATGGGCAAGTGCTACTTTGCTGGACTTTCCTGAGAGTCAATAGCATTTCCTACAACAATCAGAAAACATTATTTCTTAACCTGAAATACCAACATCAGTTGTGAAAAATAAAATCAAGTCAATAAATAATTAATGCCTAAAAAAAGTTCATCTATCTCAAGTTCTAGAAGTTCCTACCAAGCCAGCTAGCTAAATTTAAAGAAGTTAATTGCCAAAAGACTGTGCTAACCAAGTAACTCTCTCTCTCTCTCTCTATCTTTTTTTTCTCTTTCTTTGTCTCTGTCTCTACTCCTCCTCTGTCTCTCTGTCTCTCTTTGTCTCTGTCTCTGTCTCTGTCTCTCTGTCTCTCTGTCTCTCTCTCTCTCTCTCTCTCTCTCTCTCTCTCTCTCTCTCTCTCCCTCTGACAAAGATTATTCCTAAAGGCCATCTGCTAAGATGTGGAGGACTGCCAATCACACAACAGAGGAAGGAGTGTCCACACCGCTGAAACCAAAGAACATTAGAAGCATCAAAGTTTCACACAGCTATTGTTTTTACTAAATCCCTTAGTTCTTTTTCTTCCTGAAAGTTGTAATTGTCACTTATCTCTGCTTAGTTTTGTACTGAATGCATGCAGAGGTGGATATAAAAATCAAGAAAGATCTACAGATATAAATGTGTCATTAAACACAGTGCATTGCACTATATCCCCCCCAACCCAGTTACAAAGTGCTCTTTTCAAAAATGCTCTAAACAATTATGTTTCATTTTGTGGAATAAAAATAACTCCATGTATTAAGGTGCTATGACTTTTTAAAAAGAAGGTGTTGTTTTTTACTTGTATTGTTCTTGAACAAACATCTCTGCATCTAAATTCTAAATTTCACTTTCAAGGTACAACGAATCTCTTCCCTTAGTTTTCTGCAGCAGTTTGCTTTAAATATTGAGGATTCTAACCATATTCTTGGGTTGAACTACCAGCCAAGCTTCAGAACTTATCCCAGCCAGTGCCAGCACCTCATCTGCTTCATCTCTGAAAATTCTAATGCACAAAGAAAGATCATTGTGCCAATGGAAGTTTGGTCTAAAATATCTAAGCAAGCATTCATGACTTTTATGATCCAGTGTCTATATAAATAATATATTATCTCACTAGGAATTCCCTTATTCAACCACTATTTCTTATGTAGAGGCATTGTGGTATAGGGGAATAGACATCCAGCCTTAGAAGCAAGATCTGGATTCAATTGCTCCTTCTGACACAGACGCTATGTGACACTGGACAATTCAATTCAATAAACGTTTATTAACTGTGCTAAGCTGATACAAAAAAGGGGCAAAAGATAGTCCCTGCCCTCAAGGAGTTTACAACATAATGATAAGTCTCTAAGATTCGATGCTGCTGACCTGCTTTGATAAAGAGAATTTCCTGTACAAAAGAAATCACTGCTTTAGTCCCTATACCTATTCAGGATGGATAATGAGCTAAAAAGCTGTCAAAAATTTAATAAATAAGCACCATCAAAGAGACTTCCACCTAGGAATAAGCTATGCTTTGTCATATAAGCTTTCAATCCGATATCTAGGTAAACTATTTATTAAACTAACTGTAGTAGCAATTTAGATTTGAAGATCTTTCCCACCCATTAATAGGCCATATGACCTGCTTACACAGGAAGCCTAAGTCACATGTGTTCGGATGAGCTTCCTGACGGGAAAAGGAATTTATGTCACAGGAAATGCAGAGAGAGAGAGAGAAAGAGAGTGAGTAGTTATGGCTGCTAATGGCCGCCATCATGATAGTTAGAGTTGAACAGGCTGACTTAGCTATACTGTGAGTTTGTTTTTGGGAAGACCCCAGCAGAGGGTCTGAGAGGTTTGGGGATGGTGAGGCTCCATGTTGTGATATTGTGTATTGAATGTTCTACTGCTCTGATAGATTGGATAAATGGCTTGTGGGATATGGTTCTCCAGTGTTTGAATAAATGGTTTACTTCCTCTACTTTCCATGTGGAGAGTCTTGTACAGAACTACATAGGCATTTTGACAATTATCATCTACATTGTTATTGCCTTACTGATACACTCATATATTACTAAACATTAAATTAAACATATTACTATGTACCAGATACTATGCTAAGTACTAGAATGCAAGGAAGCAAGAGAATACCTGCCCTCAAGGAGTTTATACTCTAATGTAAGATATATGATATTTTTTCATATTTCACATGCTTTGTTATCCAAAAATATATAATATTAAAATAATGAAAATATGCTACACATTATAACAAAACCTAAATTTCCTTAAAAGTCCTTTATTTCTCATTTTCTTACAAAAATATAATACCTCATTGCTTTAAACTAACTTGAATTTGTGTTTCTATCAAGTAAGCTTTTCCTTAGGTGGAATCATCTTGATGCTTTTCATCTCTCCAGCACTGTACAGATATTTTAAAATTAAAGTTCATATACCTCTATGAAGTCATCTACGATTCTCTTATAAGGTAGAAAAAGAAAAGAAAACTGAAGTTAATTGCCTCATCCAAAGCCATAAAAAGGAGAAAATATCCAACTCAGAAATCGAGTTCACAGGGATGGTGAAGTGTAGTTTGAGTGACCAGTACTTCTGTGTCCCTGCCAATCCACCCTCATAGACTTTGATTGCTCTGCAGCCTTGTGACCCTTCTCCTGCTACTTGAATAGACAAAGCTTCAGAATACAGATATCAGTTCTACATTCAGAGAGTGAAGTAAAGCATTTGGGCAGCTTTGCCCCCTGGGAAGTGTTTTATGGATGACACATCTTAGTAGTCACCACTGGCTTATCAACACCTATAAATGTTAGGTACTTACATGTTTAAGTTTCCCATCTAAAGAATATAGTAGTGTGGCAGATGCAAGACTTTCTCAATTTGTTGCCACAGTTGCTGTCACTCCTAAATATAAAGGAAGGAAGGGAGAGAGGAAGGAAGGAAGGAGAGACTAAAAGAATGAATGAACAAATGAACAAAAAAGAGAGAGCAAAGGAAGGAAGAGTTTATTAAGTACCAGGCACTGTGCTAAGCACTTTACAAATATTATCTCATTTAATCCTCACTACAATCATGGGAGATAGGCAGCTAAGTGGATAGAGTGTCAGGCCTGTTGTTAGGAAGACCTGAGTTCAAATCTGACCTCAGACACTTACTAGCTGTGTGACCCTCAACAAGTCAATTAATTTTGTTTGCCTCAGTTTCCTCATCTATAAAATGAGCTTGAGAAGGAAGTGACAAACCACTCCAGTATCTTTGCAAAGGAAAACTCAAAATGGAATCATGAAGAACTGGACACGATTTAAAAAAAAAATGACTGAACAACAGATGCTATTATCCCCATTTTACAGATAAGGAAATTGAGGCAAACAGAGGTTAAATGACTTGCCCAGGGCAGCACAGCTAGTGTCTGAGGCTGGATTTGAACTCAGGTCTGTCTGATTCCAAGCCCAGCACTCTATCTACTGCACCACCTATATAGCTGCTCCTATAACCACCAAGCCACCTCTACCCCAAGTCTTAGAGCTGTCCTTCATGTGTAAATCACTCTAGCACCTCACTTCCACCTCCCAGCTTTCCTGTCTTCCTTGAAGATTGAGCTCAAATACTTACTTCCTACAAGAGTCCCTTCCCAGTCCCCTAGCTGCTAGTGCCTTACTCTGAGGTCTTCTTCCATTCTACTGTATGCATCTTGTATATCACTAGTTATTAGCTTGCTGTCTCCTCCATTAAAAGGTGAGGTCCTTTGTGAGATCCAGGGATTGTATTTTTTTTTCTTTACATCCTCAGTGCTTGACATGGTGTCTAGCATATAGTAAGTGCTTAGTAAATTCATATTGACTTGAGGCAAAAGCAAGAATGTGAAGAAGTTTGGAAATCTACCTGTTGCCAGGATATATCTATGTCAGAAGGTAACTGTCAGTATCCATACCTCTACCTTATTGCTCCAATCCTGTTGTAACATTTACCTTCACCTAAAGGCCCTCAGTTAGTTATGCTTGGAAATTGGCGCCTGTCCTAAATAAAGCAAAAAACCTCTTTATTAAAGTCCAGCCCCAACTTCCATCCTAACCTCTAGTCTCACAACTCCAACTGTGCTGGCATCTTTTAGACATCTTGCACTGCATGTCCTATAGACATCTTAAAATCGACATGTCCAAAATGGAACTCTTTATCTAGCCCCGCCCCCAAAGAAAAGAATCCTCTTCTCTTCCTAATTCTGCTCTTACTATCAAAGGTGCTACCATCCTCCTAGTCACTCAGCCTTACAATCAGGGTCATCCTTAACTCCTCACTCTCACCTTCCATTTCCAATCTGTGGCCAAGTATTAGTGATATTAGCTTTGTGACATCTCTTGCAGTCACTACCTTTTCTCCCCTGCCCTTAAAGAGTTGGCCAAAAAGCATACAGCTCCAGATCTGTCCAGCTGAGGAGCAAATAAAGATTTCAGAAGAAGTCAAGGCCCTTTGGAAAGAAAAGGATGAGCTACAAAGAAGAAGAAATAGTGTCAATGAGAAACTTTAAAATGGTACAGTGTTATCCCCTGAATATCCAATATTCACTGGAACAGGAAGTGCTGCACTAATGTGTAACTTGAATAATTCCTCAGTCTCTGTCAGGTAAATATAAAAACTGGTAAATTTTAAAATTGTAATCTCCACAGTAATAAATTCATCAAGTGAAATCAGCTTAATACAGTAAAGCATGATTGTACACACACACACACATACACACATACACACACAAGAGCTTATATACTAATGGGAGAAGATGACACATAAAAGGGAGCTAGGAACCATGGAAGGTAGGGAAGGGCTGGGTACTACAAGCACTGTGGTTGGCACACTGCAGTTGGAAAGCAGTGGAAGCCTAGGACAGAGCAAAATTAGGCTAAGTTAGCCTGTGAAAACCTAAGATGACTCCAGGAAGAGGAGTCCATTCTCTGGTGGAAAGGGAATGGAAATGATGGCTTAGAGGGCAGTCAAATACATACTATGTAGCTGGAGCTGTTCTGGAAGTACAGTGAAAGTGCAAAGAGCAAGCTCAAAATTAACCTATCAAAGGCAAAGGGTGGAGTCTAGTCTTTGGAGCTCCAGAGCCATTCTCTACCCTGTGGCATTTTACTGGGCTGTCTAGCTTTGACTCACCCTTGGCCAAGACTATGTATTGCATATGTATGCTCTGACTCTTGCTTCTCTTTCTGATTCTCCTTCATCATCTTTCTCTGACTTCTGCCCAATCCTTCAAGTGCTGTTTTAACTGGTTCCCCATTGCTACCCTCCTCTGCAACCATTGCCCACTACTCTACATGTGAAACTCTCCGTCATGAAGCCCTTGATAGAACCTTGTCTTTTAAAATTACCGGCAACTAGTGGTGAAATGTAGAGACAGCTAGATGACTCAGTGGATAGAGAATCTAAACTCAGACACTTACTAACTGTGTGACCCTGGACAAGTCACTTAACCTCTGCTTGCCTTAATCCACTGGAGAAGAAAGTGGCAAATCACTTCAGCATCTTTGTCTAGAAAACCCCATGAACAGTACTGGCATGCTACAGTCCATAGGGTCACAAAAAATCAGACGTAACTCAATGACTGAACAACAACAGTGGTGAAAGATAGAGATTTGTGTCCTGTTGAAACCTCAAAGTCAAGAGAATTCTTTGACATTCTTGATTAACAGCAATGGCTATTGCAACAACTCCCAGGAGTTATCAAAATGACCTGGAATCCTAAACCATGCCTCTTCTTAATATTCAATCTTGTGCCATTCACTCAACACATCTTAATAATTTAATTCCACCTCCACCGCTTCCTCTGCATCAGGGAATTCATTGTCATGTTATAAGTGAGCAAGTCATTCATTTCTTTTTTATTAAGGAGCCAGCTGTACCAGTACTTTATGGAACTTCTTGTCCATAAGCCATAACCAATCCTCTTATCTAGTTTCAAGTTCTCCAGACACATTTTCCTTTGCGTGGTTTCCATGATACCTCTCAAGCTTCCAATTTTCCTTACACTTGTCACTCTGCTCAGGTTCTGTGTCTTGTATTGGCACCTCCTTCCACTCCAGGTTTCTTCCTCAGCAGTATAGGAGGAAGCTTTACAAGATTCAGTCCTTGGCATCTTCTAACAACACATTTTCCCTTGGAGAACTCACCCACTCTCTTTCTTTAAGGGAAACAAACAGGGCACCCTTTCTAGTAACATGACAGTGAATCAATGACCAGGCCCAAGTAGCCTGAGAAGATGACAAATCCAAAAAACAATAAGCTAAAAGAAATTCATTGGTAAGCAGCAAACTCTATGATAGAGAAAGAAAGAAAATTTGTAGAATACCAAATTCACAGAAGGTTAGATAGCCAAGAGGGCTCTTAAAGATCTTCTCATCCACCCCCTTGATTTATTGATAAAGAAACTGAGGCTATGAATTCATAGCTGTTTCTAGGTTTCATTTGGTTTTGTTTCTGTGTATTCCTACTAGTCTTTCATGTGTCTGGCCCAGAGGTGTGCTGAAGCCATTTTGAACCCACTTGCTAGAGCCGATTGTTAATTTTCAGGATGAGCATTTACATCTCAGAAACTGTCAAACACTACATATCAGAGCTTGTTCTATTATTTTGTTCATTGTCTAGACTTAAAGTGATGGAGAAAATGTTCATCAGATTAAACTTAAAAATGTCATCTAATTCAATTCTATGTTTCTAAAGGGCAGCAAGTATCAACCCTCATTTCTTTTTTATCTCCTCACAGCATCCTCCGCATTACTGGTGTTGAATAAATGCCATTGCTTGTTGTGTGTGCAAATTACTACAGAGGAACTCAGAAGCAAAGATAAGACGCTTCATATACGATTGCTTATTACAGCCCCATTTGAAAAGATAGCTATTCGATGGCTGCAAATCTCAAGAAGAAACCTCAAAAAGCACTATCTGTCTGCTCCCTTCTGCTTTAAAGTGACGTCCAAACTCAGATTTCCCACTCAGGTGCACGCAACGATGGAACAGGGCCAAGGGGGACCAGCAACTATCCGTGTTCTTGTAAGCCTAAAATGTTTCTTACTCAAAGCTGCATGTCTTATAAAAACTGTTTGCCCAGCACCAGAGCAATCCGTGTTCAGGGAAGCCTGAAACAAAGTGGTTTTTGAAAAGCAGTGGGAAGTAGAAGAAGCTACAAAATCCATAAACCTGGGAAAGCAATGACTCAGAGAGAAACCGTCTACCCAATGTTCCCAAACTGAAAAACATTCAAGACATTAAGAGCAGGCCCTGGTTCCCTAGGCTGGTTCTATCATGACCTTCCTTAACCTTTTTACCTGGAATATTGAAACAGGAACACATTCAGACTGAAGAAGCATGGACCTCCTTCATGATCAGAAATTTGACCTAAAGCTTATCTTCTCTCAATATATATGATAAGGAACTAAATCACTCATTAGAGAGTCAAAAAGGTGAAAGAAAGGACTGTCACTAACAATGAAGCAGAAGGCTAAATACAAATCAACTGGTGATTTCTTTTTTCTTTGGCGTATGTACTGTTGTTGAAATTTCTTTGTGAATTGTAAATGATATGTTGTATAGTAAATACTTCACAAAATCTTCTTGTCATATTCTTTTCTCATTCTATTAATCCGATTGATTTTTATTCTGTATAGTTCACAGTCTTATAATTATAGTTTATTAATAATTAAATTATGGCTAATTTTTTTTCATGTCTCCTAGAAATTGACAGCTCAAACAGTGATCACATAACCATGGCCTGGGAGAAAAGAAGGAGGTGGGAAAAAACCTGAATTGAAAATGTTTTCTTTTCCATGGAACATTCTGTTCTTTCCAAATGCAGAGCTTTTGACTGTACTCTTACTCCAGTATGATAACAAATAATACTTTGATGAAGATATTTTTCCACATTTGTCTATTCATCAAGTCAGGGAATAGCCCAACATTGATGGGCTCATTATTTAGTTAAAAACCTGGGCTCATTATTTAGTTAAAAATAGACTTGAATTAAAATAGCCCTACAATTTTAAGAAGAAATGAAGTGTGCCCCATAATGAAACCCAGTCATAATTTGGGGAAAATCTATGTGAGGAATTTGTATAATTTATGTTTCAAGTGTGACCCATAGTCAAGAAGAAGTTGATATGAGTCAACCATTATTTGATTACATGTGGAAACATGGACTCATTTTAGAGGGCTTCGTTATTTTTTGACCTTCCAGAATTAGTGAAACTAAATCTTTTCCCCAAACAGCAAATCTATAAAGTTTTCTGCATATACTTTACATTTGTGTGTAAACACACAGTGGAATGTTGTCAAGTACTTTCCTCTTAGAAAGTAATTCACTGAGCAGGTATTTGACCGACCCCTTCCTATCATCATCAATCCCATACTTTTTACTACATCAATATAGATGCGTACAGTTTAAACAATATTATAGTGACTTGTCATATTCTCTAAATGTTTTAAGCATATATTCTCTGTGTCATCAGTAAACCTACAAGTTCCTCAAAGGAAAAACACCCTAGATTGTAATTCTTTTGTGTATCATCTATTACAGGGCTTTCTACACTCTAGGCTTTCAATAAATGGTTTTTTAGATGAATTAATAAACCGATGAAATATTACCCAAATAAATAAGATAGTTCTGTGGTTTCTGAAAAGCTATGTTTACAATCTGTCCATCTCTAGCCTAATTTAACTACTTACAATACATCAAACATTTAAGAATATGTCAATTTTTAAGAGATATAAATTTAATTTTTTAATGAAACACAGGACATAATTCAAATTCAGACCACCCATTTACATGATTAAAATGATAAGTTATCATAATTGGAATATCCTAAAATGAATCCTAATAAAAATTCATGATTATATAAGTGACTTACAAATAGCCTTCCACACAACAACCCTGTGAGATATGTAAGGGAAATACTATTTAAATCATTTTGTAGATGGGAAAAGTAAGCCTTGGAAAGAATAAATGATTTGTCTATGATCACACAACTAGTGTCATATCCAGGATTCAAATTTAAATCTTCTGACTCTATTTCAGTCTTGTCCCACTCTTTGTGACCCCATTTGGGGTTTTCTTGGCAGAGACACTGGAGTGGTTTGCTTATTGCCTTCTCCAGTTCATTTTACAGATGAGGAAACTGAGGCAAACAGGGTTAAGTGACTTGCCAGCTAGTAGGTGTCTGAGACAAGATTTGAATTCAAGAAGATGAGTCTTCCTGACTCCAAGCCCAGTACTCTCTCCACTGCACTACCTAACTGCCCTTTGCCTCTATGCCCAATGCTTTTTTCGCTTATATGTCAGTACCTCTAATTCAGTACAGAAATCATCCCATACAACTGTCCAGCCTTCTCCTGAATATGTAGCATGAAAGAAAAATCACTTTTTTAAGTCAATTTATTCCATTGTGCGACAGCAACAATTGTTACAAATTCTTCCTTGTGGAGGAAAAATTGGCTCCAATTCACTGGTCCCAGTTCTTTCTTTTGGAGCAGCACAGAGGTAGTCTAGGACAGATTCTCTTTGTATATTTGAAGACACTCATTATGCTTCACTTTAGTCCTCACTCCTCTCAAACATTCCCAGCTCCTACGATCATTTTTCATATGACATGGTTTCCACGTCATCATCCAAGGTCACCCTGCTCTGGACACACTCTAATTTGGCAAAGTCTCTTTGAAAATGTGGTGCCCAGAAAGTAACACAAACCACAATTAGCATGCGCTCTAGCCAGAGAAGTTTCATTCAACTATAATCTCATATGCGTCATCCAGAATTAAGTTGCTGTTCTCACCACACCCTGCTATGTCACATTGACCAAATCATTAAAAAGTCAATGGGATGGGAATTAGGCAGCAAATCAGACCTTTGCTGTATATCAGACATAGTCAACAGAACATGGACTATTTATGTAAAACATTTAACAATCCTGAGATAAAGGTAATGAGGGAAATGAGATGTGTGTGGAAGAGGTAAAAAAAATGAGATGGAATAAGATTAAGATGTCGTTTGAGATATTGGCAGAGCAACATCAAGCAACCCTAATCTAACCTATCCAAGAGCAGAATTAAGGGGTTTTGCCCTTTTTTGAACAGTGACATTGGCCAGAGTGTTGCGAGGCAGATAAGAACACGTCTGGATGCTACATCCAGCTCTGGTGATAACATATGCTGTTGGCTAGGGGAATAATACGATGATGTGGTACTTTAAGATTTGCAAAGTGCTTTACACATATTATCTCATTTGATCCTCACAACAACCTTGCGGTGGTAGGTGATATTATCCCCATTTTACAGATGAAGAAATCAAGGCTTAGAGATGTCAAATGAGTTGCCCACGGTCATATAGCTTGTTGTTCAGTCATGTCTGACTCTTTTGTGACATTATGGACCATGACACACTAATAATGTTCATGGAGTTTTCTTGGCAAAGATCCTGGTTTGCCATTTCCTTCTCCAAGGGAATAAGATAAACAGAAGTTAAGTGAGTGAACCAGGGTCACATAGGTAGTAAGTGTCTGAGAGCAAATTTGAACTTAGGTCTTCTGGACTTCAGGCCAAGTACCCTATCTACTAAGCCACTTAGCTGCTTAGTAAGTTTCTAAGGTAGGGTGGAATCCTATTGAGGCTGAAACCTACATAAAAAAATTGAAGATATCCTCAAATTCTACTATGAAATAGAGTGTTTCCTATAAGCAAATAGTTAAGCGTCCAGGTGGCTGACTACCAGTGCTTCTTAAACTGGGTCGAGACAAAAATTGGCAACAGTAATAGGTTTCTGAATGTGCAATGACCAAAAATTAATTAAAAATCAAACACATAATGAATCTGAGGTGCTTCTGGCAGCACTTGACTGTGTTGCATCTGAAACTTCACTATGGCCTTGGTTGTGAGCACAAAATATGTATACTTTGCACTGCGCATGCCCTCAGGCCACACAACGCCAACATATGCTGCTGAAAAGTAAAAAGGGATCAGTAAGTGGAAAAAGTTTAAGAAACCCTGGACTAGACCACCTGACGTTTTCCCCATACAGTGAAAACTAGAAGAAAATATGTAACGCAGTTGTTACATTCCAACGTTAATGGCAAATAGTGCTTTTGAGATACAAGACCATCCCCCAGTTTCTGGTCTGTTCCAAAGACATTAGACACTAACTGGGCTGCTGCTTCCTCAGTGTGCACCATTTGGGGCATGGTGGCCCTACTTGGAGGGCACTGGAATGTTTTCACATCGTTATTCCTTCCTATCCATCTATGTGTTTCCTCCAATAATCACCACTAAAAAACAAAACCACATTTAAACAGTCAAGAGTGACAACAATAAATACTTGCAAATTGAACTTCAAGGGTCATTAATCAATGCCAGGCAATATACACCTTTTAATGAATTTGACATTTTATACAGTTCAATCAGTAGCCCGTACTGTCACACTGTTCAAAAGGGAAATAAATATAGATTACTGGACTGTTTCGGTGGGCTTGTAGATGTTATGTATTTAGAAATGCCCCAAATTTCTTTTTATATTTCAGTAAAGCATGAGAAAAATTTTAATGTGCATGAGCATTACAAAAAAAAAAATACAAAAATATAAATGACTTAGATTTCCAGGTTAGTTATATTTCTTTCTTTAACTCTTTGTCAGTGAGGTGATTGCTGATGTTTATGCCCAGGAAGATGATGGTGATGATGATGATGATGATAAATAACCATTTCAAAATCCAACCCAATATTCAGGCCGTGAGACATAGCATTCCATGAGATTTGTGGGGGAGGGTGGAAGCCAAAAGCAAAGAAGAGGATTGCTATCCACAGTTATTTACAGTGGGGACTTATGTGCCCTGAGACTACTATAATAGCTGTGAAGGCCAATCAGGAGCCTTAAAAAGCTGGTGAACTAACTCTTGCAAAGACACTGATTGGATTAGCACCCTAATCTATATGATGCAACCACTCCTAATTGCCGAAGAAATAGAAGAGTGGCTTAGGGTAAAAGGTTGATCCTACTCAAGACATTTTAAATGGTTAGCTTGACAAGAAGAATATGTAATATAACTGGGTGTTTGATCCCCTGTTGGGGTGGTTCTAAAGACATCAAGGGGGAAGTAGTTTAAATGCTAGTTAAGTATCCTGGGACATGTAGTTCAAGCATCTTAATGGAACAATGGTGCATGGATTTTTTTGGACAACAGAGTAAAATTACATGGCCCAGGTATCCGAGTGAAGAAATCTGCCCTTAAGGACAGGGAATATCTTTTGCTTCTTTTGGAATCCGCAGTGCTTAGCACAGTGCGTGTACGTAGTATGTTTAATCCCTTCTCCTCCCTCTTCAGCTTTTGTAATTTTTACATAAGACAACTTCTTTTCCAGACCCTCTTTTAAAACATTATTCTCCATGAACTTCAAAACAACAGCAATAATTACTAATAATAGCTAACCTTTATATAGCTCTTTAAAGTCTGCAAAGCACTTGACAAATGTTGTCTCATTTGTTCCTCACAACAACCCTGGGAGGTAGGTGCTTTTAGATATGTTATTATTAACTCCATCACACAAACGATGAAACTGAGGTCAAACGACTTGCCCAGTCACATAACCAGTAAGTATCTGAGGCCATATTTGAACTCAGATCTTCCTAACTCCAAGCTTAGTTATCTATATACCTGTGCCACCTAGCTCCTCTAATGAGCAGATCATTGCAGTCACAGGTTGGTTCTCTAGCTATCATGGTATACACAAAACTGAGTTCACTTATGTCCTGCCAAAGGTCTCCAAATTATTTGAATAAAACTCTTTTCAAAACAAACATAATTACCACTGGGCACCACTGGATGTAGCTGACTTGATGAATGGCCAACCTAGAAACGTAAAGATAATAGTTTGTGTTGACAAGTACCTCTGGCAAAGGAGCTGTTTACTTAAATGAGGTGCGTATATACACTGTAGTGTCATGCTTTTGAAAGTCAAGGACCAATGAGGCTGCTAATTAAGGCAGAGCATCAATCCCATGTGTTTAGAATGGATTTGCCAATCCCCTGCTGTCAGTTCAGTCAAGCTCTGCATTCCTTATTACAATAATGTTTCCAGTTATGCTGGAAATCAGCTGACCCGAGCCCTCTGTGCAGCTGCTGAGTTGGGGCCTGGCTTGCAGGAATGGCCTCACTAGCAGCCCTTCTTACCCCCAAGCAGCCCAACACCTACCTGTCTCCTACTTTTGAGGCTCAAAAGGAGAAAACTGAGCCACAATATTTTTATACATTTACTGAAATTCCAGACCCTAGATGCATATGTGAAACTTTAAGATATTAACTAAGCAGATTAGTATAGGAAAGCTCCTTATTAAGAGAAATCTTTGACATCTTAAATTGAAATACGCTTTTCTCAGGAGGATAAAAAATTTAATGACAATTCATTTTTTAAAGTGACATTTGCCATAAAATTTCTTTTTCTACAAGTCACAAAACCAGGTCCTCACTGTAGGGTTTGCTAGCATTTATGGTTCTTTTTAAAATTTTTTTCTTTTATCATCAATTTTTTTTTAGTACTAAAAGAAACAAGAGAATCAACCATAGGTCCCGATTTCATTTGGTAACAATTCTTTTTACTGCTTGTTTAATAATATAAACAAAAAGAGAATATACATACACGTACGTACATATACATATGTACATATGTACACACGTGTACATATGTACATATGTATGTATACAAGCCCTTTTCTGCCTCTGTGAAGAGATGTTTTAAGGAGGAAAATAAGGGACAGGTCTTGATACAATCCTAGTCTTACCTGGCCAAAGCCATATGCTGGTATGAAAATGGACATTAAAAATACATGCAAAAAACCTAAAAATTCCAACTACAATACACACCTGGCTGTGCAGGTGAAGACAACCTATACTCCCATTCATAGCATTCATTCTGAAAACAAAGGGACATTTTATACTGTGTTGTTGACTAAGATTTCAGCCAACATAAGTAAATTTTACAGATTCTTTTTCTCCCCATGCCATGTTGGTTCAGCTGAACCATTTATACGACAATATTTATATAGTCTCTGTGGCTGAAAACTCTCTCATCCAGTCAGGATATATGAATCTCATAGTTTTTTTCATGCAAAATTCACATTTCAGATTATTCTCTTACAAAACCTATCATGCTCCTTATGCTGGCAGGTGAACCAGAGAGTGGTGATTGGAACAAGACTATGAAATATAGGCAACACTTCCTCTAATGCCTTCGGCGGTATCATATGTGCAACAGCTGCCTTTCTGTAGGCCACAATTCTCAAACTGGGTGTTCCAGGGAGGCTCTGAAAGCATCCCTGAGAACAGAGTTAGGGAACTCCAAAGATCAAGTTTGGTGGTTGCATGAATATGAGTGACTATATTTCTTAACCACAAAATGGGAGGGAGAGAGAGAAGGAAGGGATAGGAGGGATAAGGCCTAGAGGCAAGACAAAGGCTAAGCCTGGGGAAAAAGTTGAGGAGGAAAATCAAAAAGAACAAAGAGAGAGCTGTGTTGTGCTTGGGTTTTTAGATAGCACTTCTTTCAACAAACTTTTATTAAGGGCTTATAGAGAGGAAGTTAGATGGTTCAATGGATAGAGCACTGGTCATGGAGTCAGGAGGAGCTGAGTTCAAATCCGGCCTTAGGCGCTTATTAGCTGTGTGACCCTGGGTAAGTCATTTAACCCAAATTGCCTTGAAAAAGAAAAAGAGCCTCTGCATCTGGGGCCTTTTTGATGTTGGCTTCCAGATAACTTTGTCTGGTGACAGCAGGACTTGAGCTGAATGACGGATTTTATTGGACCCCCTAGGCAATAGGACCCAGGATTAGATATCTATTGAGGGTCTACATTGTTACAGTATTTTTTTAGAGTAACTGACCGAAAGTTTGCCTCATACCATTGCCACAGCTACCTTGAAACAGGATCTAGGATTCCAGACCCTCCCTTCATATATTACAATACAGAACAGGGAAAAGAGGCAGCTAGATGGCCTATTAGGTAGAGTGCTGGGCCTGGAGTCAAACCCAGCCTCAAACACTTACTAGCTGTGTGACTCTGGGTAAGTCATTTAACCTCTGTTTGCTTCAGTTTCCTCATCTGTAAAATGTAGATAATAGCAGCACCTAACTCCCAGAGTTGTTGTGAACATCAAATGAGATAGTAATGGTAATGTACATAGCACAGTGCCTTGGATATGATAAGTTTTTTGTAAATGGTAGCTATTAACTACTATTAGAAGAGATGGTATTTACCATAGCAAACTTAAATTCTCTCAAATTAAAAAAAAACCACTGTATCCTCAATGACATAAGATTAAACTCTAATTTTTAACACACATATGCACATATGTGTGTGAGAGGCCAATAATAGGATAAACTCCAATTTGATGTGTGAAGGTGCTAAATTCTGCAAGACTCAAGTCTCAGGCCCTAGAAAGGAATAAATATGGGCCCTGAGGGCTGCAGCAGTGGGGCAGGGGATATTATAGATTGAATACCAAGCCTGGAGTCAAGAAGTTGTTTTTCAGTAGTGTTTGACTCTCTGTGACCCCATTTGGTCTTTTCTTGGCAAAGATACTGGAGTGGTTTGCCATTTCCTTCTCCAGTTCATTTTACAGATGAGGAAGCTGAGGCAAAACTCAGGTCTTCCTGACCCCAGGCCCAGTACTGTCTCCATGGTGCCACCTAGTTCATATCCTGTCTTACATACTTTCTAGGTGTCTGACCCTGGGCGAGTCATTAATCTCTATTAATCTTAATTTCTTCATCTATAAAAAGAAGATAATAATAGCCCTATCTCACAGAGCCACGAGGATCATGTGAGATAATAAATATCAAGTGCTTTGCAATCTTTAAAGTGATATATGAATTTGAGCTATTGTTATTATTTACTGGTGCTAAAGATATCCTGTTACTCACTGTATTTGCTAAGGTCAATAGGATAGGAGGCTGCCAGGTCAGTAAGAGTATGTCCAATTGCTAAGAAAGTATTACTAGAGACAATTTGGTGAACTGAACACAAAATCCACTTTGATTGTTAAGAAAAGTGTGAATCACTGAGAGGCATCCAGAGGATCCCCAAAATAACCAAAAATAAGAGCATACTTGCACAGTTATCCCTTTCACACTGCAATTTTCCCCCTTGTTGTTTTGATATATCACAAGTGGGCACAAGAAATTAAATGAGAATTTGAGGGGAGTTTTGCAGAAGTGGCAGATGACACATGAAGGCCAGCAGATGATGCAGAAAAACTTTAGAAACTCAGAAATACATGAAACTTATGTATATAACATCAACATATTTTATTTTAATACCATAATAATTCAGACTTCTTATGTGGTATGAAAGGAGGGCTAAAAATTTTACATGGATTTTTCAAATCGTGGGCCTCACCCCTAACCCCCACAATGTGGAAGGGATAGCTGTAATATTAAAAGGGGTAGTGTGTGTGGCTCCTCACACAAACTGCGGGGTATGAGTTTCACTGGTGATGGGACCCTTCTGTTAACATCAGCCATCAATAACATCAAAATGGTATGGGGTTAAAAAGGAATGTTTTCCTGCTAAATGAGGATAATGTCCATAAAGCAGCTAAAGAACCTGGAGTGCCTTAAGGCCTGGATTCTGAATTTATGGTAATTAAAGTATTGTAAGGTATAACTGGCTTATCAACCAAGTCCCCAATAACAGAGGTGAAGTGATTGACAGGAGGAGAGATGGTCTTACCATAGCAAGACCACTGTGTGTCCCTGCTTCTTTGCAAAATGGAATTGCCTAGTGGTGACCTAACCAAAGACCTTCAGCTGAGCAACAAGGGCACACGATAAGGATAATGATCTATAATGGCCCTCTGAGTAAGAAGCTTGTCTTGGCCTGGGTCTGGACTGTGAATTCATAAATTAAATTCATCAAGCATTTGTATTTAAGCATCTTTTAGGCACCAGGCACTATGCCAGGATACAATGACAAAATCAAAATACAACAGATACACGGATAAGTAAATACAGAATTTCGGGAGGAAGAATGAACACCTGGGAGAATAAGAAAATGCCATGGGCCTCTCAGCAGCTTCTACCATTCATTCCTACTTCTGCCTTCTAAAGACAAATTAAACGAGTCCAGTCCCTCATCCCACATGACAGACATTCAAATTCTTGAAGACAGCTGTCATGCCCCAACAACACTATCACATCTTGTCATGTCTTACCTTAGTTCCTTCAACTGATTGTCATAAGACCTGACCTAAAGACCATTTCTCAATCTTGGTTACTACCTTCCTCTGGACACTCACTAGTTTATCAGCAACATTTCAGAAATAAGGCACCAAGAATTGAACTCAGTACAACACAAGTGCAGAGCATGATGTGCAGGTGCTGCGAATTAGTCAGGTCCACTCAGAAGTGCTGCACAGTACATGATGTTTATTGTAATGGCAGGTATAAATGCCTAGAGCCAGGTATGGTGTTGGACAACACTGCTAGGACCTGTTGGGTTGGAGCTCTCCTTGCTCACTCCATTAAGGCTACTGGCAAGGCATGATTGTGGCTCCCCTTGGGCAGAGCCAGATGGCTTTTCCCATCCCACTAGCAAGGCAGCCTCCATGGCCAAGCTGGCCTGTCTGCTCCGGCTAAGGCTAGAAAACCATTGAACAAAACCATAGGTTTTTTATACAATGTTTAGAAGAATGTAGCTATGTGTAAGGGGAGGTATTGGAGGTTTATCAGGGGTGCACACCCAGGATGAACTCAAGCAGTGCCTTGGGACCACCTAAGTTTATCTGTATAAAGCTTATGCCTAGAGAGTATAACTCATTGTTGTGACTATTACTGTGCTAAAAATGTGCTTCTTTATATTAATTAATTATATTAATTAATTTATATTAATTATTTTGCTAAGCATGGGGCCGGGGGCAGGGGGAAGATATGCCTCATAGTTATATTCACACATAACATGGGGGCATTAGGAATTTAATCAAGTTATGGAAATAGCTGACAGAGCAACATCCTCTGCTGTTTGCTCTGCTCTCCATTTCCATAGTCCAGACTTTCTAGATGTTTTCTCCTGCATGCCTGACTGTGAACTTTTTTAGGGAGAGGGGCAATGGTTTTGCCCTAGAATTATCTTCTTCCAACTCTTGTACACTATCTCTTTCTTGATTCAGTTTAAGATTGCAATTACTATTTCTGGCTGCCATTGACTCATGTTGATCCTAAAACCCCTCGATTTGTTTTTCAGATAAAACAAGATCTAGCTCCACCTCCACTATTTTATGTATTTAAAGATGATTTTTTTTAATTTAGAAAAAATGATTTTTATTTCACGTCATTATTTGACAGATGACTTGGCCTCTAAACCCGGCCCAACCACGCTTAAGCTTTGTACCTAGTCAATGGTATAATATGGCATATATTTCATAATATATAGTGTAATTCATCCAGATTCGAATTTCATGCCTCGAACCCCATTGGTCAGCATTTCAAGTTTCACTAAACCCCACCCATTGATTACATCTTCTCATTTCCACATTTCAATCCCCCATTCTCTTCTCATCCACATACACTTTATTCTTTATATTTTTAGTTTCTGAAGATGATTTTTCAAAACATTCTGTATTTTATATTTATCTTTACTATATTTTATCTCATTAGATTAAGTCCAGTGTCTCAGCCTGTCACAATCTTCTTGGATCCTCACATTCTCCTCTAATATGCCATCCCTCCTTGTCTTATATAATCAGAAAGTTTAATAAACATGCCATTAATGGTAACTTCATCTAAGTCACTGACAAACATGGTAGACAGGATAGGGCCAAGGATCAATGTCTGGCACACTCCACTGGAGGCTTTCTTATAAGATGATATTGACTTTTTTGCATGTTGAAGATTATATGTTGGACATGCGCATTCAACCAGTTCTAAACACACCTAATAATATGATTGTCAACCATATTTCTATGTTTATTCCATGAGACTAGCATGATGAAAGGTTGCAACCTACCCCCAACTGCTAGTGGCCTCTCAACTAAATCTCCTGTGTTTGACTAGTGTATCTATGTATAAAAACACATATGCATGTGTTAACTTCATATCTATTGTAATTTCCACAATAGAATGTAAGCTGAATGTAAATAGATTGTTTCACTCTTTGAACTTGTGTCCCCAGTGCCCAGCTCAAAGCTTGGCACAGAGTAACTGCTTAATAAATACCTGTTGATGGATTAATTGATTTAGTGTGATGCTGTGAAAAGGACACAGCCTCTGGAATATGAAGACCTAAGTTCAAATACTGCTCCTGCTGCTTACTCCTGACATAAGGCTGGAAAAGTTTCCCCATGTGTAAAATGAAGAAGTTGGACTAGATGACCTCTGAGGTCCCTTCTAGCTCTAGAGCTATGATCCTATGACTTCATTAAACGTTTGGCCAAAATTGAAATCTAGCACAGAGGCTCTGTTCATATGGGATTCACAGGGTGGGTGACCTTTTCCACTTGCCATCCTGTACCCAACCATCATAGTGTGCTTTGAGTTCATTCATGAGGAAATGTGACCTCTAATTCGAGGATTTAGGCTCCGACTTCTCATATTCCTTTTTTCACTTAATAAGCTCATTCCGTCATACTGGCGACAATTTTACTTGTGCCTCTCATCCATGGCTTCCCTTGCAAAGGTGGGAACTCCAGCTATAAGATGAATTGCTTATAGGACATGTCATTTGTGCCCACACAGAAAGCAATAGTTACCCTAAAAATCATAACACATTATAGAATGATAAGAATAGAATTTAGTAACTTATTTTATAAATTACTGCTATAATCTGATGGGAGGAAGATAGATTTCAAAATGAAAACTCCAAGGAATATTATAGACAAATTCCAGAATTATCAGGTCAAGGAGAAAATAAGGCAAGCAGCCAGAAAGAAAGAATTCAAATATTAATGAACCACAGTCAAGATTACACAGGACTTAGCAGCTCCTTCATTAAAGGATCAGATCATATCAGAATATGATATTGCAGAAGACAAAGGATCTTGGATTACAACCAAGAATCAACTACCCAGCAAAACTGAGCATAATCTTTCAGGGGAAAATATGAACATTCAATGAAAGAGGGGACTTTCAAATTTTCGGTGAAAAGACCAGGGCTGAGCAGAAAATTTGATCTTCAAATGCAAGACTCAAGAGAAGCATAAAAAGGTAAACAGAAAAGAAAAAAAATGTTATTCATTAAGGTTAAACTGTTTATATCCCTACATGGGAAAATGATACTTATAACTCTTGAGAGCTATATCTCTTATTAGAGCAATTAAAAGGTGCATACATAGACAGAGGGTATGGGTATAAAATGACTTCGATGTGATGAAATAAAAAAAATTATGTAGTAAAAAAAAAGATTGTGCTGAGAGAAGAGGAAAGGGGGAGGCAGAACAGGGAAAATTATATCACATGAAATGTTGGAAAAGACCTAGTACAATAGAGAGAAAGAAGAACAAATATTGTAGGTATCCAGGACGAAGCTCTTCATATTGTAAGGAAAAACAGTCAAATAAAAAATCAATTCTTTGTTTAAAAGAATCAAAGGGAAAATTGGAATATAAGATCACAAAAAGTAGAAATAATTTATCCTACAAACTTAAGTTTAATCAATGAAAAAATATGCACTTGCAGAAAGGGGAGACATTTAAGTCATTCCTTCAATAGAAAGCAAAAGTAAAAACAAAGTATTTGACAATAAACTCACCAAATAAAAGAAAAATAAGGTACTCATGTCGAAATAGTAAAGCAAAGTTAAATAAATGCTATGTGCTTCTAATGTTACAAAAGGTTATTCTTTAAAAAGCATCTCACCTTGGTTAAGGCTTACTATGGGAATAAAGAGAAAGGTGGGTCAAAAAAGTAAAGGTGAAAATAATTTTTGACTAGAAATCATGATATTTTATTAATGAAGTAATAATTGGGTATGTGGAAATACATAAAGGACTTTTGAATGAGAAGATCAGAAGTAGAGAGATTATATAAATTTCAAGATGAATTTCAGAATGGCCAAAGCACCAGAAAACAGCTATTGCCCAATAAATAAATAGTCCAAGTATATAAACAAGAATAAAGACATGAAAACAAATGCAATAAAGACATGCAATCAAATAAAATTATTTAAATAATCCTGAGGTATTACCTCATATTCATCAGAATGACAAAGTTGATAGAAGCTTTTTAAATTTTAAAGGCTAACAAAAGATAGAAACAATGTTGCACAGGCTATATGAGAGAGAGAGAGGCACACTAATACACTGTTGGTGGATCTATTAACTGGTCTATTTATTCTAGTAAACAATTTGGAATTTTCCAAGAAAAATCACTAAATTCTTCTTCTTCATTATTTAAAACCTGGCTCTGGGTTTTAGGTAAGGACTACTTGCTACATAAGAAAATTTTTATTTTATTTTATTCCTCAATATAAATGTGTTGTATTTTATCAAAAGTCTTTGTGCATCTTGATATTATAATATGAATTTGTCAGTTATATTAATAAAATGGCCCATTATGTTTATAGCTTTCCTTATAGTGAACTAACCATGTTAAAACCATAATAATTCAGACTTCTTCTGTGGTATGAAGAGAGGGCTAAAAAAATTTTATTCTTTGTACATAGTCATAATTATATGATTCTTTTTATATACTGTTGTAGCCTCTGTGTTAATATTTTATTTAAAAAACATTTTTGAATTGATATTCATTAGGAATAGTCAGTTCTGCTATAACCCATGAATTTGTTCCAATGCAATTGATCTATTAGGGAACATTTTCAGCATAATTCAAATTTTGAGTTTGTTTCTGCTATTTCAGAAACATCAAGAGAACACAGAGAAATGTACCACTTCACAATAACTCATAAGCTACAACTCTTCCAATGCCCACTTCCAGAAGGAAGCTTCAGGTCTTTGTCAGAAGTGTCAAAGTTATTATATACATTCTGACATAATAGGTGTGGTGGGTGGAAAAAGGCTGATCCTAACCAGCCTCACCCCCAAACACGTTCCATTCCCCCATGACCTCAGGCCCAGAGTTTTGGCCTGTCCAACATATTCATGTAGTGCAGGATGTAGGCCAAGCCGCAGCCCATTTTTTCTAATATATATGTATTTCTTAGTGATATAATATATATATACAACCATGCTGCCATTTTTTAGGTTCTAATATTTTTTAATATATCACTGATGAAGTTTTTAAGCATTGAACCCCTAAGGCCATTTTCCCCATAATTCTCTGGTCTTTATTGCTCAATTTTGCATAGTGCAGTGCTTTTTGGGAACATATAGTCAGAGCAGAACTGATTGTTCTGGTCCACAGTTTTCTTTCTCTGTTTTATTTATCCCTGGTTTATATATGAAGACCATATTTATATCATAGAAGAAATTTGGTGGGATGCTTTCTTTGACTATTTTTTACAAATAGTTTACACAATGTTAAAATTAATTGTTCCTTGAATGTTTGATAAAATATGATTGTAAGTCAATCTATTTTCCTGGATTATTTCTTTGAATGTTTAATTGTGGTTTATTTAATTTTTTTCTGGTATTGGATTATTTAAAATATGCCTGTAGGATAATACTGTTTTACCAACTAAATTATTCTTGGTAATAAGTCTTTATCTTTTGCCTATTACTTGGGTCTATTACTTGGGTAAGGTTTTGTACCTCCTGAGCTATTTATTCTCCTTCCAAGTCTTCCCTCTAGAACTCTAATTTGATTTCTAATTATTGCCTCAAGAATTAATTTCATTATCATATATAATCACATTTATTTTTTTAAACTCATTTCATTTATTTCAAAAATCCTAGTTGTCTTCTGGACCAATCCATGTTTTTGATTGAGGCTTTGCTTATGGTATTATAAAATTAGTTTCTTCTTCTGGGTTTATGTTTTATATATTCTTGGATCCATCATATTTCTTTACCATTAGTATCTTGTTTGCTTATTTTCCAGGCTTATTTCCTGAATTGGGACTTTGTGTCAGGGCTAGATTGTTTGATACTTCTGGAGGGAATGGGGCTTTGTTTGGTTCTAGCCCATATTATTTGAGGTCCTGATGTTCTTGCATGCAAGTACTGAGTACTACGCTCCTCAAGGTCCTCAGCAGCATCTTAAACCAGTGAGCTAAAAGATTTCAGCATCCTAAATTGTCAGATCTTGGGCAGGGTCAGAGCCTGGCACTTACAACCCCAGTTCCGGGTCTGTGTGACACAACTGCAGACTTACCCCCAAGTAAAATACTGCTAACCCCAGACCTCATAAGCCTTGCAGAGGTTTCCACTGGTTTAGATCAACAGAATATCAGGCTCACTCCTAATCTAAGCTCCTTGCCCTAGTACACAGATATAGGTCCATTGCAATCCATGTTCAAAGGCTCCAAGCCCCCAGTTTGAGGTAAAAGTAATACAGCTGCAGGCTGGACCCTGATCTGGGGTCCCTGCACTTGACACATAGCCTTAGGCCCCAGAGCCAGCCAAAAGGCTAAAAAGCTTCTACACAGCCTTGTCTGGGTAGATTTTTTCTCAAATGCCTACAGGACTGTTGGAACAATTTGGCTAGCAGCTGCTGTTGGGGTGAAAAACCAACACAAGCCCAACAACAAGAATGCTGCAAGCATGGGTTCTTTTGATTTGCTTTACTAAGGAAAATAGCATTAAGGGGTTAACAATCTTATTTCTATCCAACATACAAATATCATTCACTTAGTTCAGGGGGAAAAGCCAGCACCCTGAACTTCAGAGCAAATACGAACAAATTACAAACATATATTTATAAACAGACCAAATACAATTCATAGTTACCAATATCTG
>CM053622.1:374416833-374453280 GCA_028646595.1 Phalanger gymnotis
GGGGGGGGCAGGATAGGAAGCAGGTAAATATAGTTAATCTTTCACAACGTGAGTTTTATGGAAGTGTTTTTCATGACTACACATGTATAACCTATGTCAAATTGCTTGCCTTCTCAATGAGGGTGGGTGGGGATGGAGGAAGGGAGAGGATGTGAAACTCAAAATTTTAAAAACAAATGTTAAAAACTGTTTTACAAGCAACTGGGAAATAAGATATACAGGCAATGGAGTATAGAAATCTATCTTGCCCTACAGGAAAATAAAAGAAAAGGGGGTAAGGGAAGGGGTAATCAGAATGCACACTGTCTTGGAGTATGGGAGGGGAAAGATAGGGAGAAAATTTGGAGCTCAAAATCTTGTGGAAGTGAATGTTGAAAACTAAAATAATAAAAAAAATTATTAAGCACTTTTAAAAAGGAGAGGGGGAACAATAAAACTGGCATTAATCCATGGAAGGATTGTTAAGGATTGAAGGTTAATGACTAAAGTATTGGAAAGTTTTTTGATGTTCCTTGATTTAGAGGTTCTATGTAAATACAGAAGCATAGTTTTTCACCCAAAGAGTTCACAACTCCATATGTGTTTTTTAATATGAGTAGGAAACTAGAGAGAAAGAAAAGGAAATGGAAAACATTTAATCATCTGGCAAGTTCATTAATTGCTTTCCTGCACACAAAGAATTGCTCATTAGAAAATACTGCCCAGTGTCTACCTGCATGAAATGAGAGAAAAACAAACTATTCAGAAATCTGGAGAGTTTTAGCTTGCCATGCCCCCAACTTCAATCAAATGAGATATTTGAAAAGTGTTTAGTGTGATGCTTGGCATATAATAGATGTTTAATAAGTGGTGGTTCCCTTCCCCAACTTCACCTCTTTTTCTTTCTTCCTTTCTTCTATATAAGCTGAACACTCCCATCTCCATACAGACTACATGCCAAACATTCTCACTGTAAGGTTTTTGCACCAACAAAATGTTTCGAAAGCCTTTTCACCATTATTTTCTCTGTGAGCTTTGAAACTTTATCTTTATGAGTCCTCACAGTGGAAGATGTAACTTATTCCTATATTAAACATTTTTGGTGAAATATTTAAAAACTTTATATAGTCATTTAAAATTTTATCAGAGAATCCCCAAGACAATAAAGTGATGCTTCAGAGAGCACATCTGTTTTCCTCTATGTTAATGTAAATGTCTGATTGTTTCAGACGTTATTACCCCATGTCCCACAAGACATATTCCCATGCAAAACATGACAGGGAGAATGAGTAGTAATGGTTGTAGCGAAATATCTGGGTTTTTTAAATTCTCATATGACTGTAGTTCCCCTTCTGGGATGACATGTACTAATGATACTAAAAGTGAACATCAACTACTCGAAACAGGGCTGAACAACAGAGATGGAAGTACACAAGCTGAAATGCCAGAAAGAACGTATTAGCATCCCTCCCTTGTTACTTAGGAGATTTCCCTGCCACCTCCTATATATCTCATTTTTTCCTTCTCTAAGGGGAAAACAAGACAAATTCACTATAAGCCATAATGTTGACAGCTGGAAGGAAAGATGATACAGGAAGAAAGTCAACCAACTTCCTGTACTGATAGTCTGAGTCCTTTTTTTCTGTATTCCTTGACTTCCAGGAAGGGAAGAGTTCAGGGCTGAAATTAAATAAAGGAAATATCTCCATTTTTAAATTAACAAATAAAATTTCCCATTGATTTGGCTCATATTGGGGGCATAAATTCTTCTGTAGGTTATCTTATTTCTACTTTAATACTTTGGATTTTGTAAAGCTCTTCAGGGGAATTTATGATTGGCTTTTTTGGAGAATAAAAGTAAAATTAACCAATGAATTATAGTTACACAAACTTTCAAGGTTCCTTCTCCTACAAATACCCTTGGAAATGTGCCACGAGTTTACAATTGCACTGAGTTTGCCAAGAGGTTCTAGCAGACAATTATCTTATGGTTCCTCTTAAAACCAAAGATTCAAAAGTTTCCTTAGAGATTTCTGTAGCTGAAGTGAGAAGAGAATTTTAAAACACATCTAAAAAGATTTAACAATGATCGAACAGTAATGCAATGGTTCCCTCACTCCTTCAAAGGTTACCTCCTTTGATAACCCATTCCATCTAATCAATCCCTGTCATTGATTCTGCTTTTATTTGTACCATCTTGTAATATTAATTAAGGTGGTACTTTTTTTTTTACTATTTTCTCTGTTAGAATGCTAAAGTAATCAAGTGCCTTTGATTAAGTCTTGCTAGGTGCTAAGCCCCAGGCCCATACCCTTTTGCTGATTAGGTGTAAAGACTTTGGGCCCTATGAAGGGTATGTAAACTCAGAGGTTAGCATTTTGTTTGAGGCTTTCACTTACTGAAAGTATTGGTGTCGAGACTCTGGGTAGCCGCTGGAGCCCCCCAGCTTTCAAGAAAACTCAGATGTTGGAGCTTCTCTTTTTGGTAACTGTGCATATGATCTCTTGATCAGATAAAGCCTGTCTGTTGAATTGTGTTATTTGATCTGTTGCTATTTCCTGTTTGTAATTTCTATTTGTATTTGCTCTGGAGTTCAGGGTGCTGGCTTTTCCCCCTGAACTAAGTGAATGATATATGTATATTTGATTAAAGTGAGACTGTTAACCCCTTAAAGTTGCTTTTCATGGAAAAGCAGATCAAAGAACCTGTGCTGACAGCTCTTGTTGCTGGTCTTGTTGGGTCTTCCACCCCTACAGCAGCTGCTAGCCACATTGTTGTCACACATCTCTACTCCCTTCTCTCTACTCACATGGAGACCAACCTAGTTCAGATCTTCATCATCCATACCCTGGAGTATAACAATACCTCCTTATTGATCTCCCTGCCTCAAGTGTCTCCTCTCTCCAACCCAGCCTCCACACAGCTGCCAAAGTGATATGCATAAAACACAGGTCTGACCATGCCCTTCCTCTTCTTGATTAAGTCCAGGGACTCATTATTTCCTCTAGAGTCAAGTAAAACTCATCTGCTTAAGCCCTTCACAACCTGGCTCCATAGGTGTTTTATACATTACTCTCCTTGCAAACTACTAGTCAAATTGCCCCTACTATTCTCCACAGATGGCATTAGATCTTTAATCTCTATTTGTGAAATGTATCCCCACCTTTCCTCTAACTCTTAGAATCCCTAGTTTCCTTGAAAGTTCAGCTCAGTGACCATCTCCTACATGAGGCCTTTCCTGATTCTCCTTTGCTAAAACTATTTGACTTTTTAATCTACATGCATAAAAATGTACATGATATAATATAATATATGATATGATGTAACATGATATAACACGACATAATATTATATAAAACAGCATAACATGAAACATAACAGTATAACGTGACATGACGTGGTATGATGTGACATGATGTGACATGACATGTCATGACATGATGTGACATGACATAACATGACATAATGTGACATGACATGACATGACATGGCATGGCATGGCATAATATAGTAAAACATAACTGACTCCTCTGATAAAATGTAAGGTCTTTCAGATCAGGGATAGTTTGTCTTCATAGCTTTCTCTAGTACCAGCAGAGTGCCTAGCACATAGAAAGTGCTTAATAAATACTTACTGATCGATTTATTAATTGAGTCTAGCTCTTGGAAATTCACTGGCTTTCACTTCTTCCCCCTAAATCAAGGAAACTATATCCCATGAATTCACTTTATAAAACAACTAAACTTCATAAACTACAACCAATGGAGGAGATGACACGGGATGGAATTAAGTGAAATGGCCTCCAACTTTCTCTTCAGGCATCTGAAATTATCCCACTTTCTTTTAATCTTATTTGTAGCACTAATTACAGATCCTGATTGACACTTGCTTCCCAGCTTCCAGAAACAGCCAGAAAGCATTATTTTAACCACTATAAAACTCACAATTCCCTTTTTATTGAGGGACTCTCATGTTCCTCACTCCAGATACTCCATTTCTTGGCTCTGGGCATCCTCACTTGTTCTCTTCCCATTCCTAAGACCCTCTCATCTCCTCTTATCATCTCCTCTCCATCTTCTTTTAGCTTCTGGGGGTTCCTTCAAGCCTCAACAAAAGCCCTACCTTCTGCAAGAATCATTTCCTGATCCCACTTAATACTAACGTCTTCCTTCTGTGGACTTTCTCCAATTTATCATGTATATATCTTGTTTGTATACAATTGTATTTATGTAGTTTCCATAGACTGTAAGCTTCTTGAGGGTACACTGTCTTTTGCCTTATTCCAAACAAGTCCCCATTTCATTCCCTGAACTCAGACTAAACTTTTCTCAGCAGCTTTGTTAAACTAATATACTCCACCTACTTGTGATGGTTAGTCTAGGGCAAGAGGGAATTGGGGTAGCCCATGTTGTAGGTCTATAGTTGGACAGATATTATCTGTCATAACCCCATTCATGTATCCGATACTTTGATTTCTACATTTGAACAAAGCAAGAGAAGGACCATACATGAATGACTTGCTCTTCCAACTCCAAGAGGGTTATTGGGCTCTGTCAACAACATATTAAATATTTGCAATCTATGATGTTCTTTTGTGGGTTCATAATGAAAGCCCTTTTATCTGGTCACTCTCAACAGGAAGCAGACTGAGAGGATAACAACTTACTCTCAGAATCCAGCTTAGCTACCTCCCACCAAACATTTATTACTCAAAAGACAATCATGAATAGCAAGCAAACATTTATCCAAGTAAGCAATAAAACAGAAATTGGGGAAGTTTTACAGATGAGGGTAGACAATAGAATACACTAGAGTAAATGAGCTCTTCGGCAGAGAAATTGGATAAAATATCCATTCAACCAAGGAATGATGTCCCTAGAGAAATCTACTTTTAATAGTCTCTGGGCTTGTAGGGGCTGGTAATGAAGAGATGTGTTGGGAAGCTGACTTTCCCCACATGTCTGCATCAACAGGGACTCTTGTCACCTATTTGAAAGTTTGCATCTTACCTCTCTCATCTCATCTCTCCAAGGCTATTCTTCTCTTCCCTCACATGTGCTGTATACAGTGTCCCAGGTCTTTCAAACAATCAGGAGTCATATCTCCTCTTGCCTTCATGGCATACAGCATCACAGGACTTTATTTCAGAGAATGACTAGACTCATCTAGGGCAGGGGTACTATATAGCTTTCCAACTTTATTTCACATTGCTCACCTTTTCATACTCAATATTCCAGACTAAGTGGTCTATTAGCTATTCCTCAAACTCGACATTCAATCTCCTGCCTCCATGCATTTGCACAAGCTGTATCCTATCTCTGGAATGCATTCACTCATCTCCAACTCTTATCTTCCTTCCTGATTCACCTCGAGTGCCACCTTCTCCCTGACACTTTCCTTGCTCTCCTAATTGTTTGCATTTTCTCCCTCATCAAATTAACTTGTTTCTACTTACAACAGTATATATTAAATAAAATAAGTATCTACATTCATTTAGAGTAGGATCTGGTTTGTTTCTGTCTTTCTGTACCCTATGCCTAGCACAGTGCCTTCCACATAGTAGAATAAACGGAGTCTGTAACTGAGGCATGGGATAAAATCTCAGCTTAGCCAAAGAGAAAATGATGTCGCCAGCAAAATACATAGCAGAGAAATTAAACACTAGGTGTTTAATAAATGTTTATTGAATTGAATTACATGTAAATACAACTTCTAATCATCCGGAATCAGGATATAAGCGAACCAGTATTCTTCAATAAGGAAGACACTTTAATGGAAATCAAAAAGGAGGGGAAATCCATAGTATCAGGAGCTTGCTGGGAAGAGCATTCTAAACTGGTTAGAATTTCTGATTTTAATTTCTAAAAAGCAAGAGAGAAGACTCTTAATGCATGTGCATGCCTTTGTTCCAGAGCAGCACAGAGCTATTCTGATTTGTGTCAGAAAAAAAAGAAGACATCTTACGAGAGCTGCCTCCACTGATAGGAATTTCCTGACAGTGAATTTTTTCTTGCCACATATGAATTAACTGAAAGGGGATTTATGTGCTTATTAAATTTAAGATGAAATTGCATATGTTTTAATAACACTTACGTGAACACGAATTGAGCACCTGCATTAAGAAAAGAAGAGGAAAAGCAGAAAAGTAAAACCAACTAATATAGAATAACTTTCCTGTGATTTTGACAAAAGGAAAAATGTGATTTTCCCTTTTACCTTTTCTGAAAAGGAGGAGGAGGAGGAGGAGAAGGAGGAGGAGAAGAAGAAGAAGAAGAAGAAGAAGAAGGAGGAGGAGGAGGAGGAGGAGGAGGAGGAAGGAGGAAGAGGAGGAGGGAGCAGGAGAGTGAAGGAGGAAGAGGAGAAAGGAGGATGGGGAGTGGGGGAAAGAGAAGGAAGAGGAGTACTTATATGGTATATTAAGGTTTGCAAAAAAAAAAAACCACATACTGTCCCATTTTATCTTCACAATAACCCTGGGAGTAGATACTATTATGATCTCCATTTTATAAACTAAAAATCTGAGGCTGAGGGAGATTGTAGCATGCCAAATATGAAACAGTAAGTGTCTAAGACAGAATTGGAGCTTGGGTGTTGCTGACTCCATATTCAGTGCTCTGTCTACTGCACTCCTGAACTGCCCTCTAGTAAAGTAGAAACATAGTAGAGGTTTTATAACATTATCTCTTTGACAACTGACCCTTGTCAGGCAAAAGCTTATAGCTGTAGATAAATCAGCAAGGCATCCCACTTTAGAAAACAGGAGTACAACACGGAGTGGGCAAGCTAACCAGACTCCTCCTAAAGAACTAATGTGAATACAATATCACAAATTGTCATAAGAATGTTCTTGGAAAGTCTAATGGAAGTGGGATACTCCAAGAAGAATAGAGAGTGTTTTACAACAAAGATGGATCAAGAAGAAAACAAATTCACACTGTATACCAAGATAAGATCAAAATGTGTACGAGATTTATACATAAAGGATGGTACCATAGGCAGATTAGGAGAACATGGAATAGTTTATCTGTCAGATCTATGGATAAGGGAAGAAGAAGAGATAGAGAGCATTGCAAAATGTAAAATAGATAATTTTGGTTATATAAAATTTAAAAATTTTTGCACAAACAAAACCAATGCAACCAAAATTATATGGAAAGCAGAAAACTGGGATGGGGGCAGATTTTGCAACAAGTATCTCTGATAAAGGCTTCATCTCTCAAATATATAGAGAACTGAGTCTAATTTAGAAAAATACACATCATTCTCCAATTGATAAATGCTCAAAGGATATGAACAGGCAGTTTTCAGATGAAGAAATTACAGCTGACTATAGTCATATTTTTAAAAAATGTTCTAAATCACTACTGATTAGAGATATGCAAATTAAAACAACTCTGTGGTACTACCTCACACCTATCAGAAGGGGTAATATGACAAAAAAGCAAAATGATGCTTTGTAGGGAATGTGGGGAAAATGGGACACTGATGCACTGTTGTGGAGTAGTGAACCAATCCAACCATTCTGGATAACAATTTGAAACTATGCCCAAAGGACTATAAAACTGTGCATAACCTTTAATCCAGCAATACCAGTGCTAGTTCTACAATCGAAAGACATCAAAAAGGGGGTAGAAGGACCAATTTGTACAAAAATATTTATAGCAGCTCTTTTTGTGGTGGCTAAGAATTGGAAATCGAAGGGATGACCATCAATTGGAGAATGACTAAGCAAGCTGTGGTATATTATTGTAATGGAGGATTATTATGCTACATGAAATGACAAGCAGGATGATTTCAGAAAAACCTGGACAAACTTACATGAACTGATAAATAGTGAAGTGAACAGAACCAAGAGAATGTTGTACACAGTAACAGCAATATTATTCAATGAAGAACTGTGAATGACTTAGCTATTCTCAGCAGTACAATGATCCAAGAAAATCCCAAAGGACTAATAATGAAGCATACTATCTGCCTCCAAAGAAAGAACTGATATTGTTTGAATATAGACTGAAGCATGCTATTTTTCACTTTCTTCTTTTCATTCTTTTTCTTTTGAGTCTTCTTGTACAAAATGACTAACATGGAAATGTTTTACATTTCTGCACATGTATAACCTACATCTTGTTATGTCTCAGAGATGGGGAGTGGAGTTGGATGGAGAAAAGGATAGAATTTGGAACTCGAAACTTTTGTAAAAAATGTTAAAATTGTTCTAACATGTAGTTGGGGAAAAATTATATATATACATATACATATATATGTATATACATATATATTAAAAATTATAAACACAGAAAAAAAGAAAACAAATTTAACTATTATATAAATGCAGGGGGTAGTGTAAGTTGCCCATGTAGGTTATGTCCAAATGAGCCATGTAGACATGGCTCACAGCAGAGCATAAATAGATATCTTTACAGTTTCTTCCACTTTCCTCCTTCCAAGTGAATCTTCTATTACTGTGAGCAGGAAAAGCAGAAGTTGGAGCCAGAGGCTGAATATTCTTGCTCTCCTCAGAAAGAGAAGAAATATCAGGTGTGAAATCTATTTATCTGCCCTGCTAAATATTGCTAGTCTAGGGAAGGTAATGTTGGGTTCAAGCTGAGGTCCTCATCACTACCCCTTAACAGAGGAATACCCCAAGCTATACAACCAAAGCTTGACTCTCTTCCCACCAAATACCAATTACACAAATAACACATATAGTGAAAAGCAAATAAGCCCATTTATCCTGTCTAATGACAAACAGAAATCAAAGGAATTATACAGATGAGATGTATATTAGACAATATCTAAAGCAAATGAGCTCTCTCATTAGCAGTAAAGTATCTCAGTTCAACTAAGATAGAGTTCCAGATCTCACATAAGTCTCTAGGGTATTAGTGTAGTAAGCTGGGGATAAGGACATGATCAAAGTGCTGGCTCCCCTACATGTTGGTTTCTTCCCAAACTTCCTCTCCCCTCTAGGACCTGAAGATAATCTGAAATCCTTTGTCTCTTCTTTCAAAGCTGAAAGCCAGAGGAAAAGAATTTCTCCTCTCTACAGTTTTGCCAACTCTACCCTCTCACACAGGTGTGAAACATTGAGTAATCAATTTGTACCAATGAGGAGAATCTTATGCAAATGTGCTTTGAGTTGCTGGCTATGCGGGGAATTCTGATTAAAAATGAAGAAGAGGATGGTAGAACCAAAATGATGGAGTAAGGCAGGAACTTGCCTGAACTCTACCAAATCCATCTCCAAACAACTATGAAATAATGCCTCAAATCAAATTCTAAAGCAGCAGAACCAACAAAAGGATGGTGTGAAACAATTTTCCAGCCCAAGATAACTTAGAAGTTTGGCAAGAAAGCCATGTATCACTTGGATAAAAGAGAAACACAGTCCAGTGCAAGTAGTAACTGGACAAACCACCCAAAGGCTATGCCCCAATAAGCCAGTGGTTAGGCCCTGAGGCTCCAGTGCGTTAGGTCAGAGGTGAGGCGCTGTGGCCATGGCAGAGCAATCCAACATCTAGGCCCCACACCCAGGACTAGGGGTCCACACCCCTAGCACAGCAGGCCAGTAGAAAGGCCTCAAACTCCTGATACAAGTAGCTTGGGACAATCATGAAATAAACTGGAAAAGTGAGCAAAAAAGGAAAAGAAAATACCTGATTATAGAAAGTTACCATGATAACAGGGAAGATAAAAACACAAACTCAGAACAAAACAATGTCAAAACACCTACATGAAAAGCCTCAAAGAAAAGTGTAAATTGGTCTTCAGCCCAAAACAAATCCTAGAAGAGCTCAAAAATAATTTGAAAAATCAAATAAGAGAGGTAGAAGAAAAATTGGGAAAATAAATGAGAGTGATGCAAGAGAATCATGAAAAAGAGTCAACAACTTGGTAAAGGAACCACAAAGAATGGAAAAAGATGTACAAAAATGCACTGAAGAAAACAACTCCTTAAAAATTAGAATTGGCCCAATGGAAAAGGAAGTACAAAAGCTCCCTGAAGAATATAATTACTTAAAAATTAGAATGGGACAAGTGGAAGCTAATGATTCTATGAGACATCAAAAAATAATAAAACAAAATCAAAAGAATGAAAATATAGAAGAAAATGTGAAATATCTCATTGGAAAAACAATTGACCTGAAAAATAGAACCAGGAGAGATAATTTAAGAATTATTGGACTACCTGAAAGCTATGATCAAAAAAAAGATCCTGGGCATCATATTTCAAGAAATTATCAAGGAAAACTGCCCTGATATCCTAGAACCGAAGGGTAAAATAGAAATTGAAAGAATTCTCCAATCACCTCCTAAAAGAGATCCCAAAATGAAAACTCCTGGGAATATGATAGCCATATTCCAGAACTCCCAGGTCAAGGAGAAAGCCAGAAAGAAACAATTCAAATATTATGGAGCCACAGTCAGGATTACATAAGATTTAGCACCTTCTACCTTAAAGGATCAGAAAGCTTATAATATGATATTCCAGAGAGCAAAGGAGTTGGGATTACAACCAAGAATCACCTACCCAGTGAAAGTGAGTATAATTTTTTAGGGCAAAAATGGATATTCAGTGAAACTGAGGACTTTCACGCATTCCTGATGAAAAGATCAGAGTTGAACAGAAAATTTGATTTTCAAATACAAAACTCAAGGGAATCACGAAAAGGTAAATAGGAAAGAGAAAACAAGGGATTCAACAAGATTAAACTATTTACGTCCCTACACAGGAAGATGATTCTTAAAATTCTCAAGAGCATTATCACTGTTAGAGCAGTTAGAAGGGGTATATAAATAGACAGAGGGTGTGGATATAAGTTGATTTTGATGGGATGATACCCCACCCTCCAAAAAATTAAGGGGTCAAAAAGAGGATTGCACTGAGAAAAGAGGAAATAAAGAGGTAGAATGGAGTAAATTATCTCCTATGAAGAGGCATAAAAGACCTATTACAGTGCAGAGAAAGATGGGGGCAGGGCATCTCTTGAAACTTCCCCTCATCAGAATTGGCTCAGAGAGGAGAAAACATACATACACAGATATAGATATCTATTTTACCCTATAGGGAGGGGAGAGAGATAGTAGAGGCGGAAAGACTGACAGAAGGGAGGAAAAACTGAGGGAGGCAGTAGTCAGAAGCAAAAACTGTTGAGGAGGGACAGGGTGAAAGGAAAGAGGGACAGAGACAGAGACAGAGAGGCAGAGAGGGGGGAAATAGAGGGAGGGAGATATTTTGATTGATTGAACACATCCAACCCATTCATTTCATAGAAACTGAGAGGTTGCTGAAGCTTTTGATGGAAATGACTAGAAAGAATTAGTATCACTAAATTGTGATGATCCAGAATTAACTCAGTAAAGAATCTACAGCAAGTCTAAGGGGAACTTCTTGAGAACCCCATGAAAGAGAAGAAAAAGACTTTGAGTAACTGAGAGCTGTGAGCTATCCTTTTGCCACCTGTGCTCTCTAATCTAGAATGGACTTTCTTTTGGCCTCTGTACTCATGGGAACATGCGTCACGGACTTTTGTGGGGAATGTTTTATAACAAAGATTTTTTATTTTTACCACTCTGGCATAACTGGAGTCTGGATTATGTACAGACCGTCTGAGATGGCATCTCCCCATATGGAGAAACTGAAGAGTCTTGTTTCTTAGACAGCCATGATGATATGAAATGGAAGTGCCTTGGACAGATCATAGCAAATGTATAGACATTCTGTAAGTGGTTTCAATCTGTTAACCATATGGTTAGGAGGAGCCTTTTTCAAATAGCTACATAGCCAGAACTTTGGGAGGTAGGGAGAGAACCTTTAGAAAAGCCTGAGTCCACCTGAGCTTAGGATCTCTGACCATCCCTTCTTTATTTGTACTCCAGCGATTTGACTCCTCTGCTCACAGGGTCAGGTGAGAAACATTGAGGCCTTTGGTCCTTGGCATCTGCATTAGATCTTCTCTGTTCCGGACGAAAGGAGTAGTGAAACCACTCAGGAATTTCAAAAGGTCATGAGGGTGTCCTGATGTCCCAACACTCCAAAATTGAGGTTTTGTAGCCAGTCTGGCATTGAAGCCCTAAGGAGCAATGAGTAACTTTTGAGAGGGACCATCATTGCCCAGTCTAAACAATAACTGAGAAAAGAATAGAGCAGCAACAATATTTCTTTTGAATATGAAACATCCCATTTGGCAGGATCAATGCTATGTAGGAAAATGAGCTAAATTGAGCCTATTCTTCCCCACCCCATCCCCCAGAGATAGAGGCGCTATCAAGGAGAATATGGCCTCTAGGTATTATGAAAAAATATTTGTACGTATTCTTGCTATATCTTCTAAATAAATATCACTTTGTAAAAGCTAATTGATGTTAAGTAGTTAATTGGAACTGGGGCTGTAGTCTCTGGCACCTGATAGTGGGGGGAACATAGCCAGTGGGGATTTGAGCAGATGGCAATAGAGAAGAGACAACCCAAACTCCTCAGGGGACCCTAGAATCCTGAGCAGCACATTTAGCCTGCCTAGCTGTGGGATAGTGGGCCAGGGCAGACTTGCTACATTAGTAAGTACTCCTTTCTCTAAAAGCTATTTAAGACTGGCTGTCTAAAATCTTTCTCAACTGATAATCTTGGGAGTAAGCACACCAATGGGGATTTAGGAGCTATTGTGCCTGAAGGGTCCACCCTAGCCTTTCAGTGCTGCTGCTGGAGCTCAGAGAAGGAGCTGAGCTCTGGGGACCCAACTCATCAGGACAAGTGGGAATTGTAATAGTTAACTCAGAGCATGTGTTAAATATAAAGTGCTTTAAAGTTTATAAAACCTTTTTATTAAGTAGCTTAACACACTGCCTGGAACGTAGTGGGCACATAATAAATGCTTATTCCATCTATGCATTCTCACTTCAAGTTAGAGAGTAGAAAGAATGGCCCCATTTTACAGAGGAGTAAATTGAGGTTGAGAGGTTTAGTGACTTGCTTAGGATCATAGAGATAGAAAGTATAAATGTCAAGAACCGAACCCAGACCTCCTGGTTCAACTCTATCACATCAGCTCTCTAATAAGAGTTTACATTTTAAAAGCATTTAGTGGTTACAAAGTGCTTGCACAAATCAGCTTCATCTGGTCCTCACAACAACACAGTGAGAAAGAGTGTCAGTGTAACCACCATATTTTCAGATATAAGGAAACTAATGTTCAGAAATGGTAAATGTATTGCCCAAGGTCACACATATAACTTTCAGAAGAATTCTCTCTGGAACCATGCGTTTTCATCCTTACCCCACCCATTTTCCACCCTGATGCTTCTCCTGTTGCTTTTCCTCCACTCTCCAAATTGAACCACTAGAGGCCGTACCTGGAAGGAGCTAAACCACACCACTCTGATCTCCTTCATGCTATGTATTCTCTTCCATGCCCTTATAGAACACTCTGAGAACTCTAATGAAATCACCACTACCATTGCCTCTAGAAAGAAGGTTTTAACATGTTGATCTATTGTTTCACTCACCACCATTTCAAATTCCCAGATCATAACCCTGGCCACCGTTCCTGTAAATGTTGTATTCTATGTTAGATTGTAAGCTCTTTGAGAACAGCAGCTGTTTTGCTCTATATTTGTATCCCTAGCACCTAGCACAGTGCTTGGTCTGAGGCAGGTTCTTAATAAGGGCTTTTAATTCATTCACTTCATTAGTTATCTATGCAGTTGACTATTAAATCTTACTCTCCACCAATTACACCTATATAAAATCAGGTCATAACTAGTCAATTGATTTAAAATTACAACTTAAATGATGTGGAATTCTTTATAAATTTTTATTTATTTTTAATTTATGGAATAAAACAAGCATTTCCATAATAAAGTATAATAAAAAGATGATTGCACATGAAACCACATATCTATTATGTACAACTTTCTATTCTTTTTTGAATCTATATTAAAGTTATCACATAAATTTCTTCTTTTTCTTCCCTCCCCCCACTCTAGAAATGACTACCATTAGACACAAATATGTGTGTTTTATATATATTATATGTGCATTTAAATATATAATATATATAATCATTCTACCTATAAATATATCATATATCATATATTATATATATAAAATCTTTCTATACCTACTTCTACTTATCACATCTTTCTCTGGATGTAGATAACATTTTCCTTCATGTGTCCTTTGTAGTTAATTTAGGTATTTATAATAGTCTAAATTACTCAGTTATTCTTAAAACAATACTGCTGTCACTGTATACAATGTTCTCTTGTTCCTGCTCGTTTCACTTTTTATTATTTCACACAAACCTATTCACGTTTTTCCAAGATCACCAAGCTCATCATGTCTGATAGCACAGTAACATTCTATCAAAATCATACACCACAACTTGTTCAACCACTCCCCAGTCGAACATCTTCACAGTTTCCAGTTCTTTGCCACTACATAGAGAGCCGCTATAAATATTTCAGTACATATAGGTTCTTCTCCTTTTTCTCCAATCATCTTTGGAAGTAGACCTAGTAGTGGTATTACTGGGTCAAAGGGTATAGGCAGTTTGATAACTCTTTGGCCTTAATTCCAGATCGCTCTCCAAAATGGTTGGATTAATTCACAATTCCACCAACAATGAATTAGTGTCCCAATTTTTCCACACCTCCAACATTTGTTGCTTTCCCTTTCAATCATTTTAGCCAATATGATAGGTATAAAATGATATCTCAATATCTCAAGATTGTTTTAATTTGCATTTCCCTAGTCGATAATGATTTAGAGCATTTTTATATGACTATAAATTGTTTTGATTTTTTCATTAGAAAATTGCCTGTTCGTACTCATTGACCATTTATCAATCAGAGAATCACTTGTATTCTCATAGATTTGACAAAGTTCTTTATATATTTATGCATAAGACCTTTCTCTGAGATACCGTCTGTAATTTTTCCCTCAATTTTCTGCTTTCCTTCCAAACTTGACGACATCTGGTTTTTTTGTACAAAAATGTTTTTTGAAGGGGGAAGGCAGGGCAATTGGGGTTAAGTGACTTGCCCAAGGTCATACAGCTAGTAAGTGTGTCCAGTGTCTGAGGCCGGATTTGAACTCAGGTCCTCCTGACTCCAGGGCTAGTGCTCTACTCACTGCAGCACCTAGCTGCTTCCATACAAAAACTTTTAATTTTATGTAATTGAAATTATCTATTTCACACTGCATTCTTCTCTCTATCTCTTGTTTATTCAAAAATTGTTCACCTATCCATAAGTCTGATAAGTAATATGTTCAATGTTCTTCAAATTTTCTTGTAATATTTCTCTCTTTATATCTAGGTCTTATACCCATTTTGACCATAGTAGTACCAGATCTTAAACTATGTTATAAAGCAGTGATTATCAAAACTAGTACTGACTAAGAAACAGAAAGGTAGATCAACAGAAAGGAGTAGACATACAATTTACAGCAACAAATAAATACAGTAACCTTGTATTTGACAAGTGTAAAGACTTAAGATTTTGGGATAAGAATTCATTATTCGGTAAAAAATTGTTGGGAAAATTGGAAAGCAGTATGTCAGAAATTGGAATTCTACTATCATGATAGTTATCATAAAGTTGTAACTGGTATAGGACTGCTGCTTCTAAGTCCCACTATCTTAACTTCTGCTGTTGTGTTGAATTTTTCAGTTGTGTCTGACTCTTCGTGACCCCATGGACCACAGCAAGTCAAGTCCTTCTATCCTCCACTATCTCTCAAAGTCTGTCCAAGTTCATGTTCATTGTTTCCATGACACCATCTACCCATCTCATCTTTTGCTGTCACCTTTTCCTTTTCCTTTCAATCTTTCCCACCATTGGGGTCTTTTCCAATGAGTCCCCAATGAGTTCTCATTTATTATGTGACCAAAGTATTTAAACTTCAGCTTCAATATTTGACCTTCGAGTGATACTGACTTATTTGATCTCCTTACTGTCCAAAGGACTCTCAAAAGTCTTCTCCAGCACTACAATTCAAAAGCATCAATTCTGCAACTTTATAATCCAACTTTCACAGCTATACATTGCTACTGGAAAAAAAAAACATAGCTTTGACCGTACAGACTTTTGTCAGGAAAGTGATGTCTCTGCTTTTTAGTATCCTTGCCAGATTGGCCATAGCTTTCCTTCTAAAGACCAAGCATCTTTTGATTTTATGGCTGCAGTCACCATCTACAGTGATCTTTGAGCCCAAGAATATAAAATCTGGCACTGTTTCCATATCTTCTCCCTCTAGTTGCCAGGAAGTGACGGGACCACTCAGCAAGATCTCCGTTCTTTACTGAGCTTTTACACTCTCTTCTTTCACTCACCAAGCTGCTTCTTAATTGCTCTTCAATTCCTGCCCTCAGAGTGGTATTGTCTACTTACCTGAGATTGTTGATATTTCTTAATAATCTTAATCTTGATAATTTTAACTCCGGCTTTTGAGTCATCCAGCCTGGTGTTTAGCAAGATGTACTCTGACTATAAGTTAAATAAAGAAGATGACAACATAGAACCTTGTCGTACTCCATCTGAAACCAATCAGTTGTTTCATGTTCAGTTCTAATACTGTCAATTCAATGGAAACAAATATGCTTTAATTTAATCTCTAGATGATGGCACCAATCCTGAGTGAAAGACTACCTACTTCTGGTAACTTCATAGGATTATAGTTTTTTTACTTGAGAAGAACTTTAGAGTTCATAGACAAACTCCCTCGTTTTATAGATGAGGAAATCGAAGCTAAGAAGAGATAAGTGACTTGATCAAAGTCACATCATAAGTAAGTAGCAGAGCTTGGATTTGAATTTAGGTTCCCTAATTCTAAATTGTTTCTGCTGCGCCACATATGTGGGACCATATAGATCAATTTGGACAGAACATTAAGCATGTGAAGAACATTGTAGAAAAAAGTAGGAATTGTCTGTGATGCCTAGATACCAATGTGTTTTTAACAGACTTATGGTTTCATTCACACGAAAAATTTCCAATTAAAAAATTCTTCTACCCATACATTGATTGTTGTTGTCCTTGGTTCTTAAAGAAGAACAAAATGACATCATTATGCTAGAGTCAAGATTCAATGTGTCTGACTGCGGCTGATCAGGCCAATACAAGCTCAGAATGCTCTACCACAGGTCGAGCAAAAATAGTCCGTGTGAACATTTGGGGTGGATACTCCAAACTGGCGCATCTTGTGTTTCCTTTGAGCTGCTTCAATTCTGCTTTGCTCATAGAGCACAGCACCTTCTCTGATGTGGGAACACCATGCTGAGTAGTCTCCCATATCACACAATCAGTTCCAAAGTTCCTGAGAGAGATTTTGTGAGTGTCCTTGTATCACTTCTTCTGACTGCCATGTGAACGTTTGTCCAGTGTGAGTTCTCCATAAAATAGTCTTTTTGGCAAGCGTATGTTTTGCATTCGAACAATGTGGCCAGTTCATCAGAGTTTCACTCTCTGAAGCAGAGTTCGAATGCTTGACAGTTTAGTTTGAGTAAGGACCTCTGTGTCCAGTACCTTATCCTGCCAGGTGATCTTCAGAATCTTCCTAAGACAATTCAAATGGAAGTGATTCAGTTTCCTGGCATGGCGCTGGTAGACTGTCCAGATTTCACAGACATGCAACAGTTAGGACAGCACCACAGCTCTGTAGACCTTTAATTTGGTAATCAGTCTAATACCTCTTCTCTTCCATACTTTCCTTCAGAGCCTCCCAAACACTGAGCTGGCTCTGGCAATGCATGCATCAACCTCATTATCAATGTGTACATCCCTGGAAAGTACACTACTAAGGTAAGTGAACTTATCCACAGCATTCAAAACTTCTGCATTTGCTGTAACTGATGGTTCCATGTATGGATGGTGTGGTGGTGGCTGATGGAGTACCTGTGTTTTCTTGGTGTTAATTGTTAGGCTAAAATTAGCACAAGCAGCAGAGAAGTGGTCCATACTTCATTACATCTCAGCTTCAGAGGCTTCATTGAGTGCACAATCATTTGCAAACAGGAAATCATGCACCAATACTTCCTCTACTTTGGTGTCAGCTTGACATAAATGAATAATTTGAACATAAATTGAAGACATAAATTGTCTTGTCAATTGTCAATAAATTGTCTTGTCAATAAATTGTCAAGACATAATATGTCTTGACATAAATTGAAGAATTTATCATCAGTGCAGTAGTTGGCCTTGATGCCAAGTGAATCCACATTGGAATCATTTGATGACATGGCTGAAAACATCATACTAAAAAGCATGGGAGCAAACACACACTTTGTTTCACTCCATTGATGACCAGGAAGGCACGAGAGCATTGTCCATTATCTAGAACCTGGGCAAACATGCTGTCATGAAATTGACTTACAATACTGATGAACTTCTCCAGGCAACCAAATTTTGACATAATTTTTGGTAAACTCTCATGATTAACAGTATCAAAGGCTTTGGTCAGCTCTACAAATGTTGTATTCAGACTTTTATTCTGCTCCTGGTATTTTCCCTTGAGTTGTTGGGCAGCAAACACCATATCAACTGTTCCTCGGCCCTTTCTGAAGCCACACTGGCTCTCAGGTAGATAACCATCTCCCAAGTGAAGGATCAGCCTATTAAGGAGGACTCTGGCATGAATCTTGCTAGCAATGACTAACAGAGACCCCCCTGCAATTGTCACAGGACAATCTATTTCCTTTAGCTTTATAAAGATGGACAATGGAGGCATCGTTGATCTCCTGGGGGATAACCTCCTCTTGCCATATAACCTGGAAAATTTCAGCCAGCTTTTCTATAAGGAATGAACCCCCTACCTTGCAAATCTCAGCTGGAATAGAATCAGTACCAGGTGCTTTGCCACATGAAAAGAGCCTAATGGCATTCAAAACCTCACTGGTATAAATAAAGTGACCTGGAACTCTTTATACCGGAAAGTAAATATGACTACATGGATTTCATTGAAACTTGGTGGATGGTGGCTCATGAATGGAATACAGTAATAGAAGTATACAACTGTTCAAACAGACCATATTAGAAAGAAGGGGTAGTGGAGTGGTGTATTGTAAAGATAACTATGTACATGAAATCCATGAACTTGGTAAGGATTATTTGGATGAGGATGAAAGGAGGGAGACAAAAAGGCAATATCAAGATGGTTACAGATCATCAGGTCAGCCTGAACAGCCAAGTGCTGAGCTCTTGATATTAACACAAGAACAGGATAGAGTTATGTTACTTCAACTATCCAGACATCTTCTGGAGATAGATTCCAGTTAAAAATGTAATAGCTGATAAATTCTTTTAGTTGCCTTGCTAATCATTTCAGAAAGTGGAGGAAGCAACAAGAAGGGCTGCTATTTTACTCTGGAAATGATCCTTATTGATAAGGAGGGACTAGTTGGTGAAGTAGAAATGCAAAGAACCTTGGTAGTCAATGAACAGATCACATTAGAGGTCATAATGGATTGGGAAGAGAACATGGATAGAGTCTGCTCTAGGAGAGTGAGTCTCAAAAAGTTCAGAGATGGAGGAGGCAGAATGGCATAAGGTTCTACAAGTGGCATAGTTCTGAAGAATAAAATGCTGGCAATGGGATTGCACTTGAGCCCACTGACAAAGGAAAAGCTAAGGTGTTTAAAGAGATAGACATGACTGCAGCAGTTGTTCACACAGATTTTTTTTAAATCTGTCTAAGACAAAAGTATGCATAAGTAACTGAGGAAGACTATCAGAGAGTAGCAAGGATAACTCTTAAGAATTAGCCAGAAAGCTAAAGTCTAATACATACTAAAGTTAATAATAGTGATAATAATAGCTAACATATTTCTAGTGCTTACTGTGTGCTGGGCTCTGTGCTAAGCGCTTGACGATTATCTCATTTGGTCCTCACAACAGCCCTGAGAGACAGATGTTATTGTTATGCCCATTTTACAGATGAAGAAACTGAGGCAAACAGAGGTTAAGGCAACTTTTCCAGAGTCACACAGCTAGTAAAAAAAAAACTGGAAGCAAAAAACAAGGGGTTTGGCAAACTGCTTTTTCCAACCTCTCTCTTTATTACAATGGAGGTCAGAGAGGATATTTGGAAATTTGGAAACAAATGTAACATAACATAAGAAGAAAAAGCATCAATTAGTATTTTCAAAAGCATTCAGTAGATAGTTTAAGCTGAATGCTCCTGGTTTTTTTGTTTTTGTGTTTGTTTCTCATGGGTTAAATTAGAAAAAGTGCTTGAATCTATGGTCAAAGGCACTGACTTCTTATCCTGACTCTGTTTCAAATAATATTAATATTTAATAATAACACTTTAGACGTTTGTAGAGCACTTTAGACAAATGTATCTCTCTTGATGTTCCAACAAACCTGTGGGGTAGATGCTATTCTTATTCCCCATTTGAAAGATAAGAAAACTAAGCCTATAACTTGCCGAGGGTCACACAGCTAGTAAGAACCTGAGGCAGGATTCAAACTGAGCTCTTCCTGGTCCAGCACTCTAGCCATTGTGCCAACCAAGCCTGTGTTGCCTTTGAAGACTATATGATCCGTAAGGTTTCTTCCAGCCCTAAATCCTGCGATCCATTCTAGAAATGATGCTAATCTCTGGGCCTCTGCTATCTTAATGAAGCACCATTTATCAGCTGACAGTCACCAGAAGTGAAGGCAAAGGATCCGTGAGGAATTTTTAAAAAAAAAAACCTATCTCACAATTGGCCTGAAATCTCCCCATTACTTTGACCACATTTTGGGGTCCCAGGCTAGTTCAATGGTGATGAACAGGTATGGCCTGAGAAGAACTTGGGTAGAGTGCTGGACCTGGAGGCATGAAGACACATCTCTGTAAGTTCAAATCTGGCCTCAGACACTTCCTAGCTGTGTGACATGGGCAAGTCATTTAGCCCTCTTTGTCTCAGTTTTCTCATATGTAAAATGAGCTGGAGAAATAAATGGTAAACCCTTCCAGTATCTTTGCCAAGAAAACCCCAAATGGGGTCAGGAAGAGTCAGAGTTGACTGAACAACAACAAAAAATCAACCTAATTATAGTAGGAACAGGACTAAGTCATCATGGTATCTTCAAAGAAGCTAATTTTTTAATTGAATCCCTTAATTTTAAAAAGAATCTTAACCCTTTGGCAAGTTTTCTTCTAACACCTACCTCAAATTTTTTTTTCTGTATTCAGAATCAACCTTTTGCTCTCCCAAGACAAATGGCATAATATGAGTGCCTTCCATACTATCACCATTTGTTTGGGTGAAAAAGAGCCATTTTCCAAACTCAAGAGTTAAGGGGAAGATAACTTACAGAAGGACTCTGTTAATATTATTTGGCATTACAAATGACCTTGCATCATCATTTAGCCAAGAAAAAGCCTTACATGGCTTATCTTTACTATCTAATAGGGTTCATTTGAATAAAACTGAAATATACAATACAGCTAGTCAATACTCAAAAGCTAATTCTCAAGGAAAGGCTGAAAAGAAATGCAAAAACTGCCTTGCTAGTTACCTGTCTCCAAACATTAACTTTCCTGTTACATTGTCCAAATACTCCAAATTGAATTTACTCCATGTATTATTATTTGATACATCTAAAACAGCAGCATTAAGTAACTTAAGGACTGGGACCTAATAATATCAGGCCAGTAGGGGAAATGCTGGTTTCTCTTCATTCTGACTCTGCCCCTCATTTGTTTTGGTTTCTTAACCACTATGTGTTCTTTTTTCAAGATGACTTCTTCCCTTGACACTAGTTACACCTTTGAGGGAAAGGGGGGGAGATGGACACTGAAACAAGAGAGCCCCCCCACCCTCTCACAAAGCGGTACGGAGTCGCCTTTTTTCGAAGAATAAAGCATAGTAAAAGCAGGAAAGTGGTGAATGTGGAATGTAGTATTTTTATCTAGTGAGAAATTTTTAAGTGAAAACGTTGGAGTGGTTTTTCATCAATCCAGATAAACTGTGATTATGCCTGTGTCTATATGATGCCAAATATACTAAAGGAATCACCCAGATATTATTCTATATGATATCATGTAGAAATAGCTTATGATGAAAAAGTTTCATAGTCAAAAGAGATTATATATTGTAAAACAATTTGCAAACCTTAAAGTGCTATATAAATGTTAGCCATCTGCCTCCTCCTCCTCATCATTATTCTACCCCCAATACACCTAGAATCTGATTAGTGCAGATAAGGACTCTGTGAAATGGTCACATTATTTAAATTTGCACCTCATATTTCCACTGGGGTGGAACCAATTGCCATATTTTACATATTTATAACTTTGAATAGTGTGAATCCAAATAATGTGACCTCTTTGCTCACAGGATTCCTTGTTCACACTAATTGGGATCTGGTTGGGTATGTGTGTGTATCATTATATTAAAGAACTTGGGGGAAAATTCATCAAAATTGTGACATGTTTGGCTAGTACAGCTTGGTGCTTGTAAGCACTTGCTTCCTTGCCTTGTCTTTCTAATCTGATATTCCTCCTCCCCTTTAAATGAAAGTGCTAGATGCACTTTTTATTGGTGGATAGTGTAGAACTTAAGTCTCTCTCTCTCTCTCTCCCTCCCTCCCTCTCTCTCTCTCTCTCTCTCTCTCTCTCTCCCTCTCTCTCTGTCTATCACATGTCTCTCTATCTGTCTGTCTCTGCCTCTCACATTTCTCTGTCTTTTTCACATTTCTCTCTGTATATGTGTGTCTCTCTCTCTCTGTCTCACATTTCTGTCTCTCTCACATTTTTATCTCTGTCTCTATCTCTCTGTATGTGTGTTTCTCTGTCTTTGTGTCACTCTGTTTCTGTCTCTCTCTGTCTCTGTCTCTCTGTCTCTCTGTGTCTCTGTCTGTCTCTGTCTCTGTCTTTCTCTCTCTCCCTCTTCCTCTCTGAAATTTCAGAACCACCACTCAAAAAGTACCCAGTATATCAACTTATCTTACCTTCTAGGAAATTTAATTGAGCACTTTGGAAATAGTATCTAGATTTAGAGTTGAAAGGAACCTTAAAAGTCATCTAATCCAACTTTCTCATTTTACAAATGATGATATTGAAGCTAAGAGAGATTGAGTGACTTTCCCAAAGTCACACAGCCAATAAGCAGCAAACCCAGTTCCTTCTACAACAAATCCAGTATTCCTGTTGCTGCATCCTACCTATTTATATATATGCACATCTGAAGTTGGTCATTTCCCCAGGAGGAGCTAAAACTTGAGAAAAATCAGACTCATTAACTTGTGCCTTTCTTTTTTAAAAGAAAGCATCAACAGTGGAGGAAAACAGCAACTTTCAAAAACTTCTCTGATTAATATAGCCAGTTCCAATGCTGACAAGAAAAAGGCATCTGGTATAGAACAGATACTTACTAAATGCCCTTTACCCATTTTGTGAGGTGTCTCCCTCCATCTCTCTGGGGAAGTGATATCTGACTGTACAATCTGATCAGAGTTGACCCATGAATTCTCTTACCATTAAACTGTTCAGTCTTGGAAAGCCATATGGGTTTTGTGATATGTACCCGAGACCTTAGGGGACTGGAAAAAGATCAAGTTAATGTGTCCCTGACACGCCATTCTAATCTGAAATTTGAATTCTCTTCTTGGAAATTAATTGAATCAGAAAGTCTATAAATCAGTGGCACATACACACCTAAAGTGATAGCAAAACAGCTGTTTTGTTCGTACTATAGAGTAAATCAATGATGTGATTTAATTGAATTAATGAGACACTTGTTAAGACTTCTGGCTCTGAAACACTACCCCCATAGTCCTTCAACAACCAGAGTTTAAGTGTTAGCAATAGAAGGGGTGGAGGGGGGAGAGGAATATGTCTTAAAACCAGCAAAGAGCCAGGGATCCTTGCAATTTAGCAGGAGGGTCATTTGTCCTGGGGCACTATTTAATCAAACTGAAGAGGGGCTCCTCCAAGTGTGTTTATTCCCACTGAATATTCTTTAAAAGCAGAGCCCCACTGCCTCAAGAGTGGAGCAGGGTAGAGCCTGACAAAACCATATGGTCTCCTAGATCTGGAAAGTTCAAGGGAATGCCCTGGTCCTATTATCTATCCTTTGCTAGCAGCGGTATATGCACCCACCTATCAGAGTCTAGGAAAAGAGGCTTTTTCTTCTTGGAGTAAATAGAGATCGGCTTTTCTTTTCCCTGTTCAAAATGTGTGGGATTTTAGAACACAGTGCTAGACAAGCTCTATACCTGATTGAAATAACCCAAGAGGAAGATACATATTGAAGGCTGAATTCAGAAAGCTCTGTGAAAGTACATCTGTTTTATATGAGACACACAATCTGTCTCATTCCAACCTGCATTTCTGGGTCACTTGAGACATTTAAACTGCACTTATAATTAACAGCTATTTTTAAACAGCGAAAAAATAGAGCACTGGTAAGGTACAAAAGCATTAAAATTGCCCCAGTTTCGCTTTTCAATAGGACACACCACCGCAATATGCTTCAAGATCAAAGAGAGTTCAGAAAAAAGAGACAGCCCGATCAGTGGGGATAAATTGTTCCCATTATGATGGTGTAAGAATAGGGTTCTTTCAATTGAAACAATTTAATAACCACATTCATTACATTGGTGTCCACTTGGTTTTATCTGAGCAGTTTTTGCATAACTGGGGAGCAAGTTCAATTGAGCTTATTCTCTAGAAATTAAGATGTGCAGGGTTTGACATTCAGAAATTAAGCACTAATAGTCGGCAAAGCAGTTGTCTTGAGATTCCCCCTGGATGTAGCTAGATCTGCCTACCACTAATTATGTCAAATGCAAATGTAGTCTCTAAAAGACATACCCAAAAAAAATTTCATTAGCTCATTTCAAGGCAGTTAGGGTTACACAAGTGTGATGACAGATATCAGAGTCTCTTCTTTGAGAGTGTTTATAAAATCACTTTGCAAAGCATTACTTAAGTAACATAAGTATAGCACTGCCATCTGTAAACTTTTTTTTTCTTCAATAAGAAAAAGATTTTTCAGTCTTGCCCTCTAATGTTCTGCATGATCAAGACAAGCAAAGAGAATCACGAGGAATACATTGCAAGTGCCAGTTTGACAAAGAACAAGGGAGTCATTGATCAAACAAAAAGATCTCCAGGGCTGACTTTAACAGCGGACACCTACATATGAGAAAAGAGTTGAATTTCCTGCCAACCAGCGTTCCTGAGAAGAGCAAAGTCTGCCAGTTCTCAACTGCACATTATTTGTCACTGGAACGGTCATTTATCCTTGGGTACTCTAAAAAATGGAAAGTGGCAGGGGGTCAGGAATGGAAAAATGAAAATGGCACAGCCTGGTGGCCCCCACCATATCGACTCGAATCTTAGTGCATACACCTGATCAGCTTTGGCCCTACTGCCTCTCAGAACTTCCAGACTCAAATGATCCACCAGCCAGAGCCTCCCCCAACAACAAGGACTGCCACCACCATGCCTGACTGGCAATAGACTTGTACAAATCATTGGAAAGATAAATAAGACATACAGATCAATAAATAAATGCCAGTCTGAAAAAAATCAAACTGTAGCATTCCCAACCAATTAAGATGTTATTTACTGCTTATATGATTATAAGTTTGATGCTTCCCTTATTTGTTTCCACACTACAGGCATTTGTTTTGTTGAAAGATACGTAACTGATTTGTAAATAGAAAATGATATAGATAGATTTTATGTCCCATAAAACTGTTAATCTGTGCTCCACATTAAATATATAGTACATTTTTTATTTAGACACTGAACTAGTATAATTAAAATAAAGTATGCCTGCTTAATTTTTTTTCCAGTAAGTCATTTCCAACCATAGAGATCAAATAACAGTGCAACTGCAGCATGAAATGTGGTTATAATAGCCTGAGACCACATTTCCTGAAACTAAAACATGGGAGATAATAGTGTGAAGGTACAAATTAAATGCAAATAAAACAGATTCCCTATTGTTGTTAATCCCTGGATTGGGTTTCAGTGAGGAAATTAGCTGTAATGTTTAACCTTTCTCTATAGTAATCATTGACATGTTATCAGTTACATTTTGAGATCTTTGATGGAGAAGTGTTTAAGATGACCTGTCCCATCCACCTCAGGAAGACAGAATCAAAGTGGCCTGGGGCAAGTCAAATAAGAATATATTGTCCAGGCTGCCTCTAGAACACCATTGGTAGTCAACAAATATTTACCGACCTGCTTTATAATCAATGAACATTTCTGCACAAGCTACTTTCATTTGCCCAATAGGAACATGTTTTACTTGGAGTTGTACTCATGGCAGTAAGTCCCATCTTAGAAGGCAACTGCTCTGAAAACATCTCAGCTTTTTACACCAAAGCTGTCCTGGCATGCTTGCAATACGCTCAATGGCTTTCTCTGCATATGAAAGAAACCACGTGCCATCTTAGAGGGAGGAAATATGGGGTTGGGGCAATATGACTGTATCAGAGTTGGCAAATATAATTTTAAGCAAACTTAGCAGAATCACCATTTCTCTCATCTCAGTGTCACATGGACCTTACTACTCATATTTAAATGCTCACTGGGTAATTTGTTTCTTTGGATTTTCAGATACATTGATATGAGAAGTCATTTTGATGAGATTATAGAGTCATACTGAAGAAGGAACTAAGTTACAACTTGTGAGTTTTCTGGTAAACAGTTTCTTCCTTAACTTCTATAAAATGGCATTCATAATTCTACAGCTTAAAGCCTTCTCTTGACTCTCAGAACAGTAAAAGTTCCTGGCATAGCCCTGTTTCTTCAGTGGTAGTGGTAGTGTGTCTTCGAAAAAACTGTGTGTGTGTGTGTGTGTGTGTGTATTATATGTGTGTGTGTATTTATGTATCTATATGCATTTTTTCTCCTCCATCAGTGCATGTAAAAAGCTCTGTATTCTCTTTCCTGACCTTGAGGCTTCATCAAATTCAGAAGCTATGAAATGGTCATTCTTTACAAAGCTGATCCAAGTTTCATCTTTACTCCTTGGCTTTTTGTAGTCCATATATTCACTGATGGGATATGTTGGGAAACTGAATTAAAAGGCAACTAAATTCCAAAGATGCTTTCTACTTTGACAAATGTCAAATGATAGTGTGTGAAGACAGACTCAACTTTCCCAAGCATCAATTATAGTGAAATTGGAATCATTTCAATATCTCTTGGTCAACTTCTCAAGATCCGATTCCTTTAGAGGAAAATGCTAACAAAGTATCACACCATAATTTGACTAGATAATATTGCAGGAATGGCATTAGATTAGGAACATGCCCTACTCTTGGCCAAGAAAATTTAGTTACCCTCATAGAAGATTTATTTTCCAGTCATCTGAGCACACCCCAGAAGCTCCTTCCACCACCCAGGCACTCCCCCTGAAAAACACTGATGTGAAGGAAACAGCGGAATAAGGAATAAAACCCAAGGCACCCAGGAAATTTTTAGACAGACTCTTTCCTCTACATTTGGACTTCAGAAGGCAAGATGTCCCAGAATGACAGTGTCATGCCAAAAACATTAATGTTACAGCATGAAATAATATCATTCCATAGGAGGTAATAAAATCACGAATTATGTCAAATTGTATTTGGTTCATGGATGTTGCTGTGCTTTTCTCATGGGCAGATACAGCTCACAGGCACTAGAACACCTGCCTGTCTCCATCGGAAAATTAAAGTAGTGTGCACAAACATCAGTCTAAGAAATTACAGGAGAGTGTGTAGGGAAATGAAAATGTGTAGTGTTATATATACCTCTCCTGTAGATGCGGAATATCTCTTGCTGCAATGGAACATCATTTTTCTGCCAGCCGCCTGCTCATGTTAGAAAGAACCATTAAGCCATTTACCAGTGGTGGCTTCTACCCCTGTTAGGTAATAGAAGATGCTAAAATTAACTTGATGCTTGCTATATAGTGCTGCCATTATGGACTCTAGCCATTAAGTGGTTTGGGGTCATTGGTCGTCACAGTTAATGTGGGGAATCTATTCTTCTTTAAGTTAAATGTTCAGGAGCAGCGCCTCCTGAAATGTGCCAGATTCATAACTGCTCCACGTATCTCTCTCGTGTGTGCCCGTGTCCGTGCGCACGGTGTTACTTTCATTCATTTATACAGGCCAAGAGGACAGAGTGCATTTTGAGAAGTTGATATAAAGTACTTACAGGTGCCATTGTGTAACAAAGTTGTTTAAGAGTCTGGGAAAAATGCAGTACAAGGAAAATGCAAATCTGCATAAGCCTCCTTGTGATTTAACCCTTTTGGAGCTGGAGTGCTCTGCGAGAAAACGCTGCCTTTCAGGCGGCAAGGGAGCCTGCCTGCACGGCAAACGGAATCATCCCTTATGAATGCTCCAACCTTGGCAATAATGTGTTCAGTTAATCTCCACAGCGTAGAGCCATCCCCTCAAAAAGTAATTCACTTCTTTAAAAACTAGGAGGAAAATAAATATGGTGCAGTAAAATTGTGGAGCAGAGGAATCTATCTGGACATTTCACAAAACATTTCATTATGCTGATAATTCCCAGAAGTGCTCTCAAGAGCGCTTTAAGCCGAGGATTACAGCACTGGATCTGATGGACTTTTTTTGTAGCCCCTTTAAAAGGCAGTGAACCGTTTTTCTATTTTATTTAAATAATGCCCCTTAAAATGGATTTTTAGAGGTATAATAACTCCTTAAGAGTCAGTTATGCTAAACAGTTTCTCTTGATAGAAATGTTGTAAAACTCGTTAACTGCACAATTTCAGATGCCGGCTTGGTGAACACTAACTGACATGTGAATGACCAGAGTTTGTAAAAATAAATTGAAATAGTTGTTGTATCACACAGCTAGCAACGCATAAGCTGGAGGCCACGAGGGGCTCCAATCTGACAGAAAATTACTTCAAGATGAATGAAAAGTGCTTGTTTCTTTTTATTAGTTTTTAGAGAACAATGAAAATGTTGAATTGTTTACAGAAGGGCTGATTAAATGTGGTCAGTAGGGCCATGTCCCTGCTGCTAACTGTTTAGCCTGCTCGGCCACCCCACCACCCCCACTCGCCATGCCCCCCCACTCTCCCCTTTCCCCCCTATTCTCCCCTCCCCCCACACACCCTTTTCTCTCTACCACATGCATCTTCTTATAGGCTATTATGGCTGCACATCTGTGTGTGAAATGTGCTCATTCTGACATTCCACTGTGGCTCTGAGCTGTGGAGTCCTTTGTTAGGTAAAACACTGTTGTCAAGCCTAACAAGCAGGTCATGCAATTTTGCTGGACACTTGGCAGCAGAGAATAGCCCACTATGAATTGCTTCGACATCTAACAGTGCTCGGTTCCATATTGGAATACCTATGTATTTTTTTTCTCTTTGTGTAGTAGGCCAAATAGTTGCAATATTAAAAAGGAATGAAAGACCTTGATTTAAAAAAAATAGGTTGCCAGTTTAGGTTATCCTATTACAGTACTTTTGTAGTATTTATTTATATTAACTACTTTCTTTTAGTGAAGGGGAAAATGTGCGAAGTTTTTTAATTGGCCTTTTGTGTTTAAATTCTGTTTATATGTTGAACCTGAAGCCCAAGAATAGGCAAAGTCCTATGGAGCACTTGGCTTTATCTGCATGGTACAATTATTGGAGGGGGGGTCACAATTAGGGCATTTTTGGAGTGGTTAGTCTTTGTGTGTGTGTGTGTGTGTGTGTGTGTGTGTGTGCATACATCTAAATGTGTGTATATACACATATTTATATATTACATAAACCATCCTATTAAACAAAAGGTCAAAACTCACTGGCAAGTACAAGAAAAAATGGAAGAAAGTTCTGTCTTTCCCAGACAACCAACTTAAAGGAGCGAAATCCAGCCAATTTCCTTAAAAGTAAACAATCTCAGGGAAAGCAATTCACTGTTGTTTCTGTTCAACAGAAATGTCTTCTGGGCCCCACCCCCTTGCTCACCCTCAAACTCTCTCTTTCCCCTACCCAACCCCCCCCAAAATAAAAAAGTAAACAGTTCCCTTGAGGGGTGTCCCAATGCTGCCCATTCTGCTCACTCAGTCACTAACGATAGCATATACCTCTTCCAGAAAAGTACAGTCTTCTTCTCCTATCTAGAGAATGTACATTCCAGACCTATTATGTGTATAAACAATGGTATATGTAATTATCTTTCCAGGGTGGCAATTATTTCTCAGAATCAACAACCAGACTTAAAACATATCCCACCCACTCCCCTAAAAAAAAGATATTTAGGGGTCAGATGTGAGTCAATCCCACCAGTTTCTGATTTCTCACATACATGGTACCAGGCCAGTCACAAGTCAGTGCTTCTTTATGCTATGAGGTAGGTAGGTGTTTGTGGTATGAGTCACCTTTACTTCTTTCCATCTTTGCTTTTTTCCTGATTGCTCTGCCCTCCTAACCCCTACCCCCAATTCTCAAAGCCACTTTGGCTCACTGTGCTTTCTCTTAGATGGTCGGTTAAAAGATTTTACAGCTGTTAAGAAGTATTGAGCATAATGAGCCAGAGTTTATGGACTCAGTCCAGCTCTATACTATTCCATTGGGCCTAGAGAATTTCTCCCAGAAGCTCTTGGTAATGACTACAGAAGCCCACACTGGGAGTCCCAGACTTGTATTTTAAAAGACCATCATGGGCTCTGTAAGGACTGGCAAAGCCTAATAGAGTTGGATGGGTACAACAAGACAGAAGAGATAGACACAGGTAGCAAGTGAAGGAGGTGAGGTGCCGGTTTAAGGTTGGCTGAGTGGATTCAAATCTTGATTGGATGGATGATAACCTTTTAAAAATCCACTACAGATCAATAGAGATTGATACCTAGGACCCTCTGTTTCTCTTTTGCAAGGCCTTAAATGATATAATTAAAAGGAGGTAAATTTCAGTAAAGAAATAATTCCATGATAAGAGGTGTACCATAGTAAAATCATTTCCTCAAGAGGAGATCTTTGAGCAGAGAGAGGTTGAAGATGAAAAGTATAGCATCGAAGATCCTTTCCAGGAGGGGATGCCCATTTAGGACTGACAGCTTTCTAAGTTTGTGATAAGCTATGGGCCTTAACTTATCTAGCTTATTTTCAAACAAAAATGCAGTGGACCCAGAAAATATTTTCACATATGGATTTTTTTCAGCCCCTTAAATTTAAACAGTTGATGTTTCATTAAAGCTCTAAGTACAGCTTAAAGTGCTACATAATTGTGAGCTATTATTATGATACTATTACTACTAACCCATGCAACCTTTTGATGAGAAATCTGTGTTCCATTATAAAGAGATTGGTGCCTTAGTTATTTGTCATGGAGACATATTCCTTTTTTGCACTGTGTTCTTACAATTTGGTACAAATCCAGACTCTACAAAGTTTACTTTAGGCATGACTGACTGGAGGCATCTTCGGATAGAAAGTGATGGCTAGGCTCACAACACACTTTTCACTAATTAGACTCAGACTTTGGGTTGGCTGCCTTCTCCCCAGCTTTTCCCCCTTAGGGAGGTAACTGGGAACTCCAAACTGCACCAGTCACATATCTAACATCTGCCAGAGTTTGCCATCAAAGTTCCCAAAATATCGTGGGTGGGGAGAGGGGGTGGAGATCAGCATAGGACTCGGGGTCTCACATCTTCTCTGCTCATCACAGACAAGGGACAGCTGGCACTGCCAGTACTGGAATGTGCTTCCCTACATTCCTGCTACTCACAGAATCATCTCTGAGGGGCCATACTCCAATATCCCCCCTCATGCCACACTGTCTCATAGTTTGTTCTCATCCTACACCCGTTTAATAACAGATCTCAACCCCATTCTTCCTTTTTTCCCACACTCCCATTACACTTTGCTTACTCAGTAACCCCCTCCAGCTTGTCACCAGTACACCCCAGCAATACATCTCACATAAGAAATAATTGGAAAGAATTAGACCAACCTCCCCCACCCCCAGACACTGAGAGTGAGGTCTGCCTTCCCTGGTTCTCAGCCCTAAGAGAAGAACCTGAAAATGCAAACTTTGAATCCAACTGTACTGAATACTACCTAATTTAAATGTGGAAGAGATATGACTAATCTTTAATTCTGCAACAAGGACTTAAAACACGTTCTTAAATGGTTTTGGAATGAGTGGCGTAATCAAAGCTAACTCTCCTCCTTCCAAAAAAAAAGTGTCATTACAGGGGACCAAAAAAATCTAGAGAAAGCTTAAGCCAAGAAAAATTGCTATGTAAGCGCTCCTTAAATTATTTTTGCTATAAATTTGATTCCTTCCTCAAAGACTTTGGATGTATTCTAGCTAGGGCAATGTGGATGATAGAAGAGGCACTTGCACCATTCATTTCAAGGGCAATCCTATTATTGACAGTGTGTATTGGCAACTTAATTATGAAGTCTGCTAATGATGATGTTAATTAAGTTGGCACATTTTCAATTCAGGTGGACATTATTCAAGATACAGACATAACCAATGTTTGTTCAGTAAAACTAAAATATGTCAAAGTCTGTGAGGACATACTTGTTGCCTACAGGAAGATTACTATTAAATATGGAGGGAAAGTCCTCAGGACAATATTTTTAGGGAGAATTCTTTTTGGATATTAAACTGTGGAACATAAAATTCTTATGCCCAGTTCATTGTGTTTTTGTCCCATAATTAATCCACCTCAAAACGCTTTGATAAGTGTGACCAGTCAAGAGATCAACAAACATTCATTAAGCACCTGCTATGGGCTATGTATTATGCTAGCACCTGGCAGGGTACGAAGATAAAAGATGAAACAATTACAATCCTTGCCATCAAGGAATTCTCATTCTATCAGGAGAGGCAACGTATAGATGCCTGAGAATATATAAAATAATATAAGGTAATTTTGATTAATGAATCAACAAATGTTTATATTTTATAAGGTATTGTGTAAGGCCCCTGAAGGAGATACAAAGACATGTAAGACTTCTTAACATGTTTAAGAGTCGACAATCTAGTTGAGACAATAAGATGTACACATAAAAAGGTAACTCATAAGCTAGGCAGTATGACAAGAGCCAAATGAGTGGTATAGACAATAAATGCTGGAATATTTCAGAAGAAAAAGAGAGTACTTTAAGGTGATGAAGCAGTCTTCACAAGGCACAGCAGGATGGACATGCACCAGTTCAATTGTGTTCTTCGCATGTACACCCAGCAACATCCATTACTATCTAAGAAACTTTAGTCATATAAACTCTAGTATGTCTAATTTAGTTTTAAATCAGATTATGTCATTATGGTCTTACAAACACAACAATATGAGAACCAAAGAGAAAATTTAGGATATCAAAGAAAGATTTGACTCAGAAATGGGATGAATTAAACAATTTCTGTGAAGGAATTATGAAGTAATAATAGAGATGGGAGAGCTGGATAGAGAGTTGGCTTCCAAGCTGGAAGAAGCTGGGTTCAAGTCACTCTGACACCTTCTTTGTGACCTTAGGTAAGTTATTTGACCTCTCAGTGCCTATAGGTGTAGTGCCAATCATGGCAACACACCTGAGGACTGCTGCTGTGAATAATTTTAAGGGTCCAATTGTATAGTATAATGAGCTCTCTATTTATTCAGAACTATACATTATTCAATAAAGTAAAGCATAACATTCATAGCAACATCCTTAAGCAAAACATATCATTATATATATATGTATTTATATGTGTATATAGATATCATAATACTCAGTATGTCATATGGCACATAGTGTATATTACTGCATTTAGCAGCATTCCCCAAAATACTTGTTTACACAATCAAGGGGTCTCAGGCCAGGGTCTTCCCTAGCACAATGCATCCTTAAAGGGGCAGAAAATCCCATACCATCCGCCCCTAGGGAATAGTAAGAATAATCTCCTTACCCAATACCAAGTGTCAAAGTAAAGTTCTCTTTCATCTTAACTTGAAGTTGACTTCCAAGTCCCACAGCCCTTCCTCTGCGAGCTGACTGCTCCCAACTCTCACCTGGATTCACACATAGGCAGCTCTCCTCTCCTGCTCCATGTCTCAATTCACACGGACTGCTCCATTCCAAGCTCTTCCTGCTCCTGCCCAATGGCAGGCTTCAGGGGTTGCTGCCTGCAGCTTCTGTCTCTGGGAAAACAAAGCTTAACAGGGCAACAACAATACTGACACACACTACCAGCACTGTAATCTCAATTCACTTTCAAAGTCCAGAGACTCTGTGGTAATAGCTCAGTTCCTTTTAACAGCTCTTAAAAGGGGCTTAGGTTAAGCCTCTTCCCCATGGGCAGGTTTCTGCCCTACAGCTCTATTCACTTTCAAAGTTCAGAGGCTCCTTCAGCAAGTCTCTGCCATCAGAGGTCTCCTCTCTGCTCCCAGAGGTCTCCTCTGGGTTCTCTTCTCAACACTGGCTCACCTCTTCACCGCCAGCTCTCTTAATGTATGCTTTCTCAACACCAGCTTTCTTTATATACAGTTCTTCTCAGCATCTGATTAGCTAGAGCCCACATGTACATGTCTGATTGACAAGAGCCTATTTGCACATATATGATTGGTTCGAGCCCATTTGCACATGTCTGATTGGCTCAGTGCAGAGGCATGTAAGATTGAGGCTGGGAAATTGAATAACACAAACAGAAAAACAGTGAAAAATCCCACTTTGCTTGCCATTATAATAGGCAATTCTCCAAGGTTATAAATTTCAGGTAACTTCATTGGTAGAGGATGCACTTCACCAGATTCTCCCTACATTAATAAAATCATAGGTACTGTCCCCCTCAGAATACCCCTCCCACCTAAAAAAAATGGAGATGCAGTCAAGAAATTAAAGGTGGTATAATAATGAAGAATCAGAAATACTTTCAGAGATCTGTGATTTCAACCCCTTGGCTTAGCTCTCCAATGATGGACATCAGAGACTTTCCATGTAGATGTAGATGTTTCAATTTCTATAGCCAAAAAAGTCATCGCCATGTGGTCAAGTTTCTGATGATAAGCTTTTACAAACTGAAGAAGAAGAGACCTCAGGTGATAATTGGATCATCACTGATTTACTGATATCAAAGGTTTAAGTGATCAGGGCATGAATTCTGGACCAAGCTGTTGAGAAGATGACTAAGGTACAGAGCAGCTAAAATAATGGACTCCGGGCAGTATTCACCAATTAGATCAGAAACTCTATTGTGGTCAAGTACATTGCTTCCTAAATTTTATTCTTTCCTTAATAAAAAAAGGCTAAATAAATATGAGAAGAAGACTATTACCAATGGCCTGTTAAATGCTTGCTATAACACTCTTCACCTACAGGAAAGAAAATGTCATAGTCTACAAATAGTCCACATCTATATGGAATTATCTGACTCTTTCCTCTCCTTCATCCTCTGTATCTAATCTGTCAAAAACCTTTCCTTCTGGTTTTCTAAGTCCAAACTTATTTGTCTAGCAGTCAGGAATTGCCACCCTACAAAGAATTAGAAATTTAGGGGGTGCCCATGAAGTAGGGAATGGCTGAACACGTTGTGGTATATGAATTCAATGGAATGCTATTGTGCTATAAGAAATAATGAGCAGGTAGATTTCAGAAAAGCCTGGAAAGACTTATATGAGGAGGCAGGGGCGGAGCCCAGATGGCAGCTGGAAAACAGGGACTTGCGTGAGCTCCCTGCCAGGTCAGTCCAAAAACCTATAGAAAATGGCTCTGAACAAATTCTAGAACTGCAGAACCCACAATATAACAGAAGGAAGCCAGGAACCTGCCCAATACAGCCTGGATGGTCTCTGGATGAGGTCTGTCATGCACAGAGCAGAGGGGAGTGGAGCCCAGCATGGGCAGCAGCAGGACCAAACAGACCAGGAGCTGGGCAGAACAGGCCCTAGCGCCCTGAATCAGTGAGCTGAGGCAGTTACCAGACTTCTCAACTCACAAACACCAAAGACAACAGAGAAGGTTAGTGGGAAAAGCTGCAGGGGACAGCGACAGAGTGAAAAGAGTACGAGGTTCCACCACTGCCCCAGGGGCAGTGGGGGTCATGCAGCTACAGAACTACAGCTGCAGTTGATTCCAGCCCCAGGCCCACCTAGTGGAAGGAATTAAGTGGCAGATCAGAGGAGGAGTGCAGAGCCTGCTTAAGATTTTCATCAGGTCCAGGCTGGCGGTTCTTGGGGAAGGAGGAGTGCTGGTGTGGCAGAGCTGGCTGTATAGAAATAGCTCTGAAATCAATGGCGCATCCCCTCAAGCTTGGAACATAGTACTCTTTACTCTACAAGCAGCCATACTCCGATGAAAAACTCAAGGGTCAAGTAAGTTGGCTGGGAACATGGCCAGGAAGCAAAAACAGACTCAGATTCAGTCTCAGACTTTGGAATCTTACTTTGGTGACAAAGAAAACCAAAACATACAGACAAAAGAAGTCAACAAAGTCAAAGAGCCTACATCAAAAACCTCCAAGAAAAACATGAACTGGTCTCAGGCCATGAAAGAGCTCAAAAAGGATTTGGAAAAGAAAGTTAG
>CM053622.1:374453780-374509123 GCA_028646595.1 Phalanger gymnotis
GTATGAACGCAGATCGAGGCACAGTTCATGCTCGCCTTCCCCCCCCCCCTTTTTTTCTTTCTTTTGTATTTTTTGTTGGGTTGTGTGTGTGTGTGGTTTTTTTTTAGTTCTGTTTCTTCTTTCTCAGGATTCATTCCATTGATCATAATTCTTCTCCACAACTTGACTAGTGTGTAAATTAACTCAATGCCAAGTTATACATGAAAGTTATATGGGATTCCATGCGGGGGAGGGAGAGAAGAAAATCTGGAACTCAAAATTATGTAGAACTGTGTGTTGCAAACTAAAAATAAAAATAAAAAAAATAAATGAAAAAAAAAAGAAGGTGACCTCTCTGATGGCAGGGACCATATTTTTGCCTTCTTTGTACCCTCAGTGTCTAGCACAGTACTTGGCGCATAGTAAGCATCTAATAAATGCTTGTTGACTAAAAAAAAATCAATGCTGAAAACTAAATATATTAAATAAATTAAAATAAAAAAAATTTAAAAAAAAGACGTATATGAACTGCTACTGAGTGAAGTGAGGTGAGCCAAGAGAACACTGTACACAGTAACAGCAACATTGTACAATTAGCAACTTTGATAGACTTTGCTCTTCTCAGCAATACAATGATCCAAAAGACTAAAGATGGAAAATGCTATCCACATCCAGAGAAAAGAACTATAGAGTCTGAATGCAGATCAAAGCATACTATTTTCTCTTTTTTGTTGCTGTTTTTTTTCTTTTTCATGTTTTCCCCTTTTGTTCTGATTCTTCTTTCACAACATGACTAATGTGGAAATACATTTAATATGATTATACATGTATAGCCTGTACCAGATGGCTTGCCCTCTTGGAGAGAGGGGAGAGAGGGAGAAAAAAAATTTGTAAAAAAATTTTATAAAAGTGAATGTTAAAAACCATCTTTACATGTAATTGGAAAAAAATAGAATACTATTAATTGGGGGGAAAAGAATTGCCTCCCTACCTAGCCAGGCTTACCTCAGAGGACTCTCCTCTGTACCTTTTCAGTAGAGTCAAACTAAAATAGAAATGGGGGCCATGAAATCATTCAAAAAGATCCCTGTGGGCAAATAGTTCCCAATTACATTTTAATCTGGTTCAGTTAAACTGGGAAGGGCTGCCTTTTAATACCTGTGCTCTATAGCAGTAAGAGCCTGCATTTGTGCAGAGCTATAAGACAGACAAAGAGCATCACGTTCAGCATCACCTTTGCTCCTCACAATAAACCAGTGAAGTAAATGCTACAAAGTCTAGAATTCTCATTTTATACCTGAGGAAGGAATTGGGCTATTTAAATGGTTTGCCCATAGTCACACAGCCTAAGTATCAGAAGTGGATTCAAACCTAGGTCTCTACAGATTCTCCAGACCAGTACTTTTTACTATACCACTATACTCCAGTGTCTCTTGGTGTAGCACCAATGCTCCTTGCTGCTGCTGTGGGGGTGTGAGACCAATAACAACAGCACACCAGAGGGGCTGCTAGCACAGGTTCTTTGATCTACTTTTCTAAAGGAAAGCAACTTTAAACAGGTCAACAATCTCACTTTAATTGAACATATGTATCATTAACTTAATTTAGGGGAAAAGTCAGCACCCTGAACTTCAGAGAAAATACAAGCAGAAATTACAAACAGAGAAATAAAATATTAGCAGACAGGGTTTCTAACTGTCTGAGAAATTAGCACAGATCAACAGACATACCCAACTGTCTGACTAACATTATATATACACAGTAACCAGAGAGAGAAGCATAAACATTTGGGTTTTCAAAGCTGAGCCAGGTGGCAGGGAGCGGGGGTTACTTGATGGCTACCCGTAGTCTCGATTTGCCATATCGCAGGAACACTCTTCCAATGAGTGAACCCCAAAGCAAAATGCTAACCTCAGAATATGTATATAATATATATATTATATATATACACATATATACACGTACACACATACATACGTATACATATCTATCTATCTATATCTATATCTATATCTATGTATATCTATATCTGTCTATCTGTATCTATATCTATATACATAGATATATAGATATACACACACACTTCTTCAGAGCCAGAGGGCATCACAATCCTTGTGACTCAGTGCCTAACTAGACATTAGCAAAAGGTGTGGGCCTTCCTACAAAACAGCCTCCTCTAATCAAGCTTCCCTTAATGGGCTCCGCATCCAGACTATTAATGGGCAGGGAAGATCTTCAATCACATTAACATTATACTTGGCCCTACTTTTGGTCAAACTGAAATATTCACTGTCCCCTGTACATACCCTATAATTTCCTACCTTTCTGTCTTGGATTTAAGAGGAAGAGCTGCTGATGGAAGGACACCTTTCCTTCTTTCCTTCCTTCTCCTAAAGCTGAGCACTAGCCAACTAAAAGACCTTGCTCCCTCACCCAGGTCCTGAGTGGCAATCATCCCTCCTCCATGTTCTATGGCCCTAATAACCACTCTCCCAGGGTCCATCTTACTACTAGGACAGACTTCATATAATATTAATAGCTAGCATTTACATAGCACCAAATATGTGCTAGCCACTGTGTTAAGCTCTTTATAAACTTCACAACAACTGAGGCAAATAGATGTTAACTGATTTACCCAAGGTCACACATCTAACAAGTGTCTGAGTCTGAACTTGAACTCAGGTCTTCCTTACTCCAGGCTCATTGCTCTATCCACTGCCTCACACAACATCACATAGGTAACATGCCCTGTTGCAGGCATTCTCAAACTTTTCAGTCTCAATATGCCCTTATACTGAGTAATTATATTAATTAAGTAATTAAAATAAATAAAGTAATTAAGTAATTGAATTATAATCAGTATACATTATACAATATAATTATTGAAGATTCTTTTGTATGCTTGAAAATTATTGAGGACCCCAAAGAACTTTTTTTATGTGGGTTATATCTATCAATATTTACTGTATTAGAAATTAATACTGTATTAGAATATTAGAACATAATAGAATACTGTATTAGAAATTAAAATTGATAACATTTTAAAATATTTATTTTTACATTCATTTTAAAATAATGATAAACCAAGTACATTAATGTAAACAATGCATTTATAATGAAAATAACTACATTTTCTAAAACAAAAATACAGTGAGAAAAGTGACATTGTTTTACATATTTTTTTTTGCAAATCTCTTCAATATCTGACTTAATTGAAGACAGACGGGATTGTCATATCTGCTTCTGAATTCAATCTGTTGTGATATATGTTGTTTTGTTTGAAGTATATACAGAAAGTTCAACCTCACACAGATATGTAGTTGGAAAAAGGAGGAGTATTTTAATAAGCAAAGAACATCTTGAAATTATTATGAAAATAGTTTTGACCTCAAGAACCACCTGAAAGACCCTTGGGGACCCTCATTCTCTAAGAAGGAGAACACCTTAGAGAAGAGAACCTCTGCCTTATAGAATGCCCATGACTTTTGGGGAATCAACAGAAAAGGAACATCTGAGGCCCTCCCCTCAAACCTTGGTAATTAAGTCAGTCCTCTCGAGTCCCTATCGTCCTTTTGACTTCCTTCTCCTGAAACCCAACTCTATTGTCAACAACTATCAGTCAGACAAGATCCAGTCTGGCTACCACCTTATGAGGGGAATGACGTCTCTAAAGATACTGGGAATTGTAGTTTGCCCTACTCAGGAAAAGATGAAGCTATTGGGGACCTGGGACTGCAGGGCAGAGTTTTCTGATGAAGCAGTTGCTTTTAATCCAACTTCCTAAAATGCAGAGGAAAAAATCAGAGAGTCAGTGAGGGGTCAGTAAGAGGGGCAGAGCAGCAGCAGCAGAAACAGTGAGTGCAAACAAATAACAGCAGCAGATGAAGGACACTTTCCAGGAGACTAACTCTAAGCCTTGTAGTGGCTGGTATCTTTTCTTTTCCTTAGATTATGGTTTGGTTTATTAAGAAGATCAAGGAACGGGGGCAGCTAGGTGGTGAAGTGAGTAGAACACCAGCCCTAGAGCCAGGAGGACCTGAGTTCAAATCTGGCCTCAGACACTTGACACATACTTATTAGCTGTGTGACCTTGGGCAAGTCACTTAGCCCCAATTGCCCTGCCTTCCCCCTCCAAAAAAAAAGAAGATCAAGGAAAGAGGGAAAGAAGTATGACTAATAAGAAAAGTTGTTGGAATGATAGTTAATATTATCTGTCTTTCTCTTTCTCTCCCTCCCTCTCTTTCTGTCCCTCCCCTTCCCTTCCACCTCCTTCCCCCTCCTTCTCTCTCTCTCTCTCTCTCTCTCTCTCTCAGCATTCCTTACCATTAAGTATTATTTGCTTATTATTTAATCTTTTAAATTCCTTTACTTACAGATTGTTCGTATTTTAATGATGATTTTCTATGTAAAGAGAAGAAAATTTTATTGTCTCCTGAATGAGTGTCTTTGCTAGAGAAAGTGTGGATAAGGAGGAAAAGCCAGTGGTTAATTGGCTACAACAAATTTAACTGGCTGGAACATCTCATTTCCAGTCTGGCAATCAAAGCATTGCCTGGGCACTCAGAGCTTTTATGAATATTATTAATAATCAGTATTTTAATCTTTTTAACTGCAGAAAAAAAGAAGCCAGGTGAAACCAAGACCTTTGTCCTAGACTAAAATCCTTATGAACAAATTTCTTCATCACCCAGCCAACAGCACAATGACAGATGGGGTCTTCAGGTTTTCTCCACCTCTTACGGGGTCGTGCTCTGAGCCGACCTCAGTGGGTGGATATAGATGTGGTCAATTCAAATCAGTTCCACCCACTTCCCCCATTCAAATAAAGGGAGATATGTATTCTTTAGCCAAAATTCTCTCCACAGCAATATCTTCTGGCTCTCGTTAGCATTGGCTTCCTACTGTAGTTCTCTGTAGACAGAGCACTGGTCCTGGAGTCAGAGAGACCCAAGTTGAAATCATCAGATACTTGCTAGCTGGGTGACCCTGGGCGAGTCACTCACCCTCTCTTTGCCTACAGTGATATCAGCTGTAAAATAGGGATAAGAAAAGCACCTCCTTCACAGAGTTGTTGGGAGAATCAGATGAGATCACATTTGTAAAGCATTAGCACTGTGCCTATTGTATAGTAGGCACATAGTAAGCTTATTGCCTTCTTCCATCTCTTCCTTTCATATTCCTTCCCTCTTTTGCTGCTCAATGAAATATAGCTTTCCCATTCATTCATTCAACCAGCACTTGTTGTCTACCTACTCTACGCTAATAACTGGTCATCCAAGGATTTAAAAATTAGATAATCCTGGCCCACGAGGAACTCACAATATCCGTTGGGTACAAATGCATGTACAGATAAGTTAATACAGAACTATATACAAAGTAGAAAAGTTGTCTGTTGGAGGGAGAGAACCAACAACTGGGGATCAATGCAAGCATCCTGGAATAGTGGCCCCTCAATATTCTTCTCTAAGAGGTGGAGATGAAAGGCGAAACAATCCAAGGATAGAAGAGAGCCTATACCAAGGTCCAGAAGAGGAAGACGCAAAGCTGAGAACTCTTGGCATCTTCGCCAAGGCTGACTCCTCCTCTTCTTAAACTCTCTGACACACAGGCACCGTTGTTATTTCCTTTGATCCCCACAACAACCCTGGAAATTAAGTGCTATTATCAGCCCCATTTTTAAATGACTTACTCGAGGTCACACAGGGCCAAGAGTCACTCATTGTTCCTCATTGTCACTTTAAGACCCTCTTTCTGCCTCTATCACTCAGCACCCATGTCTTCTCCTTGAAAATTCACTCCATCCTGTCCACATCCCCGTCAGTGGTCTCTACAGAAGCTCAGGATGGCTCTCTGTCATTCCTAATCACTTCTGGCTCCAATCTTTTACAATATCCTCCCCTCCCCCTGCCCCAGTTCCTCAACTTTCCCAAATTCAATGACTTCTATCTCAAATCATCAACAATCCTAGGTTGGATCCCCTGTCTCCACTACCCCCAAACCCATTCCCTTCTGCTATATGCTATATACTCCCTACCTAGACTGCAAATTCCGTGAAGTCAGGGACTTTGTTTTATCTGAACTTTTTATTTCACCCAAGCCTAGCACACCACTCTACATACAGCAGATGCCTATAAATGTTTATTGAATTAAACCAAGTAGAACCGAATTAAATCCAGGCACTATTATTTATACCTCTAAAATGGCCCTTGGGTTCACCCCTTCCTCTTCACACTTATTGCCGACCTCATTGTAATCCAAACCCTCATCACCTCACCCCTGAAATTATAGCAATAGCTTCCTAGAACAGGTCCCCTGGATTTCAATTTCATCCCCTCCACCAATACTATATACACTCTGTTACCAAACTAATCTTTGCTGAACAGTAGCAACTAAAAAAAATTAGCATGCTTCTGTGTTCAGGAAACTACCCTGCCTTGCCATTGCCTGTGAAATCAAGTTAAGAGACCGTCCACAAATAATCTCGTCTCATTCTATCTATCCACTTAAATTTCTCACTCCTCCCCGATGTGAACTCTTTGTCTAAGGGTTTCCTGTAAATGTTATACTCATTTCTATGTTCACGCCTTTGGAATATCCAGTGGTCTTGCCAGTAGCACAAGACGCAAGCTCTTCTCTTGGGTCTTTAAAGCCTATTTTTACAGCACTACTGAACATTATTCTCACTCACTCTGCATTTGACCCAAACTAACCCGCTTGCTCTTCCCCATGTGATGACATGACACCCCATCTTCTGTCTTCAAGCTTGAAACAATGCTGAGCACATAGTATGTATCAATAGACATTTGCTCATTGTCTTCAGTAGAGTCAAAGTTCTGGGTGCAATCCTCAAAAATCAAAAGAAATCTTTAAATTCTATGTCAGAGTTGTTTTTGTTTGGTTGGTTTGGGTTTTTGTTTGTTTGTTTGTTTTATTGTTTGTTTTTTAATGTGGACTGAACTACACTTCACCTGATGTGTTGCAGCAGGCTAAGAGCCAATGGTTAAATTTTCACTCAGAAATCAGCAAACAGAACAAATCAGAGCGGGATTTATTGGTAGGTTGATTGTCTAGAAGAAAGTGATGGAGAAAATGTTGATAATGAAGATTAAATTTAAAAGTATGTCCTGCATATTTTACCCAGAGATCCAATTGTTAAACGTTTGCCAGCATAGTGCTTTGTGAAACCCAGATCTTTAAGATGTAATTAATTCTGCAATGCTGCTTCTAAGCGTATGATTCTTACAATGTGTAAACTTCTGTGTGATATGACCAGAAGGATTAAGCAATGTCATACTTTGCTTCTTAACCAGCCTGATCCTGCTGACATGGAAGGAAAGGCTCAAGATGTCTAAATATCTGCTGATGAGTAAGGCTGCTGTTTTTGTCTATGGACATTTTTATCTATTCTTGCGAGTGACTAGAGGCCAGAGTAAATATGTGGTAAAGTTGCAGTTAATCCTCACATGTTTTTGGAAACGTGTAATATGGAATCTAGATAGAACAGCGATTATTATTCACAGACCAGACATACCAGTCAAAAGTTGTGGGAGATGTCATCCCAATTCACTTAGGCCAGTTGGCCAAGTCTCTTGAAAAAAAATCAGCTTCGAAACATTGCTTCCGGTAACTATGCCCTAGGACAAACAAACAACGGTTCTGGAAACAGAAGAGCTTGGTTCAAATCCCGCCTCTGACACTATGTGACTTTAGACAAGTCACCTAACCTCAGTTTCCTCATGTGTAAAGTGAGGCTTTTATGATCCTGTTTTCCCAAATAGCTAAAACTAGCTAGTAAGTTAGGTTTTAGGTTTCTCCCTTGGTTAATTATAACAAAGGGGTAGTCCCCCAATTTCAAGTTGGTCCTTTAGGAACAACAAATCAAAAAGGTTTTATCTGCACTTATTTGGAATTTGAGATGTACTTTCCTGCATAAACAATGTTACAGGGGAGGGGTTAGAGTTTCCAGTCTGCCCATAAAAAAAAAAAAAACTTTTTAACATACCCCGTGTACCTGAGGGATAGTACTGATTCATAGTAAGGCATGGTCATTAGAATGTTCAGGAGATCTGGAGTCAAATTCTACTCTGTAAACTTACTAGTTGTGTGTGATGATGGACGTATCTCTCACCTCTCGAAATCTCGGTCTCATGTCTTTGTTGTTCTACAGTCATTTCAGTTGTGTCCAACTCTTTGTGACCCCATTTGAAGTTTTCTTGGCAAAAATACTGGACTGATCTTCCATGTCCTCCTCCAGCTCATTTTACACATGAGAAAACTCAGGCAAACAAGGTTAGTGACTTGTCTAAGGTCATGCAGCTAGTGAGTGTCTGAGGCTGGAACTGAACTCAGATTCTCCTGACTCCAGGCCTGGTACTCTATCCACTGTTCTACCTAACCGTCCTTTTTTTCAGCTCTATTACCTACCCTAACTCACAGGGTTGTTGTGAGGTATGAATTTTGTAAACCTCATGGTAAACATGGGAACACAAATTATTATTATTACTGCCATTAATAACAATACTAACATTATTATGACTAAGTCATACTAGAGTCTACAAAAATCTGAAGTGAAGATTTACACAAATGGAGACTTGAAAGATGGATATGAGCAGGCTGTGTAATATCACAATCACAAACAATGAATTACAAAGGAGAATGATGCCATTGAAGAAATGCATGGCCAAAAAAAGATAGGCTGGTCATCATCAAAAAAGGTTCCTAGAAGAATTTGTGAAAGAACAAGACCTAAAGAGCATTATGAAATGTGAAATAGATAATTTTGATTACATTAAATTGAAAAGGGGTTGCACAAACAAAACTAATGCAACCAAGATTAGAAGGAAAATGGAAAGATGGGAAGCAATTTTTACAGAAAATGTTTCTGATAAAGGTTTCATTTCTGAAATATATAGAGAACCAAATTAAATTTATAAGAATACCAATCATTCCCCAATTGATAAATGGTCAAAAGATACAAACAGTTTTCAGATGAAGAAATTAAAGCTGTCTATGGTCATATAAAAATGTTCTAAATCACTGTTAATCAAAGAAATGCAAATTAAAACAACTCTGAGGCACCACCTCACACCTGTCATATTGGCTAATATGACAGAAAAGGAAAATGATAATTGTTAGTGAAAATGTGGGAAAATTGGTGGTGTTGCACCGTTGGTAAAGTTGTGAACTGATTCAACCATTCTGGAGGGCAATTCAGAACTATGCTCAAAGCACAAGCAAACTGTACATCCTTTGATCTCGCAATACCACTACTAGGCCTGTATCCCAAAGAGATCATAAAAAAAAAGAGAAAAGGACCTGCATGTACAAAAATATTTATAGCAGCTCTTTTTGGAAATTGAGGGAATGCCCATCAATTGAGAAATGGCTAAAAAAAGTTGTGGTATATGAGTATAACAGAATACTATTGTGCTATAAGAAATGAAAAGCAAGCAGATTTCAAAAAAAAAAAACCTGGAAAGACTTAGATGAACTGATGTGAGCAGAACCAGGAAAACATTATACATGCTAATAGCAGCATTGTATGTGACCAACTATGATTGACTTAGCTCTTCTCTGCAATACAATGATTCAAGACAGTTCCAAAAGACTCATGATGGAAAATGCCATCCACATCCAGAGGAAGAACTATGGACTCTGAATGTAGATAGAAACACACTATTTTCACTTTTTTGGTTTTTTTTTTGTTTTTCATGGCTTTTCCCTTTTGTTCTGCTTCTTCTTTCACAACATGACTAATGTGGAAATATGTTCAACATGACTGCACATGCCTTACCTATATCAGATTGCTTGCCATCTTGGAGAGAGGAGATGGAAGGGAGGAAGAAAATTTTGGAACTAAAATATTATAAAAATGAATGTTGAAAACTATTTTTACATGTAATTGGAAAAAGTAAAATGCCACTTACTTTTTAAAAAAAAGGTTCCTAGAACACTGCGGTGGGCCCACTGTAGCAAATCTATGGAAAGATAAGGATGAGAGTCACACAGGATTGGGGAAGCATAGCTAGGTTTTTATTTGAATGCATTCATTTATTCATTCGTTCATTTATTTATTTGTGAACTTAAAATTTTTTTCTGTACATTGAGCTCTTGGCAAGCAACTCCCTCTATTCCACGAATACAAATTGGTACCTGGTACCAATTAGGTACCAATTAGGTCTCAGGGAGTTGCCTGGAATACTAAGAGATTAAGTGACTTGGGGGAGGGGAAATGGCATACACCCAGTCTGTATCAGAGACAAGACTTGAACCTACCCAACTCCGATGCCAGCTCTCTATCCACTAAGCCCTGTGGTCTGGACTGTTGGAAGTTAATACTCACACTAGTAAGATAATCCTTTGGAGTTATTGAAGTACAGCAGTACTACAGAACCTTTCATTATCCTAAGCCCTTCCAGGCATGTCCTACCTATCTAAATAATCTCAGATGATTCTATCAGATTCGCAGGCTCTCCACAGTCTAAAACCACAGTGTTATCACAGACAATGCTTGCTTGGTGTTAACTATGACCAGACTGTAGAATGACACATCAACTCAACCACAGACAGACAAGATACCACCCATTATAAGGGGCAGAAGTACAACAGAACGCAAGGCCAGGGGAGAGCAGAAATCCAGGGTCACAACAGCCTCCTTGCCTTGTTGCAATTAGAGGTTACCTTGTCTCATAGAACTGTAGAATTAGAGCTGGAAAGGAATCTCAATTAGAGATTGAGTCCAAACCCCTCATTGTGTAGATGGGGAACATGATGCCCAGAGGGGTTGTTAGTCAGTCAATAATGACTTTTTAAGCCCTCAACTCACCCAAACTCCAAGTTCAGTCTTCTATTGATGGTAACACTGCCTATCCTGTGTCTCTTTTTCTATGTCCTCTAAGTATTCTCCATCAGGAGTATTACAAAGTGTCACTACTGATTACATTGCTTTTCTTGATTAAGTATCTTCCAAACACAATTTCAACGTGAGTGAAAATGCCAGATCACTCACCTGCTTTCTTTTTACCTCTTTGGTTCTACTGCATTACCTCCCATCCTGGTATGTAGTCCTTAGCCCAGGTAGGGGCTCTGAGCACCTTTGATGAACTCAGCTCACCAGAACTGGGGCGTAGATGTCTTCACACAGTCCTCATGACCACAATGAGATCTTTTCCACCCCATCAGCTGAGATGAGCATGAAGCAAAACTCATATTTCTTCATACAATTCATCGTTTTTATCACCTGATTCACTATCCTAACATTGAACCCCTTTTGTGTGATCTGTATCACAGTTATATGTGTCTGTTTCTTCAAGTTAAGTGGGGGTACCCACAAAAAAAGAAGGATTCTTTGTCTTTCTCTTTTTTTCAGTCAAGCTAAAAAATCCATCCATTACCCAGATATCTATTTTAATCTCCTTCATCCACCACCAGATTTTGCCAGTCTGGGTGCCCTCCTTACTCTCAATCAACTGATATTTAGGAATAGGAGCAGGTTCTCAGCCCAATAATGAAGATGACTTGGGTAGTTATGATTGTAGTTAGTGGGAGAGCTGGTTCTACATCTATGTTCTTTCACCTGTACCCCAAAGCATCTCAGCTCTTGCGTCTAGTTTGGAGCACCACATTTTAGGATAGATAATAACAAATTGAATGTATGTTCCTTGAGGATAAGACTACATCATTTTTGCCTGTGGTTTCTCCCCGTTGTGTAGAACAGTGCTTATACATGGAAGATAATTAATAAAAATTTGTTGAGTTAGGCCAAATTGAGTGAAATGACCAGGATGGTGAGGCAATGCCAAAGCATGGCATAGGAGAACCAGTTAATGGACTTGGAAATGCCTAGACAAGAGGAGATTAGGGGAAAGGGCAGAAGGAAGGGAAGGTTAAAGTGATAGTAATCTCCAAATACTTAAATTGTTTGTTGCGGTAAATAGTCATCATGTGGAAGAAGAATCTGCTGTTCTCAGCTCAAGGAAGACTCACAGGTGAAGTGACAGGGAGGTAGATTTTAACTCAATACTGCTAGGTCTCAATTAGTACAAATAATCAATCCTTTTGAAAAGATAGCATTATTCAAATTTGTGCTCCACATTTCTATTGGGCTGGGGCCAATTATTATAGTTTACATATAATTATGCATATACATATATGTACATATATGTATATGTGAGTATAAATTTGAATAATGTGACCACTTCACAGAATTCATTATTCACACTAATCGGGATCTCACTGCATAAGGAAAAATCTTTAACAGTTAGAGCTGCCCGAAGATGAAATAGGCTGCCTTCGGACGTAATAAGATCTCTTTTACAGATCTCCAAGTAGAGATTAGACAATGATTTTCTGAGATGTTGTGGACAATATTCATGGTTTGGGTAGAAGATGAACAAGATTTGGTCTGCTAAGATTTAAAGGGATTATATAGTAACCCTCATTTAAGAATATCAGCGCAACATAATTTTGGATGGAAGACCAGGACCAGGACATTCTTAGGTGCCGCGGTCCATACCTACACCTACTTTTGTCTCCACATTTGTGTGGTATTGCCTTCTAGGCTGTGCTAACATTAATCACCATATGTGTAAGATTTCTACAGAAAACTATTCAAGGTTCTAACTTGAGATGTCAGAAATGCATCTCCTTTCATCCCTTGAGGAGAGCGCACAGGTAATCTACTTCTACTATCTGCCATGTAGTGAGAAATAGTGGCCCCTCTAGTTCTATGCCACTGCTGGTGAGTGGCTCCTTGTCCCAGGGCAAAGACTTTATTGAGGATAAGAAAGGTCAAGTTAGGCTGAGGAGAGGAGACAGGGATTTTGAGAGACTGAGAAATATACCAGACTCTGGGTATACAAAAGAAGGGGACAGTGAATCCAAAGTCCCTTCAGTGGCACCATAGTAACAGATGCCATCTATATTTTGATGTTATCTCCCCCATTATGGTTCAAGTTCTATATAACTAAGGATGATTTCACTCTTTGTATTTGTATCCCCAAGGCCTAGTACAGTGCCTGGCATGTATTAGTCACTTAAAAACGCTCTGTCGATTGACTGATTGATTTGATGTCAGCCGCTGGGTACGGTTCTTTATCGTGGTATGATTCCTCAGTCACTCCCTTTCTTTTTTTTCTAATTTGGAAGCCAAGATTTGATGCTCCCCCTTCTCTTAACACCAAGTTCACCTTTTGCTTCTAACTATAATTTCCTATTCTCATTGGTCCTGTGAGGAATAGAAATCTCCCAATTTCTCCCATCTTGGGCCTGAAGCAAGCACACAATGCTTTAAAATTTCCCTAAGGCGTTATTGCTTGTAACAGAAGCCTAGCAAGGCTAGGTAAGATAGTATAAAGTATATAAGTATATAAAGTAAGGTAAGGTAGTATAAAGAGCCCTTGTGGTCAGAGCATGCAGAATTGAATCTTAGCCTTTCTACTTAGTATGTGACCTGGGCAGGAGTCCATTGCCAATTGTCCTGACCTATGTCTTGCCACTGGACTCCCATGACTCTGGAGGAGAGAGTGAATCTGATGACTTTGCACAGATCTGTCTCACTCAAATCAAATTTACTTGCAGGTCAAGTCATCACTCACTACATAAATACTAAATAGTAACTGTTTCTCTTTTGGACAGCAACTCTGAGGGTCTTCCCTCCCAGATTGATTTCTTTTTTTGAGTTTTTTTTTTTTATTATTTAAAGGGCCTTCCTTTGATTAACTTCTATAAAGAGGCCTATTCACTGAATGGGTGTTAACACACTCAAAGTGAGAACCTGAAAAGACCTTAGCCTAAAAGGGCCAGGGTCTCCCAATGCATTCGGGGTCATCTTCGGTCATCCTGATGAATATCAGGCCACCGGACCCAGATGGCTCTTGAGGAGAAAGTGAGGCTGGTGACCTTGCACCGCCCTAGCTCCCTCAAATCAGAGTCAGCTGCAAGTCATCATCTCCCTGATGTCATGGTCCTCTTGGAGAATGGAGGACAAACACAACAAAACCTCACTTAAATCCAATTCACTTGCAAGTCAAGATATCACCCTCCCGACGTCATTGGTCCTCTTTGAGAATGAGGGATGAACGACAACGACGTGGACAATTACTTAACCTCTGTGGGCCTCAGTGTCCTCATATTTAAAGGGGTGTATTAGATTACCTCTAAGGTCCCTTCTAGATCTGATTCTATCACCTTAGATAAGGGTTAAAAACCTCCCTCATCCTATTTTCTGGTTTTCCTTTTTTCACATATAAAAGCTGCAGGCCTCTGGGGTACATAAGGGACCAAAGTGATGCTCCTCTGCAAATCACTTGAAACATAGACTCAAAGTGTCCAGGGGACTTCCTCGTAGGAAGAATATTAGGGACCTTAAGGCAAAGAACAGGATGGGACCTGTGGAAGAGGGTACTGGGGTGGAAAGAAATGGATGAGAGGCTGGGGTCTCTAACACATGAGACTAATCTGGGTTTAGGGAAGTGTTGTTGATGCAGATAAGTCAGCATATTTAAGCAAAGGACTGCTGCCTATATGAGTTTATTAAGCCAAATCTCCTTACCTAAAATTTAACACTTAGGAGCACACATTTAGAGCTGGGACCTTAGAGGACATCCAATCCAATCATTTTACAGATGAAAAAAATGAGCCCAAAGGGGTTAAGGGATGTTTCCAAGCTCACACAGGCAGCAAGCAGCATAACTGGTACTTGAACCGAGGGTCTCTGACTCCAGAGCCAGGGCTTTTCAAATGTTGTGAGAAGTTTAGATGCATTTCAAGGTTGCTGTGATCTCGCTGGCATAAATTATCTCTGAACAAGTGCAAATCCCAACCCAGCCATGCTTTCTTATCCTGCCTAGTCCTTGATCAAGTATTTCTGTTAATATTCTACCAGTGCCCTCTACTTAACACATTCTGCCAGTGGTATGCTAGTAAATGTTTAACAACCAGCTCTTGAGAGTTTAATCTGCATTATTAACATTTTCTTCATTACTTTTTTAGACAATCAACAACACAATAAATCAAGCCCTGATTTGTAGCATTTGTCAATTTCTAAATGCTTGCATTTAATAATTAGTTGATTATTGATTATGTAATTAATACTTAAAATTTACCAATCAACTCTCTCTTGAACAAGCTGGCTTGAGCACACCCCGGTCTATCCAACATGCTAAAATATAAAACAGAATTTTTAAAATATAAAACCATCATGTTGTATATTTCTAATGAAATTATTGGAGATTCACAAAAAAATTAGTAGTTTCGTTTGTTTTTCCCCAAAAGAAAAAAAAAGCAGTGTCTCTGCTTCTTGAAAATAACAGAAGAGAATTTTCAGTAAAGCACACATTTCTCCTACTAGCATGCACTTAATAAACCCAAACACCTGGCTGCTGTTCTTTCACCACATGAGTAGCTCCCATTTGCCAGTTGTTGAAGTAATTGAGTCTGATCTGTTGAGATGACAGATTCTGACAAAGAGTATAACCCTGTCATTAAGGGGAGGACAGATTATAGTCTCTACACAGGACATTACAGCACTCTTCATTGTGTCCCCATATAGGCCCATGGAATACAAGGGCAAAGAAACAAGCTGAAGATAAAGTTAAACAGTATATTAATTAATGCCTCTGAACTCCCAATGAATGATAATAGATGGTCACATTTCACATTTTCTCTAACTTCTATATAAATGTTCAGTTTCTTTCTGCCCAATGCAAAGACTTTCCAGTGGCAACATGGACATTGATTTCATCGTGCACAAATTTTTACCTGTTCCTTAACTCTGGAGACTTTTCCCCTGATTGTTTTGGTTTTTTAATATTCATTTTGTCTTTTTGTCTTTTATTGTGACCTGTTTCTTGCCTCTTTTCAATTTTGTTCTTTTGGTGCTCTTTATAGAAATTACTTATATATTATATTAGAGGTAACATCTAATATACATACTCTATAATAGTAAGTTCTAAAACACATGATTTGGTAGCCGGTAGAGAGGGGGCCACTTTGAACCAAAGAGACATTTGGCAGAGGTTATTTTTAGAAGTTTTTAGAGATTATTTTTTAGAAGTGCAGTATCCTTACTTTTAAGAGTAATAATTGAAACTAGGGTAAAAGTGCTGCCTAAAGTGGTTCTGATGGGGACCTGTTTTAATGATGAGATAAGAATGACTTATAATTGGTTTACTGGTTAATTTTTCTTTAAGTAGATTCTTTTAAAATACTTGAAAAATCTGCTCTTAAGCTTGCTAGTTTTTTTTTTTCCTGCAATCTTGTTTGTTGTTATTATTCAGTCATACTCGACTCTTCATGACTCCATTTGGAATTTTCTTGGCAAAAGTACTGGAACAGTTTGCCATTTCCTCTTCCAGCCCATTTTACAGATGAGAAAACTGGATGAGTTTTTGATGGATGATGAGAAAACTGGATGAGTATAAATGAGAAAAAAAGGATGCAGTGACTTGCCCAGGGTCACACAGCTTCTAAATGTCTGAGGCAGGATTTAAACTCAGCTCTTCCGTACTCCAGGCCCTGTGCTTTATCCACTGTGCCACCTAGCTGCCCATAATCTTGTCTACCCTTAGGAAAACCCTCAGCATAAAAAGCCCTTTGTCCAAAGATATACCAAAGTAAACTCTAGGCACATAAACTTCAACTATATTGGGGTCCAAATTAGGGAGTTTTACTACATATACAAAAGACTTCAATCCCTCTCTATCACCACTAAAGAATATGAAAGCCTTAATGAAATAAAGAAGAGTGACTTTAAAACCAAGACAAATAAAGTAATTCTACAATTTGTCCTCAAACCCAGAAACAAAATTTTCAACTGCTGATACAACTACAATTTCAACTCTACACGTTTAAATGTTCTGTTCATCAATTAAAGAAAGCTAATCTGAATCAGATGCTCATGTTCAAGGAATATAGCCATAACAAATCAGCAATCATAATTAAAAGTCCATTTCCATTCTCTTTGGTGAGCGGTGAAATGATCCAATATATTCGGCATTATTGGACCTTTTCTGCAGTGCTGCATGAATGTGTGCATGATGGGAGGATTCTGGACTACTTCATATGGTTTTCTTGGTCACTCACATTGCATCTGTCTCTAATAAGGCCATGTTTACACGTATACTCTGAGCAGAAAAAAAATCTACTCAATGTGACAATCAGGCACATATCCCACTGGCATTTACACTGCTGGTACATAGTTTCAAAACATGTGCCTTTTTCATTTGGGTTAATGCCATATTGCAAATATTCAAAGCGGCATTTCGCTGTACTACAGAAACTGCTCCTCCTAGAAGTGGAGAGTCCTACCCTCCTTTTTTGCATTGCTCACCTTCATTTCCCTTGTGCTACCTTATAAAAGAGTCACAGCTCACTTTTCTCCAAAATATTCAGCCCTTTGGATGGGACCACATGAGGAAGGACACACCAAGGAGCTATTTTCCTCCCCTTCCTTTCCTAATTCTAGGCTATTCTGGAGTGTTCATAGTGACTTAATTTCAAAAGAAAAATGGTCTGTAGAAGAAAAACTACTGGTCTGTAGTAGACCTAGAGGGGAGCAGGGGGTGGAGGGAGAATATCTGGTAAGCCAAATATATTCTGGACGTATATCCCAGGCTTAAAGGACACTGTAGTCTGCTGTGGTATGCACACATACCTAAATCTTCAGGTTCTACCCAGTGTCCACCCCAGACTGCATCAGACCTCCTGACCACTGTAGAATGGATTCCAGCTTCGGCCCTTTGACCTGTGGTTTACCTGAATGGCTTGCTAGACCATGATCCAATCACCTGCTTGGTTATACTAACATTGCCTTTGGCTTCAGGCCACCTTTTGTTCTGATCAATTTGGGCACAGAATCGTGATAATTACTATTCCTGGCATAGCCTAGAAGGATTCCAAACCATTGGAATGCATTACTAAAGGGGAATGTGGAATCTCATTCTGGGGAGATTTTTAAAGAGGGGATAATGGGGAAGTGCTACCCAGCCTCGAATTGGAGAGTGTGGGGGAGGGGCAAACTGAATAAACTCTCAAAGTCCTTTCTGATTTATTAATTTTTATTATTTTCATTTTTATATTTATTTGTACATAAATATATATTTTATATAAATATATAATATAATATGTTATATTTAATATATTATATAAATATGTTTATATTTATTCTTATTAATGATTATTGTTAATCCATATTCTCACTCCATTAAATCTCATGGAAACATCTTACATATTCCCACAGAAAATATAGAAAATCTGGGCCCAATATTTCTTTCATAGGAAAAGTTAAAAATAAGGCTGTTTGGACATCTGTTTGACCAGGTAGAAAATTTAATTGTGCTCACATTTTCCTTCTATGTAATACCGCTGAAGATGAAAATAATATGTAGTGATCTCATGTGCAGTTGTTGACAGTTATATAAGAAAACAAACACATCACCTACCTGAACAGTCATATTATTGCAAATAGAAGTGATAAATCCTATGAGTTTTCAGAAACTGGAAAGTTGTCCACTACTTATAGTCAACTAATGACTCTTTGGGTCATAAGGTCCTGAGCAAACGCATCAGTAAGGTTTCCTGAGAAGTACAGATTGGATCCTCTGTTAGGATGCTTTAAAGGGGAAAAAATGACATAAATGCCAAAGATGTCAATGTAGAGTCAATGACTACTAAACCCCTGTGACTTTGTTATCCCTGAAGATGCCTGGATAAGTTTATACAACCACAGTCACTACCACAGAATATATGCATGAGCTACAAAGTGGATATGGCTAGCATCAGCACCTATTAACATAGGAACCATCAGCTTACAGAATTATTCTGCAAATACTGAGACCTCTTGAGTTGGAGCTCACAGAGAAGCTCAGGAAGATCTATAACTCTCAGTGAAATTTTTCACAAGCTCCTGGAGGGCAAGAACTGTGACTTATTTCCTCATCATATTCTCAGCAATTTTTCACATGGTAAGCACTTAACAAATTTTTACCTTTTTACATTTAAAAAAAACATTTCATTGCTGAGCACGGTGACACACACCTGTAATCCCAGATAATAGAGAGGCTCAAGGAGCTGGATCTCTTGCTCACAGGAATTCTGAGCTTCAGTAGGCTAAGCAATCAGGTGGCCAAGCTAGCATTAGGACGGTGAGCATTTGGGAGAGGATAGCCCCCAGGCTACCTACTGAGGGGTAAACCGGCCCAGGTCAGAAATGGAGCAGGTCTAATTTCCCAAGTCTATCAGAATTGGTTTGAGCCAGTAGCTGCTGCACTTTCAGCCTGAGTGTGATGGGAATACCCAGTCTCAATTTTTTAAAATATTAAATGCATTTTTATTATTGACAAGACATTGTACGCAAATTACTCAGTCAGAACATCCTGGGTTCAGTCCTACATCTGACATATACTGGATGTGTGACAACCCTAAGATAAGTCACGTGACATCTCAATGCAAAGTTTAAGAGTATAATTTGAAGAAAAATTGCTAGGTTGCATTGGTAAAGAGACCTTCTGTAATAAAAGTTTCCAAAACTGGTGAAGTAACAGGGATATATACATGCATATATTGTATACACACATAGGTGGATGTATGGATACATGCACAAATACATAGATATATAGTATAGACGTGTACATGTATAAATATATGCATTTTTGAGATATATATATACACACACACACACACATAGTTGTAACAACAATGTTGCTAGCAGCTGCTGTGGAGGTATAAGGCCAATAACACCAGCACACAGAAGGGCTGCTAGCACAGATTCTTTGATCTGCTTTTCTAAGAAAAGCAACTTTAAGGGGTTTACAATCTCACTTTAATTAAATATACATATATCATTCATTTAGTTCAGGGGAAAAATGAGCATCTTGAACTTCAGAGAAAACACAAACAGAAATTACAAGCAGGAATTATATAAACAGAGCAAATAACACAAATCAGCAGTTTCTGTTTGACCAAAAGCAATGCATACATAGTTACCAGAGAGAAAAGCACCAACATCTGGGTTTTCAAAGCCGGGGGGCAGGGCAGGGGGTCCTCCTTAATAGCTACCCAGAGTCTCATCTGGCCAAATCACACTCCTCCAATGAGTGAGCCCCCAAAACAAAATGCTAACCTCAAAGTATATATACACTTCTTCAGGGTCAGCCCACAGAGGGCATCACAACTCCATGTGACTCAAACTCATGTGCCTTAGGCCTTCTTGTGACTTAAGCAGGTCATCAAAGACTCTAGATTCAAAGGCAATTCTCAATCAAAGGTACTTGATTACCTTAGTGCTGAGAAGAACTAGAACTCCAAAAGAAAAAAGAACAAAACAAAAAGTCCCATTTTGCTTGCTATTACAATAGTATAACTTGTTCCCACATATATGTGTATACATATGTATATACATGTATACCTGAGTACAAGATACACATGTGTGGCTATATAGATATAGATATCACATAGCGTTTTCTATGAGGAAATAGATACATTGCAAATAATTTTCATCTTATATTGGTTTGGGACATGGTCTCTTTTGTCCCTGAGACCCATGGGCAACCCTTGGGGACCAAAGTATTATATAACCACAAATGCTTAAACTGTTATGTGATTTTTAAATTGATTCTTTGTGATTTTCCAGATTTAACAATTCTGATTAACCCAATCCTACTTCCTAGACAACTCTCTTCAAGGATCCATGAAGTAAAATCAAAGCCACTAAAGAAATTGGTGAAAAGAATCATGGTTTAAAAACCCAAGACCATACTTTTGCTGGGCTCAGCTTAAGAATGGTGGGAGATTTTCCCTGGCTTATATTCATACCATGGTTTAAGTGGCCACATGGCCTTAAGAAATCCAAGTCTCTGGAAGCAAATCCCCTTTTAGGTGAAAGATGAGGGGAGGGAAACCTTTCAGTTTCCTAAGAGGTCCACAATACATATTAGTATTTTCTTGACCAGTTTTTAAAGAAATGCTCAGCCCTCAGTACTTCCTTTCCATTAACCATATGACTAGTTGCCCCCTTAGGCCAACAACTTCTGATGTCACAGGCTTTACAAACTTTGTGTTACAGCTCCTACTTGAGCTACTCAGCTGCTGTTAAAGTGTCACTGCATTGGGGTAAGTATGGAGGAGGCTTGCAGGAGAGAGGATCCCCAAGTCTGATTATTATGCAAATCAGACTCACAGAACCCAGGCTTCTCTATGGAGGCCATCCAGATCTGTTTTCCCAATGAGGCTTCCACTGTCACTGGGAGAAAGCTAACTACCTTCTCTTCTGACACCAGGAGCTATAGAAATTGGCTCTTATGACAGAGATTAGTGGGTAGCAATGAATCTTTCACTTGGGATAGAAATATCATTTTATTTAAGAAAATAGCCATACATAATTGGGCTTCTGCCACTTTAAATTTTAATGGTGAGAGTGATATGGAGGCTTCTGGAACTTTAAATTACAGCTTTCAGAGGTTTCACAGTGAATCTTTCAATTATTCTTCATAAGTACTTTCTCAAAGCCTGTGCCACCATGACATTGATATCACAATTCAAATCTAAATTCAAAACTGACTGCAGGGTTATGAGCTACGGCTGGTATGCGGGAGCTAACTTACTCTATCACCCACCATCAGAAGAGCTTAAGAAGAAGCGTCCTTCCGAGCCATGTTCGTTGTTTGCCAAATATTCAAATATCCAGGCAGGCAAAACCTCATAGGTTATCCCGCATCAAAATTAGCAATGACCTTCTATTTTTCCCATTAGCATCTGGCTCACCTACATCATTTTCCAGTGGGCTTGCCTGATTCAGCTAGAGTAACATCCCCAGTTAAGTGCTCTTTTGCCAGCTCCCTTTCCTCACTCTGGCGATTGGTTACAGTATGTGCTGAAGAATGGTAGCCTGTTCACACAAAACAGTGGGAGAGATTTTTTGAGTAAGTGTTTCCTGTGAAGTGGATCTGAAATAGGGGCTGGCCTGACAATCCTCACAGAAAGGCAGGGGGCAAACGGAGTCAGAGAGTTTTACTTAAAATACATTCATTAAGCCACAGCAAAAATGGAACTGCAAAGACAGGAGAAAGAGGAAGGTTTTTTTTTTTTAATTTTGATTTCATCTTAACATATCTACCTTCAACTTGTCTTTTTCATATCTTCTTCATATTCTGTATTCGCAGTGATGGAAAGTATGTATTTAGTTATGTTCATGAGATTGAAACTGCTTCGATGCCGTGAGTCCCAGCTGACTCTGCCCCTCACTAGCCATATCACTGTGAAAATTACTTGAATTCTCCACATTTCAGTATTCCCTTATGTAAAAGAGGGGTTTTCTGACCCAAAACTTTTCCCAGAAGCAAAAAAAAAAATCCCACTTTTTTAATACCAATTTTCACCAGTCTTGATGTATGGCTGCAAGACATGGAGCTCAGGAATCCCAAAGAATTAAAAAGGATTGTCATCCACAGGGCAATGGAGAGGTGCATTATGGGTATGAGCTGGCTATTACACGGAACTAAATAAGGAACTTTGAAGAAGAACTGAAATAAAGGCTATCATCAAGAAATGTATAATTTAAAATGATGTGGTGTTCATGTGGTAAGGGCAAAAGATAACAAGCGAACAACTGGTAAACCACTGGTGCAAAGAGAAAGTAAGAAATTCCCTAACGTGTCACATGGACTTCCTATGTTGAACTTACAAGAAGACGTGACCAAGAGTCAAACAGGATAGGCAGGCATGGATAAATTGTAATCTGCATCATTTTGAGGCAATATCCCACAGATCCATTTGAGTAAAATGGGTTCTAAAAGTCTTGTCCTACCTTGCCTGTGAATGTCTGTGAAGATGTCTGTGAGGAAAGTGTAAACTATAAATCACCAAATAAAGATGAGTTATGATTTTTATTATTTGTGAGGTGTCCTCAACAGTAAATACGTTACCTTCCATATTAAAAAGCATGCTTTCTATTTCCTTCTTATAATCAAACCTATCACAACTTTAGATAAAGTTCAATCATATTAATGAATCAGCTAATGAAATGCAAAACTTATTTTAAATTTTGAGGGACCTAAATGAATGTTCCTTCAATTATCAAAAGTGAAAACTCTAGACAGCACTTGGGAGTTTAGAAGGAGTAAGGGATTAACATGCAACCACGGAGAAGATAAAATCCTGGTTTTTTTAGCTGTTAACCACTGGACATCAAGCTCTATGCTTGTCTCCAGCAAGTCGATAGGCTTCCTGATCCATTTCTTAAAAGTTTAAATCTTGAATTGTTAATTTCCTATAACGTGTTTATATTGGACAGGGAGACGAAGTAGAAGGAATGTTTTCAAGACCATTAAAAAGAAAACCAAATGCACTGGAATAGAGAATGCCTGGCATAATATGACCATGTGCTACAAGGAATTCTCAGCACAGAACTCCAGGGGCGCCTTCATCACGACCTGAGATAACCCTGCTACTCTCAGTCTTGACTTTGCTTTACCTGAAAATGAAGCAGAGTTTAAATACATTTCAATTTCTTTTTGAAGCTACTAAATAAAATTTCCCAAGCTGAATTGGGGGATATTTCCTAAAAGCAAGATATACAGATGACATTCCACTTAATTTTGTCTTCAAAGCACAGTAATCCAACCAACCAAAGTCATCAGAGAGCAGCAGTTGTCTGGGTTGGTGTTTTCCAACCAATGACTATGGCTAATTTTTACCAGTCCAAAAACCTTGAAATATCTTATTTTCTAAAAACCTATACACTTAAAAAACCAATACCTCTTCCTCTTTTTGCATCCCTCAAACCACCAAAACCACTACAATTCTGAAGGACTTCCAAGAGTAGAACAGCCCTTAGTAGAAAATTGAAACATTTTGCCAGTTTGCAATATGTTTGGCACTGGGAAATGTTAGACTAAGTTCCTTTTAAATTTAAATTCTATTAGTAATTCTCTGTGATTACTACCCCAACCCCAACTCCCACTTGTAGTCTGGATCCCCAGAAAGTGGCTGCTACTTCTATGCTCAGAGTTTTAAGAGTGCCTGAGGATTTGGATCTTTCTAATTCTATGGCTCATGAGTCCCCATCACTGTGATTCTCCCAGTGGTTATCAGTTAGAAGTCAGACTTAATTAGCTTTTTGAAAAAGTTATTTACTAAAGTGGTATAGAAATAAAAGTTGTCCATCAACAAGCATATATTAAGTCTTTACTGACTATATACTAGACACTGTACTAAGCACTGGGTACAAAACATTACTCCTAAAGTATGGGACACATTGCCCCACAAGAACATATGGGGAAAGGAGGCTCAAGCTTAAAGCACATATGAAAAAGTGGGCAACTCACAAAAACTGGAAGTCCATTTGCTTGAATCCTCAAAATCTTCTCCTTAGGCAGATGTACTTTTCTGATGGGATCCTTATGGAGTCTCAAAGCCACTCTTCCTCAATGTGTCTTATTTGTTCTTGGCACCTGATGCAAACATTGCTGCCAGTCACTACTGTTCTAGAGACATTACTAGGATGATGGTGAGAAGTCTATATCCTCTGACAACCCTCCAAAGTTCACAGTGACCTCCTTTGGTCATGGGGAAGGGAGGGGAAAAACATCTATGTTCCACTCTTTCCTCCACCCCAACCTAATCCTTCTCAGGCATTTGGTTAGAATTTCTCTCTCCTCTAAGCTACTAGAAACTTGAATGCCCCATTCAGAGCAAGGATGCAATTTTACACAAAACAGAAAGGATATAACTGGGTATGCATTAGTTTAGTGCCTTTGGTTGATTGCTTGCTTTCACTTGATAAAGGTATCAGAGCTAGAGTATTTTGTTGTTACTTTAAGTGAGATGGGATGATGAAGAATCAATTGACCCCCAACCTTACAATCCTAAGAACTATAAAAAATATTGTATGGTAGCGGGGACGGGAAACTGAAGCACAGAATGGTCTTAAAATTGTGAATAAGAAATAGGTATTACTCCTTTTAAAAAAATTTCATGAAAATTGAGACTCAAACATCACTACGCAGCTTTAATAGTTCAAACTACTGTGTGGGGATAAGAAATCAAGATACCATGGGTAAGTTTTGGTCTAAAATTCATAAGCCTTAGTTTCCCTCTCTCTAAAATGGAGAGTGCAGTAATATCTAACTCATTTTAAAGTTGTTAAGAAGAAAAGGGCTTGATCAAAAAGAGATTCATGTTCTTGTGACACACATTTCAGCACCTATAGCCGGATCTCAATTGTAAGTAGAAGAAGCAGACATAAAAAGGTAACTACATATTAAAGATGGCATCTTCTTCAAACCCATTTGACTTTCTTCAATTTTGACTCAACCCTACCTTAAGACATACCCCAATACTCAATATTCAAATGGGATCTATCATCTCACTGATGTGGATGTTGCTTCCCATGATGTAGATTACAACCTATCCATGGCAATTTATCCATTACAACCTACACATTCTATGGCCTCTTGTCCCCCAAAAGTTCATTCTGGGGGATTCACTCCTGGATCCCCTCCTCACTTTCTCCTGACATTTGGAAGAGACCAGTAACGATACATCTGACATAAGGTCCATCTAATACCAAGAAACCATAATTTCCATATAAAACCATAAAGGCATAACTATATATCTACAGCGATGAATATGAAGCTTTATTCGTGTTATTTAAGCAAAACAAATATCATAGTTCCTAGATGAATTGCTTCCTTAGGCATTACACATGTACATAAAAAGACAATAATATTCTTGTACAAACTTACGGCCAAGTATGATTCAAGTCTACTTTCTCGCAGTCCCAATAGAAGCAGATGGACAAGGCAGGTCAGAACCTGCAGGAGCTGCTATTAATTTCTGTTTGCCACATATTTTCAAGGCAGGTTGCAAGGCTTATAGAGTGTTTCCAATATGAAATAATTATTACGAACAAGTTTTTAACTAATTAAGTGTAAAGGGATCTAAAACATATGTTAGATTTTCTTCTGAAATCAGCTTATATGTAAAAGGGTTTTAGCACTGGGTTAGCTACCCAGGATGAGTAGATAGAGTCAGTTTTTGTCTACATGAGTCTGATTTGAAAGGTGCAAAGGGAAGATCCTTCTCCAGCTTGATTAAAACTAGATGGTGTAGTAGAGGGAGTGCTAGGTCTGGAGTTGAGAAGATTTGAGTTCAAATTCAGCCTTAACTACTTATTAGCTTTAAGACCATAAGCAAGTAGACCTTATCTTCTATCCTCTGTCTGCCTCAGTGTCCTCAACTGTAAAATGAGAATTGTGATAGCACGTATATCCCATAGTTGTTGGGAAGATCAAATGAGATACACAAAGTGCTTAGCACAGTGCCTGGCACATAAGAAGTGCTTAATAAATGGTTCTTCCCTTTTCCCTCACCTCCAGCCTCCCAATCCTGCCACAGGGCTTCCCAATTTCACTTCCATCCTCCAGTCATCTCTGGGAAAAATGCAAACCGGGCGGCAATACTTCAAGCTTTTATCAGCTACCTCCTGATATGTCTGAGAGGAAGGAAGAAGGTGGACAGGAAAAATGCTGAGAATGTAATTGGAAAGGTTCCAAAAGCAAATTTTGCCTATTTCACAATTTTGTTAAAAACAGCCCTGAGACTCTCACCTAAGTCCTTTTTGCAGCATTCAGGTGCTTACAACAGGATAGTAGTTCCTGGTGTTCTGATAGGCACAGAGTTTGCATAATTTTACTTGGGGGGAACCTGGAATTTAAATATGTCCCCCTAGAAACTTAACCTCCCCCAAAAAAGTGGGCAAGAATGAAGAATTTGATCAAACCAAAATACTTTTCTGCCCTCTCCTTTGCTTAAAGGGAGGTAATTCTTCAGGCACCAGTAAAAGGTTTACATTTTAGGAGACAGAAATATTAAGCTTATGTTTTATTAAGACAAAAGAATCATTCCCCCTACTTACACTAAGAATACAATTTTTTTTAAAAAGTGAAGAAAATAACACAAAACTCTAAATATGAAAAATGCTACTTCTACAAGAAGTTCGCATTAAGTAAAAAGTATAGTTACATAAATAAAGTGAGTTGTAGCTACAGTCCTAATTTCAAAATGAACTCACTTTTAAAGAAAACAGATAACCCCTTCCTTCCTTCAATCCAACTCACTTCCTGTAGGAAAGCTTCCATGACCATCTGAATTTGTTCATTTATCTACTATTCAGTAGTAACCACATTCTTTGTGTACTCTGTTTGTGGTAAATGAATTTGCACTTACTGATATATAGCTCTGCAAATGTGACCTTCAGGTGGTTCATGTGAGATGTGTCCCAAATGGCAGGGATCCTGCTATTTGTTTGTTTGTTTCTCCCAGAGCACCCAGTAGGACAGCATTCTCAAGTCCTCAATAAAGGTTATTAATTGGCTGCCTAGGAAAATATACCACTACTGCATGCCAATGAAAAATTTCTTAAGGTTATATAAGCACTAGAGACATCAATATTTTTTAATAAAATTTCTTTGTCTGCAAAAGAGAAAGTCTATTCTCAGAGTACTGCATGAAAGAAAGAGAAAAATATCTACCATAATTCATATGTATATTCGTTGCACTCTTGAATGACACCAAATTCTATAGAAAGAGTATGTGGTGGGATAGTTAAAATGATGTGAACAGAAGCCATATGACATACCATTCCTACATGACACCTCTTACCTGTTCTAAGCACTGGGGCTTTGTTGTAGAAACAAGAGTGACAGAAAGGGGCTAATAAATGTCATCAGTGTAAACATGAACAGGTGAGGAGGACAAGGCTTTGCACTTTATTAAATCAAACCACAGTACTTGATAAAAGCAACAAGCACTGACTTATATTTAGAAAATTGTTCCATAAATAATATGTGTTTTCGCAGCAGTCACAAAGTCTAGAATTTATGTGCTAATTACAGACCTCAAATCATCACACAGATTTGCAATTAAAGCTGAAGTATTTTCATATACAATGTGATCCGCCTCTTCATAGCAGCAGATATGAGATGTCGGCTAATATTCGCTAGTAAATTTGAATATTTTATGTTTGGAAACAATTGTTTCAATTTATCTGTTCCCACTTTTGATATTTTTAAAGCTGAAAGTGTTCTATGCCATGTTGACTATTTCATTTTAATATTCCTTGGCAGGCCTCTATCTATAGCAACTAAGGTAGCAAATGATAATTGGATACCTGCAATAGAAATGCAAAGGAATCTGAAAATTTTTGTGTGTGATTGTCTACTGTCTATAATATATAGGCTGTTTAAATTAAAGGGGGGGGGAACAGTTTTAGAGCCATGGGCTAATGGTGAAGTAATGTAAGAATGCAAATTTAGGAAAGATGTTGAATAATTCAGTAGCTTGTTATGTGATTAGATCTGATTGGTTCCCACTAAGATGTGGCCCATAAAAATGATTTCCCTGGGTAGCATTGGTCTAAGGGTGGGGGTTTATGATGTCCATAAAATGGGAGAACAAGGCTTACTTGAACTAATAATATCATGGCTACGCCAAATGATTGATGGTCTTTAAAAAGGTGCAGATTGGTTTCATCTTTCTTCAGATTTTATCACTGACTTGTTCTTAGTCATGTGCAATCAGTAAGGCCAAGAGAGGTAACAAGTGTTTGATGTATGAGACTTGAGTCATTTTTGTCAGAGGTGCATTTGTTTTAAGCCACACTCACATTTGATACTCTAAAATGTATGTATTCTTTGGGTTTATTTGTATCTTCTCCCTGGTATTTGTTCTCCATGCTGGGGCTGGGGGCAGGAGTGGGGAGAGGAAGGACTCTCACTAGGTAAGGCAACAATAATCATGTTGCCCCAGAGGTAGAGTAAAAATAACACAGATCTTCCTCCTGGCTGGAGAACCCTTCCCATTACAGATGAAATGGATGAAAAGAATGAGCATGGGACAGAACCTTCCTGGGAGGGCCTTTCTTCTTTGCCATATTTGCACATCATTCAAAATACTACTTACCTTTTAGAATATATTATCAATTTCAATTCAATCCATCCTTCACAATCTGCAGCAAGCCACAAAAGCTCTTTTTGAGTCAAAAAGAAATTTCAAGCAGGGTGGGGGGGGCGAGGAGGAGGGAATGTGAAGAAACACATTTAATTTATCCTGTTGAAAAGAGACCATTCTAAATGGTTTCTGAACACTTTTGCATCTTCTTATATACTGCAAATCAGCCCAGATATCTTAATCAGTGGCTGGAAACATATCCTTATCAGTAACACATTCATGAAAGATTGTATGTGTGTGAGCAGCAAAATGTTTGGCAGAGGCCCAGGAATAAAAGAGAAAGAAGGAAAGAAAGAAAATAGTAAAGGGTTGATGGAATAGCTTTGTGTTTCAGCCCTATTCATTTTGGGAAGTTTCTATCATCTCTGTTTGTTCTGAAGGATAATAGACAAACATCAGAATGGCAGATTTCTGTGACTTGCTCTCATCTATGTATAGATATACATATGATGCAAAATGGAAATAGATCTATATGCAATTATGGGGGGGGGAATATATATGCAAACGCACATATCTCTTTACACACATCTCTTTCTATCTAAGCATTCCTACCCCTGATGATTTTATCTCATGCTGGGTTTAATGCTTTTCTGTTTTGACAATTTAAACACTGTCTCAACATTGTTTAACAAAATCAAGGGCATTTCTTGGCAATTAATTTCTGCAGTCAATAGTCTTCTCAAACTGGGCAACTCCCCTTGGAACTGGGAGCCACAACAGCCAGGGCTGTGTGAGTGAAAGGGCGAGACAATTCATTAGACGATTCTTGCTGCAACTCAAAGTGGCGGAGGATGTCAGCCCGGGCTCCCGCGCTTCAATACTAATGAGAGTCATTGCATATTCATAACCCCAAATACAGTCAGCTTCTTGTAAAAAAAAAAAAATAGAGAGAGAAAGAAAAAAAAAAAACTTTTGTTACCCAGGCTTCATGGCAAGAGCAAAGCCCCGCGCTCTCCGTGTCGTGGCGCTTCCGCCAAGTGAGCTCAAGAGCAAGATGGATTGTTTCGCAACGCAGCCTGACAGGGAACTAAGAGATGCTGCCCCAGGGGCCTGAAACTCAGCTGAGTTTGATTACAAGACTCTGGATAATCAAAGAAACAAAAGGAGTGGCAGAGAAGGGGCGGGGAGAGAAGGAGAGCGAGGCAGATAGAGGGAGATTTTTTTTAAATTTTTAAATATCCGCAGATACAGCCTTCTCTATTGAGTGTTGAGAGTAATTACTTATCTGTGAGGAGCTTGCAGCGTTTCAGACCCATTTTTATCCTGATGGAGGAAAAGTGCTATGCCCCAATAAACCTGTCCCCGCATTGTTGGAACACCGCTCCCTGTCTTAATAGATACAAATCTCCAGAAGTGACTAAAGTTTCCCCGTCGTTATCAGTATTAAAGCTTAGAGAGTTCAACCTGTCAGACAGGAGAAGCAGCCCTGGCGAAGAGGGTGCTCCCTAGAATCCGATGCCTCCAGAAGTCTTTGGTTGTTGGGTTGTTGGGTTTTTTTTTCCTTGTCGGCATCCCCTTTTCTTTATCATCATCAACATGAGTTTCGAGACCCTAACATTACTATAAGCTTGTCAATAAATCCACCCCTCCATGTTTCTCTCTCTCTCTCTCTCTCTCTCTCTCTCTCTCTCTCTCTCTCTCGCACACACACCCACACCCACACCCACACCCACACACACACACACACACACACACACACACACACATTGTACCCCCACCCTCCATACCTGTCTGCAGGGGCAGCTATTAGCATCCCCTGGAGTCAGAGAAGGAAACGTTACTTTGAAAAAGCCTTGAGCATTTTCTCACTCATAATGATGTCTTCAGCTGGAATGCCAGCACACTTCCACATCTTTCTGACAGGCATACAAGCTCTAAACTACCCATAAAATTAAATAAAACAGGACATCAAAACAAAAGTTTCTACATCCGATTACATGTTGGGTTTCTAAAAAGTTACTTCCAAATGCCCTTGTGCATAAATAGTTTCATAGCTGGAGAGGAACTGAGAAATATTAGGGGATATAGGGAGGGGGGTTCTCATCAAACTGTTTTAATATCCTCCTCATTTGTATACAGGCTTTGAAAATAGAAGAATTTGTGGTTATGATTGATTGAGGTAACTGATTATCCACAGATATTTTAAGTGTTGAGACATTAAATTGTCAGCCATATCAGTTTGATTGCAGTAAAACATGAAAACATTGACTTTTGTCTAGTTAGAGAAATTTATTTTTCCCAGAATGACAATCCTTTAAGTAAAAACCAGGCAGCCTGCCAGCTTTCCATGTCATACATTGAAGTTTGCAAATGCAACCCATATTTTCAAGTGTTTTTCAAGGTTCAATGAATGGTGCACAGGTCCTTTGCAAATAGTCTTGTAATAAACAGATTCCTGCAGAATGCTTCATTCTTTAAGCCCTGCATAGAAGAGCATTTATTCATTTTAAATGAGTAAAAAGCATCATGGTTTTGTATTCAAGGAGTATACTATGTAGTTCAGAGCTCTTCACTTCCAAAAAGTGTTTCTCTAAAAGAAACAGCAACCCTCCTTGGACCACCACTATCTGAACAAGTTTGATTAGTATGTTTTACAAGCCTGAAGTAAACGCTCATAGTAACTGTCAGTAAGCTGACAGCTTTCGAACAGAGCCTTTGTTCCAAGAATGAGTAATTTGTGGCATCCTCTTTAAGATACCATATTCAAAAATGAGGAGGGAGAAGACATCACATTCAAGTGAATTCCACTCAAAGTATGATTGCTGCTAAATCAGCTTTGTATTCTGGAATCCTAGCTCTATCAGTACTGTTTGGCAGAATAGCAAATACTATTTTATTTGTTTCTGTTGCTTGTCAGAGCACCTGTGCTTTGGCAGAGGCATAGCTCTGCTTTACACCCAGTCCATTAGAAGAATCACAAAATGTCAGATGACACATATTAGGGCCTTTCGATAAAATCCAGCAACTGGGAAATTATCACTAGTCTTAATGATGATGATTTAAATGATAAGAGAAGGGGGAAAAAAGGGAAAAAAATGGATGTGATTGGTAAGCCAACTAGAACACCAACATGTTTATACATTAAGTATTTTATCAACCCTTTGTAATAACAACCATAAAAAAAAATACAAGACTTTCCATTCTCAGCCTGATGACTGTGCTTTCTGCGTAGGGGTGTAGATAATCATATCTGGTATTGTGGAAGGAATAAACAGCCCACCTAGCCAGCTGAGCATGGCATCTGAGCAGAGGGATAACATTGCTTCCTGACCCCTAGAGGCAATTAGCTTATGTCCTGAAGCATAAGATTTGATTGCCCTTCTTATCTTAGCTAAGAGAGCTATAAATATTATTAGCCATCATTAAATTATCCAGCCCCTTTTTCCTTTTAATCCAACTACCTCTAGTGACTCAGTAGGGTCTGTGTTAAAACTTTGTAGGATATCAGGTCTGCACACTGCATTGAGTTGCCTTTTCTTTTCCAAAAGTGTTTTTCTCTTAGTACAACATTCCCTCATTTCAAACGTCCCCAAAAGATAAGCATGATAGAAATTACTATTTTCCACTTAACCCTTTAACATTTTAAAATTCTATATCCAATGTTTTCCTATTTTTTTTCTGATCCCCAGCCAAGACTAGGGATCATAATGTCTTGTCACAGAACAATAATCATGCTTTTTATTTCTGCATTATTTTAGTACTATAATGTCATTTTCATTATTACATTATTACTTTCCAAATTGTCAAAGAAGCACTTTCAATCACAGATTATTTATATGTGATCTATTTTATATGTGAGAAACTATAGCCCTTTTCCTCTTATTTTTAGGGATATATATGTGTGTGTAAACATATGTATGCATATATTGACTTTTATTGAAGTTTATTGTCATTCCTTTCTAAATCTACTCTTCATTCTCTCATTGCCCTCTGTAATGTCTACTTTATAGTTGCTAGTAAGACGGTATCTCCCACAATTTGTACCTAGTGGCTTCAAATTCTAAATCCTCAGTTTTTCTAATTCTATCTTTGTGGTCATGAGATAATTTATCCTATTTCCTTTCTTGAATTCTTTTTATTCTTCGAAAGAGGCTAGAACTATTCTATTCAGTCAAAATACACTCTATGCAACACTGTACATATTTTTAATAATTTTAAATCATTTCAGTGTTACTATCTTGTTTTGAAAATCTTTTAGATTTCCATTGTCCTTCAACAGTTTTATGTTAACAAAAGGAAACTTGAGGACAATGATACACATACAACATAGATTTTTTTCCTCCACCCTTTGGGCTCTGTGAGCACTGCTTCTGTGAAGACCAAGGCCCGTACAGATTGACTGTCGCTCTCTAAAATGGCCTCAAGGATGATGTTTTTAACATTTCTCATTTGACTGCTCTTCTATCTGTTCTGAATCATTTTTCTCATCATTTATGTTCTGGCTTTTAAAGTTCACCATGACCTTGTAGCTCTATTGATAGCATCCATCCTCCATCCACTATGATTGCAGACCCAAGTATTTCTACAGAAGTCAGCAGTATTTCTGTATCTCACTGCTACCCTATGTGTCATCTTAGTTACACATATCTACCAAAATTGAGAGCAAAATGTCTTTCATCTGTATCATGATCATCTGTATAGTTAGCCAGGCATAGTGTCTTTTTTGAAGCAACACAATGCAATGCAAAGAGCATTGCCATTAACTCACTGTGTGACCATGAGCATTGCCATTTACTTCTCTCAAGGCAGCAGGGTGGCATAGTGGCTAGAGCTCTGGGCTCAAAAAGGACCAGGTTTAAATCTAGCTTCTTGAACTTGGTTGATGTGCAACCCTGGACAAATCACTTAACCGCCGTTTGCCTCAGTTTCCTCAACTGTAAAATGAGGAATAATAATAACACCTGCCTCCCAGGGTATGTTGTGAGGATCAAATGAGAGAATATTTATAAAAGACCTAGTACAGTGCCTGGCACATAGGAGGTACTGCATACATGCTTCTCCTCTTCCTCCCTTCTCTGGACCTCAGCTGACTTATCCAGATGAGTCAGCAAATCTTAGATTCACTATAGGCTTCTCCTTATTGTACCCTCCAAAGGCAGCCAGATCTTTTTGCTACATGTCCATGATAGTCTTAAATATTTGCTAACAAAAACTTTCTCTTCTCATATTTTATGTAACATACATGGATGTCCAGTTTCTAGATGGACTCCTTTTTTACAGGTGAAATTGTTTTCTCCCCCTTGTTAAAAGAAGAAATGTCATTCAAGTGAAAATAGTTTTAATTTATTTTTCATGTCAAATTGGTTAACAATAAGAGATTCAAACTTTTGCAAGCTTCAAAAGAAATTAGACAAAGTCTTTCACTTGTGGAAAGTGTTTCAAGACCAGTGTTCACCAGGCAGGTATCCAATACCAGTGTTTTTATCCAGTGAATGGCTAGGTTAGAAACATGGCATCATTGGAGCAAAACCTTTACTGGTTCATTTGAGCTGAGTGGACTAACCAGATTGCTTGAGTATACACATATGGCGCATACATATCCCTTTGGGTCATGGAAACAAAGTGAAGATTCCCCATCCTGACTGAATTGCTTCTGACTTCTTTATTCAATTTTATTGCTCTACCCAACATCCTAGTCTGAAGTTTAACTTATTTATCATTTTGCTATAAAATCAATCATTTAAAATAATCAGCCACATGCTCATGATCAAAGAACTAACATGTAAGGCATATGCAGAACTATTTGTCTTTACCTCACAGAAAGCTTGCTTGGGAAAATTGGGAGGATGGGGGTAATGAATTGTGAGAAAGATAGAGAAGCTTCCACTCTCTAGCATTCACTAACCATTTGCTTTTGCCCAAGTAACACTCTCAAGGAAATCTCAGCAGACAACCTCAGACAGTAATCAACAGCCTTAGAGACACCCACAGACTTTCTAAGTAATCAAACGCTCTCACTCAGACACTCAACAGAGACACTCTGTTCTCCCCTGTCACAATCCCTCAACATACATTTCAATGTGACCTGTATTTCATCGATTATAATCACAGGTGCCCTAACTAAGATATGTAGCAAGTCCTATGGCTCACCAGGTTTGTCCAGTGTTGTTTTTCTTAACGAAGAGTTTTCAGAAGGTAGTGAAACTCCTTCTAAAGTTTTTAGCTTTTTCAAACGCTGGATGGTAACCCCATATAGTTCATCTGCCCATTATCACAGAGTGGTCAGTTAAATAACCTTTTTCTAAAACTATTCTCCTACTTCAGACAGACCTTCAAAAGAAGATTATTTCCAACTGTTGGTGTGAAGACATTAAGGGCCCTGTATGGTGGCTGATTTCCCCCCTCAGTGTTTATTTTTTATGAATGGCTTGACAAGAATATGTTTGGAGTTTTTAAGTGATGTGTTCCAGAGATGGTTCTGCTCTCCAGAGCCAATTCCTCTCCAAGGATGGTAAATAAGTAAATGTTTACCAGCCCCAGAATAGAGAGGCCCCTCGTTTAAATAAGATAATCAGCTAGATTCTACCAAAGTGTAACATTCCCCAGGAGTAAGTAAAACACTTTGGGCTGTATATTAACTCTCCTGGGTTCACCAGTGTGCCTTTTATAGTTTTCTAAATGGTACCCCAGTGGCCTAATTGACCTCCCAAAGTACATAATTTATAGCCTGGCTTTAGGGGAATCCCCATGACCTCCTTAAATAAAGGAACCATATGAAGTCAAGGTGTTACCTTGCTTCCAAACTTCAGTGGATCGGAGATCTCAGGGATGAGAGTACTCCCTCCATTGGTGCAAATTGGAAGCCGTCCATCTGTTCTCATGCTCTTGTGCGTGTTCTCCACAGAGGTTCCACCTGGCACTCCAGAAGCTTTCTTCTAGCTCTACCTTCTAGCTACCATCCTTCACTCCTACCATACAGTTGGCCATGTCTTCGTTATTTTAATAATTTTAGATTTTCTCACAATAATTTGACTGCTAATATAAAAAGCCACTGCCATTGTGATGTTAGCAATTGCAAAACCACCTTGCCAAACAAGGATATCTCCATTATTTCCTCTCTTATTTTAAAGTTGTGAATCAATACTCATGCTATGTAAGCAAGAAGACTAACATCTCACATGTGCTCACATTCAATAAATGTTGAAGTGAATTAAAATTAAGAATAAGCATAGAATTTTTATATCTCAAAGGGACATTCATGATAATTTAGTCTTTTTTGTTAGATAAAGAAGCTGAAACTTAGAAAGGTGGTGATTTGCCTGAAGTCACAAAGCTGGTTGTAATGGGGTCTGGACTCCCAGCTCTCCTGACTTCCCAGTCTGTTGCTAATTTATATACTATGCTGAAAAAAGTTTAATGTTGTAATCAAATAAATCTGATGTATAGCAGTGATGCCTAACAGTTGTATACATATTTATTCATGCAACAAACTTTCATTACACACCTACTTTGTAAAAAGAATTGTGCAAGGTACTGTAGGGTATACGAATATGGATAAGGTAGCCCTTGATTTCAAGGACCGAATAGTTTGATAATTCACAGTCCAAATAACTGTAGTGCAAGGTAGAATGTGATAAGTGGCCTAAGGAACAAAGTCTTTGGTATGAAGAGTGGTTAAGAGAATAGGACAATTACTGAAGAAGATGAAGAATATGATAATTAGTCACAAATTAAAAGCAGTTCTCTGGCAATTATAAACAGTTAACCATTTTCATCCACTTACACCCTCTCTCATTAGATACTAGATCCCACGCTCCATATCCAGGGTTCCCTGTTGCCTACCATGAACACTGTGAATATGACCTAGTACTGAGGATTCCTCTTCTTCCTGACTCACATATGCTTCAAAATTCAAGATCTCAGCTCTGACCTCACGCAAATTAAAATCAATCACTGTAGCTTATCTTACCTAATAATGCTTATGGCTCAGCTCTCACCCAAGATAATGCACCCCCCCCCACCTGAGAATATCGGAGAATTTAGTTTAAGTCTCTCTAATGGCCTTGGTCTCATGTTCTTACTCCTCTCCTTTTCCTGCTCCTCCTGAACCCTATGAGGCTTATAAAACATTAGAATAAAAATATTTGTTAAAATCTCTATAAACAAGAAGAGGCAATAAAATGGCCCACTCTGTCTGGTGAGCTCTTGTTTCCACAATCCGGCTAGCAGCTTCTGTGGAGGGGAAAGATCCACCCACAGCCAGCACCCAGAAAGCTGCCAGACAGCACATGTTCTTTTGTAATGCCTTAATAAGGAGAGCAAGGTGAAGGGGTTGGCAAGCTTACTTTAATTCAGCACACAAATATCATTCACTTAGTTCAGGGTAAAAAGCCAGCACCCTGAACTTCAGAGCAAAATACAAGCAAATTACAAACATCAACAGACAGACCTTGTCTGATTCAAATCCCAATACATAGTTACCAGAGTTCAACAAAGTCTCAGCATCCGGGTGTACAAGTTGAGGGCTCCTTAGCTACAGCTGCCTGGAGTCTCCTCATCAACACCATCTCAAGAGCCCTTAAACAAATTACAAATAGACAGACCCAATACAATTCATAGTTACCGACATCTAGGTTCAGCCCGGGAGCTCAGAACAAGGGCTGGCCCAGAGTCACGCACGCCACCACTGCCAAGGCAAAGAGCTCCAAGGAAGATGAGGCCAACCCCTAGTTTTTATATCTTTGTCAGCGTCAGCGGTGAGTCACACATGCAACTCACCCATGTGCCCTAAAATCCTCACAAAGAGGTAGACTTAAACCCACGTGGTCTAAGAGCCTCTGCTGTCCCAGACATGTAAACTAGGCCCTCCCTGGAGTTAGCCCCACCTTAGTTGCCAATCCACACCCACATAGGTTTTACACCTAATAGGGGTTTGGGCCTGGGGCTTAGCACTTAGTAAGACTCAATGAAATACACTGAATTACTCAACAAAAACAAAGGCCAAACTCTTCAAGGGCACTTGTTGAACTAAGTGCTAAGGAGGCCATTTTGCTTACCAACACAGCTCTCCTCATGCCAAAGGGTCAGTACTCCATACACTTAAGATTTAGGCCTTGAATTTGAGAGTTGGCATCTCCAGTTGTACTCTCCTTATTCTCCTTCTGGGGTGTCCACTCAGCCTGTCATTAATAATAATAACAATAATAATGGCATCTGTATAGTGCTTTAAGGTTTGCAAAGCACTTCACAAATGTTGCCTAATTTTATTCTCACAATTTTATGAAGGTGTTGTTATTATACCCATTTTGCCATTGAGAAAACTGAGGTAGACAGAGGATCACACTGCGAGGAAGTCTCCAAGGCTAGATTTGATTTTGCTATTCTGACTCTGATCAAGCTCTCTAACCACTGCACCACCTAGCTACCTCTCTTTTCCTCTGGGTCTATGGTTCCTGCCTCTTCCTCTCTGAGGCCTCAGACTAGTTGGTTTTAGTGAATCAGTTGGTACCTTGTCAATTTCAGCAAGCTTTTCTCACAAAAAAAAAGCTAGCTTATTAAGTCACGTAACCTTTCTAGCTAGGGGGTCCTGAATCATTTTCTAAGATAGGTCATTGACATGAAGATGGTGTTCCAAGTATGAAAAAGCACACCAAGGCTATGTTTGTAAAAGCCTATAATAATTTTGAAAATGAAAAGAATACAAAAGTCAATTCTGTAGTCTTAAAAATATCCAAAACACTGTCACTAAAAATGGAAGAACCTGAACCATTAAGACATCCAAACTGACTTGAATTGGCCTTTTTTTCTTAATCTAGATGCAAATATATGATTATAGGGTGTCTGGAATTAACAGGTATAGTAATGAATGTTTTATGCAAGCTCCTGTTCCATGTGAGAAATGATGTTACAAGTACCGTATTTACTGAAGCATTAGACTACACAACTTACAGGTCACGAAGTAAGGATTTTCTCTGTTCCTGTTTCCCAGACTTTGAATGCAGCTAGAGGTAGCCAAAGGAAAGCTTTCTAAATCCAGTACAAATTCATACCATCCAAGTTAATCTGGGCCCTCAACACTGATCAGCAATCCTTCTCTGCCTGATTCCCAATTTCACTCCTCTTAGCAGCTGCCCCAAACTTTCTGCTCGTCCTCAGGCTACCGACTCTACTCCTACTTTATCCTTACCTTCCCTCAGCAAATAACCTGGAGTAGTACTTGAATAAGATTATGATTATTCTTCATGCACTCTTATATACTCCTCACCTCAGAATTTGTCTTAGTCTTTACTCATCCTCTCAACTTTCTGTATAGTCTTAGAAGATAAGGTATCTTCCTAGCCTGAGCTGACCTTGCCACTTATACCCTCGATCACATACCTACTCACTTCTCCAGGATTATGCTATATCAATTATTCTTCCTATCTGCTTTATATTTAAGTCTCTGCTCCTCTACAAACTCTTTTCCTCTACCTATGAATATTCTTATGTCCTCCATTAAAAAAATCTTCTATTCATTCTGCTATCTCATCAAGTCATCAGTATATAACTCTTCTCCCTTTCACAACTAAATTCCTAGAAATAATATGCTACACTTAATGCCCTCATTTTCTTTTAACTCATTTCTCGACTCTTCAGTGCTTTGGCAACAAAGTAGGTACTTAAAAAATGTTTGTCCCATTGGACCAAATTTAATTAAATTGGCTTCTAACCTCAATGCAATGCTGAAATCACTCTGAAGTTCCTATCTCCTCTTTTAATGGTCTTTTCTTAATTTGCATTTTCCTTGACTTGTCTGTAGCATTTGACACTGTTAATCACACACACCACCTTTAATATTTTCTCCTTCCTTGGTTTATGTGACATCACTTACTCCTGGTTGTTATCCCGTCTATCTAGAACTGTTTGGTTTTCTTTACTGATTCACCTTATTTCTTCCACTGTTTAAGGGTGGGTATCTCACAAGACTCCCTCCTTGATACTCTTTTTTTCCACATACTTTCTTCCTTGACTATTGTACCCATTCCAATTTCTCTAATTATCAGGATTTCCCATTATATATATCTATCTCCAGTTTTTCATCTCTTCTCTGGTCTATCATTCTCAAAAGTCTGCTAGACATTTCTATGCAGATGTCCCAGTGGTTGTTCGGGATAATTACAAAGATTGGAGAGGTGATCAGATGCCCACCCATTCCCCAACATTTAGCAGCAAATGCTCTCTAAATGGGTAGTCGGTGATCATTATTACCTCTGTGCCAAAAGATGAAGGTAAAACTCAACACACAATTCAGGTATGTTCCTACAAGGTTTACTGAATGATATGTTGAAGTAGATCAGAATTTAAATGGATAGTGAGTACAGGAAGGAAGAAAACTGCCAACATTTCTTTGGGTACTTCTGCATGAGGACTTTTTGAGCCTAAAAAATTCCTGGTTCCCCATCATCACACTGATATAAGTACCAATATTAGTGTAAAGGTCACAGGACTCCAGTCTTTGGTAGTAATGTAATTTGACATAGGATTGCTCTTACTTATATAGAGAAAAAATTATACTTTTAAAATCACTCTTTATCAACAAAGTCCAACTTTTTGGTCAATCTTACAGATTTAGGAATGACAACTGGACAAAACATGTGAGACTAAGCTCATGGACAATTTTTGTGTTTGTTTGTTTGTTTCCAAGTTCATTCATCTTTCAGGTAACTCAGCCTTGGCATGAATTCAAGAACCTGAGGAGGCCCAGATGAAAAGGATTCTTTATCTGGGGGAAAACCCATGATGCACAGGTTCTTATACTTAGTCTAAGAATAATATATATTTAGTGACCTTGGGAGACAGTTATTATATCACAGTGGGCCAGGTGCCCATTTCAGGTACTAATTATCATCCTGAGGAAAACCTTGGAAGAAGCAAATGTCCTCTCAGGATGGAGGAGGAATCTTTTTTTATTAGAGAGAAACTTTTAAATTGAACTTTTTAGTATACAAACCATGAGGTTCCAAATGGCTATTCTACAAAGAAAACTATTTATTCTTAATATACAAGCAAAAAGAAATTCAATTAATTGTACTTAATCAAATGTTTCATCTGCTTAAGAAAGAAGCCTCCCAAAATAAGGAGCTGCACTTGTGGTTTCAATAAATAAATAACAACATGATGACAATACTAATGATAATGATTAGATCCACTAGTTGACTTCACTTCTCTCTATATTTCCTATTGATATACCAGATGCATCTCAAATTATGATGTGGGTCACAGCAGTTAAAAGAAGGTAGTAGTCAGGTATAAATGTCTAAGAACTGTCTCTTGAAAAGGAAAAAAAACAGGGGGGCAGAGGCAAGATGGTGGCTGGAAAGCAGGGACTCACTTAAGCTCTCCCCCAAATCCCTCCAAACACCTGTAAAACATGGCTCTGAACAAATACAAATTCTAGAGCTGAAGAACCCATGAAATAGCAGAGCGAAGTAGGTCTCTAGACCAGGACAGCCTGGATGGTCACTGGGAAGGGTCTATTGCATGGTGCTGGGAGCGGAGCGCAGCTCAGAGTGGGCCGTGCCAGGACCAACTGGACCAGAAGTCAGGCAGAGCAGGCCTGAGGGCCATGAGTCATTGAGCTCTGGCAGTACCAGACTTCTCAACCTACAAACCCCAAAGACCATGAAGCAGGGGTGGCAAAGGTGGTGCTGCACCTGCTTCCAAAGCTCCAACTGTGGCTGCTTCCAGAGTTCCTGGCTCACAAGGTGGGAGGAATCAAGCAGCAGATCAGAGAGGGAGTGCAAGGAGCACTTTGCTGGAGAAGAAGCAGGTTCTCTTGCTTTGCCCTGATTGGATCTGGGTCACGGTCCTCGTTGGCAGTTCTTGGGGGAGGAAGAACACTGCTATGGCAGAGCTTGCGGTGATGGTGGATTAGAAGTAGGTCTGAAAACAGCAGCACAGTCCCTAAAGCTTGGGACAGAGTACTCTCTACTCTGAAAGCAGTCATACCCTGACAAAAAAAGGTCAAGGGTCAAGTAGTTGTCTGGGAACATGAACAGGCAGCTAAAAAAGACACAGACTATTGAATCTTTTTTGGTGACAAAGAAGATCAAACCATACAGCCAGAAGTCAGCAAAGTCAAAGAGCCTACATCAAAAGCCTCCAAGAAAAATAAGAATTGCTCTCAGGCCATGGAAGAGCTGAAAAAGGATTTGGAAAAACAAGTAAGAGAAGTAGAGGAAAAATTGGGAAGAGAAATGAGAGTGATGTGAGAAAACCATGAAAAAGAAGTCAACGACTTGCTAAAGGAGACCCCAAAAAAATAACACCTTAGAAAATAGACTAACCCAAAAGGCAAAAGAGCTCCAAAAAGTCAATGAGGAGAAGAGTGCTTTGAAAGGCAGAATTAGCCAAATGGAAAAGGAGGTCCAAAAGACCACTGAAGAAAATACAAACTTAAAAATTAGGTTGGAGCAAGTGGAAGCTAGTGATTTAATGAGAAATCAAGATTTTATAAAAACAGAACCAAAGGAATGAAAAAATGGAAGGCAATGTGAAATATCTCATTGGAAAAACCACTGACCTGGAGAATGGATCCAGGAGAGAGAATTTAAAAGTCTTTGGAGTACCTGAAAGCCATGATCCAAAAAAGAGCCTAGACATCATCTTTCAAGAAATTATCAAGGAGAACTGCCCTGATATTCTAGAGCCACAGGGCAAAATAGAAATTGAAAGAATCCACCAATCACCTCTTGAAAAAGATCCCAAAAAGAAAACTCCTAGGAATATTGTAACCAAATTCCAGAGTTCCCAGGTCAAGGAGAAAATAGTGCAAGTATCCAGAAAGAAACAATTTGAGTACTGAGGAAACACAATCAGGATAACACAAGGTAACACAAGCTTCTACCTTAGGGGATTGAAGGGCTTGGAATATGATATTCCAGAGATCAAAGGAGCTAGGATTAAAACCAAGAATCACCTACCCAGCAAAACTGAGTATCATGCTCCAAGGCAAAATATGGATTTTCAATAAAATAGAGGACTTTCAAGCTTTCTCAATGAAAAGACCAGAGCTGAATAGAAAATGTGACTTTCAAATACAAGAATCAAGAGAAGCATGAAAAGGTAAACAAGAAATAGAAATCATAAGAGACTTACTAAAGCTGAACTGTTTTGTTTACATTCCTATATGGAAAGATGATTTGTGTAGTTCATGAGACCTTTCTCAGTATTAGGGTAGTTGAAGGGAATATATATATATATATGTAAATATATATATATACATATATATGCATATATATGTATGTATGTATATTATATATATACATATATACACACATATATTATATATATACATATATATATATAGACAGAGGGCACAGGGTGAGTTGAATATGAAGGGATGATGTCTAAAAAACAATTAAATTAAAGGGTGAGAGAGGAATATATTGAGAGAGGGAGAAAAGAAGAGCTAGAATGGGGTAAATTATCTCACATAAAAATGGCAAGAAAAAGCAATTCTGTTGGAAGGAAAGAGGGGGAAAGTGAGGGGGAATAAGTGAACCTTGCTCTCATCGAATTTGACTTGAGGAGGGAATAACATACACACTTAATTGCATATTTTACCCCATAGGAAAGTAGTGGGAAGGGGATAAAAAGGGGGGATGATAGAAGGGAGGGCAGATAGGGGGAGCAGGTAATCAAAAGCAAACACTTTTGAAAAGGGACAGGTTCAGGGGAGAAAATTGAATAAAGGGGGACAAGATAGGATGGACTCACAATACTCACAACATGAGTATTGTGGAAGTGTTTTGCATAATGATACACGTGCGGCCTATGTTGAATTGCCTACCTTCTTAGGGAGGGTGGGTGGGAAGGGAAGAGGGGAGAGAATTTGGAACTCAAAGTTTTAAGAGCAGATGCTCAAAAAAAAAGTTGTTTTTGCATGCAACTGGGAAATAAGATATATAGGGAATGGGGCATAGAAATCTATCTTGCCCTACAAGAAAGTAATGGGAAAGGGGGTGGGGGAGAGTGGAGTGACAGAAGGGAGGGCTGACTGGGGAACGGGGTAATAAGAATATGTGCCATCTTGGAGTAGGGGTGAGGGTAGAAATGGGGAGAAAATTTGTAACTCAAAATCTTATGGAAATCAATGTCGAAAACTAAAATATTAAATTGTAAAATATGAAAAATTAAACAGCCACAAAAAGAAAGGGGAAACATACTTTTAAGTTTAATCTGCATTGTTAATATTTTACCCATATCTTTCTTAAGTCTAGATAATTGGCAAAATAGTAAATCAAGCTAATTAGTAGCATATGCAAATTTCTGAGATGTAAATTCTCACACTGAAAATTTAACAATCAGCTCAGAGCTGACTCCAAATGTTCCTGGTAAAAACTTCTTAAGCATAGGCACCAGCACCTGAAACTCAAAATGCCCCAAGCTGAACTCATCATCTTTTTACTTAATACCTGTCCCTCCTCCTGACTTCCCCATACCACCAAATTCCAGGTCACCCAGTTTCAAAATACACCATCTTTCACTTTTCCTTCTCCCTCAATATCCACACCCAATCAAGAGCCAAGTCCTGCTAATTCCACCGCTACCACATCTCCTATACCTGTCCCTATCTCTCAGGTTACACTACAACCATACTAGTTCAAGTCCTCATTGCCCTTTCACCTGGGTTATTATTATAATCTCCTAGTTGATTTTCCTGGTTCCAGTTTCTCTACTATAGCCTTCCCACACCTTTCCAAAATCACATTTCTGTTGTACAGGTTTGATGACAGCCCTTATCTGGTCAAAAAGCATCAATGTCTCCCCCAGTACCTAAAATGTTGGAATACCTTTTACAATCTAATTTGAATCTACCTTTCCAGACATATTTAACTCTTCATGCACTCTTCAGGATAGCCACACTGAATTACTAGCTGTTCTGTGGTCTTGCTAAGCTATCTCTCACCTCTGCACATTTACACAGGCTGTACTCCCACTCTCAACCCTACAACACACTCCCTCCACATCTATGCCTTGAAATAATCTTTTTCATTCAAGTCCTAATTTAGATGACACCTCTTCCATGCAGCCTTCTTTGATCACCTTACCACCTCAAGTACATTCTCTATGTCTTCATATTTCTTAGAATTCTTTGGCTAGATTCCTTCTTTGCTCTAATCACATTCTACATTGTATCATACTTTTCTTTGTAGCTGTGTTATTTCTCTTCCTGACCCATTAAGTCCATTTTCTATGTTGTTTTTCATTTTTGTATAATGCCCAGCAAAGTGCCTTGTACACAATAGGTACTCCATAAATATTCAATGAATTGAATCATTGGAAGGTGCTCTCATAAAATCATTTCTCCTCTGTGAAAACTCCTGTTACAAGTTGGATGTGCATTTTTTTGAGGAGCATTATACCAATATGTTTGTTTCATCAAAGCTCTGCTCCGATGTATCCTCATGGTGTAGAGATGACTTTGAATTCTTGAAATCTTTAGCAGAAAAACCCAGCATCTAGCAGGTCCAGACAAACTGAAAAGGCTTTGAGTATACGCCTGACAATGTGTGTCTGCTGTCTGAGAAACAGGCAAGTTAAATTCAGAGATGATTCTCACCATGTTGGCTATAATGTGACAAAATTTTTGGCCACAGTAATCCTTGAATATCATGTAATAAGACATAGAAGGGATTCTATCAATGTTGCTTCAATGATGAAATCATTGGTATTTAAAGGATTGAAATAATGAAGGGCTGATATGTTTGAGTGAGTAATTCCACATCAGAATAACCTAGAGCCTAGAAAAGAACGGGATAATGAGCACCTACTGAAGCTACCAGAAAATTTTAAAATAGGTGACTAAGGGGAAAAGTAAGGGTGAAATATATCCAGAACAACAAGACTATTACACATATATACGCATACATGTGGACACAGCCCCTAGACTTTTGAGCAACCAAGCAATCAACCAATAAACATTTATTAAGAGTCTACTATGCTCCGAGTATTCTTTCTTGTAATACTCTGAAAGATGGCATGTCCAACAGCAGTGTTATGCCCAATGCTGTGATATTGATTTAGAATTGATTTTTGGGGGTGGAAAGCAACTACCTTAGGAAAACACCAAAACCCAGACAATGCAATAACTATTCTCCTCATAGATCTCTTACCTAAATGTTTACTATGTCTAATGCTCTCTCTGCTTTGAATTCTTTTGAGGTCACTGCCCAAATATCCATGATTATAGAAATTTTCTCTATATTTTAAATTTCTATTAAAACTCTCACCGCCCTGCTGCTGGTACCCTTTATAAAAGGCAATCACTGGTGTTTCTCAAGAAACTGCAATGTTTTCTGCTCTACTGCTTCGAAGCCAGCAGAGTAAACACATGTTAAGTAAGAAATTCTATTTCCAGAGCTATGCTGACATCATTGATTATTGTTTTGCATAAACAAGGAAATATCTATTAGGGCTGTGTACTGAGGCCAAATATTAGATTCAAGAACTGGGGTGAGGGTGGGGGGAATAATATAAACCATCAGTCTTCAAAAACAGTTTTTCCCACTGCTGCCTCATCACCAAAAATTAATTCAAAAGCAACATCATGTGTATTATTCTAGAATATAAAAAATGTTCTCAAAGAATAATATTGTAACTTGCTTTTTCTATAGGTAAACCTGTTATTATTGTTATTTGATGGACTGTTGCATTCAAGCACACTAAGATTAGTTAAGTTCCTTCTAAATTCAATTGTTCGTTTTCTAGGTCTTCACTGGAATTTTAAATTAGGGATGAGTGGGTCTGCTTGCATTTGGGGATCACTTCACATCCTGAACATTTTAATGTTTGAATTCAACAAAACCCAAAACACATTTTGCCAAAGCACTTTTCCTCCTCTTTCGAACTTTGAATCCATGTGTATTTCAAAGGCTATTTAATTCATATGTTTTTGATTCATTTACACTTAACTCATCAAAAGGTTGTGTCATATGAGTGAGTTAATATCCAAGACATTTTATGAAGTTTGGTTTTATAAGCTTCTTTGAGAGTCTCTATATTAAAACAGGAAGTCACATTCAGCATTCCTAAAAACTTGCTTCCAAAAAATTAAAATTTGGTTTGAGTCTAGTCTATTCTTGGAAAAAAATATTTCTATTCCTCCACTTAATTACATTTCATTCATATGTTTCTGACAGTTTCTAAGGCCCACATGCAGCTACAATGTAAATAAACACAATATAGGCCATCTCAGTTTTTTTCCTTATCCCTTTCCTCTTCCCTCCTATTCTCTATCCCTCTTCAGACTCTTTTCTTCTTTCCTACCCAGCTCCACACATCACCACTGAGGAGGTCTCCAAAGGTTAGTGAATAGATGTTTATATATGTATATATATATATATATACATACATATATATATATATATCGCCACATAGAAATATATATACATGTATATATATATATATAAAATTTCCTTTATTCTCAAGTTATGTCTATCTTCATCAGTGTGAATGTACATCTAATAAATGCAGAAATTTTGAAATTCTCCCAATTAGGACTCTTCAAATTCAATTCAACTCAATTTCAACAATCATTGATTAACCTACTATATAGAAAACATTATGGCAGACACTAGGGATACAAAGGTAAAAATAAAATAATCCCACCTACTGTCAGGGAGCTTACATTCTCCTGCAGGGATACAATTACACAAACAAATGAATGAATGAATAAACAAATAAAAATGAAGAAAGAAAGAAAGAAATATAAAGAATATTGCAGAGGAATACAAAATAATTTCAAGAGGAAAGCATGTTACTAACAGGAAAAACCTGCAGTAGGAGATGGCACCTGAGTTGTGCCTTGAAGAAAGCCTGAGAAAGTGTGTGGTACAGTAGAAAGAAGATTGAACATCGACCCAATTGTGGTATAAAATAGACACATGAAGCAAGAAGAGGGAGGACAGACCAAAGATATGAACCAGGGTAAATACAAATTCAAAACTGAGTTGGTATGAATTAGACAATCTAATGACCACTTTGATGTGCAGTAGCCAACTCCCATCTACAAAAGAATTTTGGAGGCACTAATGGACTTCTAAATTATGTAAACTGTAAAGAAGAATGGGCTAAAAATCATGGATCATAGTCAGTTGTTGTTTTTTTATTATTATTATCCTTATGCGAAATATCCACAAGCTGGCTTTTCTCTTCCAGTTAGTGTACTTTGGAGTCACTTCTCCTCCCATCAACTAGTGTGTACTCAGAGAATACATACTAATTTCAATATTACCCTAAGCAAAGCATAATTACTAAGTAAATCTGTGGGGATTTGGAGGGAGAATACCATTCTGAACCCCACTGTAAATGAATGTTAAAATTACCTGCTGTTCATAAGCGAATTAGAAGGGCAAGAAATAGTCTACTTGTAAGATCTGATTAAACAAGAGATAATAGATATTTTTGATCATGTTAAATTAAAAAAGCTTACAAACAAAACCAATGCAACCAGTATCAGAAGGAAAGCAGAAAGATGAGATGCAATCTTTATAGCATCTTAAAAAGGCCTCCTTTCTCAAATATATAGAGAACTGAGTCAAATTTACAAGAATACAAGCCATTCTCCAATTGATAAAAGGTCAAAGGATATGAACAGGCAGATTTCAGATGAAGAAATCAAAGATATCTATATGCATATGAAGAAGTGCTCAAAATCACTTTTGATTAGAGAAACGCAAGTTAACACAATTCTGAGGTACTACCTCACACATATCAGATGGGCTAATATGACAGAAAAGGAAAATTAGAAGTGCTGGAGAAGATGTGGAAAAATTGGGACACTAATGCACTATTGATGGAGTTGTGAACTGATTCTAACCATTCTGGAGAGCAATTTGGAACTGTGTCCAAAGGGCAAGCAAACTGTACATACCCTTTGATCCAGCAATACCTGGGTTTGTATGCCAAAGAGATCATAGAAAGGGGAAAGGACTTACATGTGCAAAAATATTTAAAGCAGCCCTTTTTGTTGTGGCAAAACATTGGAAATTGAGGGGATGCCCATCAATTGGGAAATGGCTAAACAAGTTGTGGTAAAAGAAAGTAATGGAATACTGCTGTGCAATAACATTTCAGGCACATTTCAGAAAAACCCGGAAAGTCTCGTATGAGCTGATGCAAAGTGAAATGAGCAGAACCAGGAAAACATTGTACACAGTATCAGCAGTATTGTGTGATAATCAGCTATGAATGACTCAGCTCTTCTCAACAAGTACAAGACGAGTACAAAGATCCAATGATCCAAGACAAGTACAAAGGATTCATGAAGGATAAATGCTGTCCACATCCAGATAAAGAATTGATGGACTCTGATTGCAGAGCAAAGCATATTTTTTTCCACTTTTTTGTGTTTTTTCTTCCTTTTGATCTGTTTCTTCTTGTGCAACTGCAACTAATATGGAAATATGTTTTACAGGATAGCACATGTACAACTTATATCAAATTGCCTACCACTTTCAAAAGAAGGGAGGAGAAGGAGGGAGGGAAAGAAAGAGAAAAATTTGCACCTCAAAATCTTGTAAAAAAATGAATGCTTTTGTCTTGATATGTAATTGGGGAAAAATAGAATGCTATTAAAAATTTAAAAAAAAAGAAATTACCTGGTGTTTTGTATAATCCACGGCACACTGTTCTTCAGCATTACTGTGAATAATTGAGATTCATCTATGTGTATTGTGGATAACTGAGGTTCATCCACATAGAAATTACTGCACTTGGGGATTCCTATGTCTTTTTCTACAGGGAAAAAGAAGACTTGTAACAGAATAGAGGACTTTCAAGCATCCCTGATGAAAAGAACAGAACTGAGTAAAAACTTTGAAACAAAGGAGGCAAGAGAAATTTTAAAAGGTAAATATATTTGAGAAATTGGAAGTAGCCAAAATGATGGAGTGCTTACATTCTAATAGAATGAGAAAAATGTCAAGGGCTTTAGATACAGGTAAACAATACAAATACAGGACTAGGATGTGGTTATATTCAGTTCTGTTGGTTTTAAGAAAGGAAAGAAATGGACATGGAAATGAAAGAGAGAAATATAAGATGGAAAATGAAGTTGGAAAACGAATAATAACAAGCAAAACAAATTTTAGCCTTGGATGGTTAATCATAAAGGAGAATTATAGAGTATAAGAAATAGAAATTGAGGTTGAATTTTTTGAGAGGGAAGAGGCACAAAGGAGTAGGAACAGGTAATTATTTTAAATTAATTAATTTATTTTTAGTTTTCAACACTCACTTTCATAAGTTTTTAATTTTTCCCCCTCCCCAAGATGGCATGCAATCCAATATAAGCTCCACATATACATTCCTATTCAACATATTTTCACATTAGTCACGTTGTATAGAAGAATTAGAACAAATGGGAGGAACCAAGAGAAAGAAAAACATAAAACAAAACAAAACAAAAAAAAGAAAATAGTCTTTTTCAATCTGCATTCATACACCATTTTTTCTTTTTTCTGGATGTGGATGGCATTTCCCATCATGAGTCTTTTGGAATTGTTTTAGGTCCTTGCATTGCTGAGAAAAGGTAAGTCTATCAAAGTCGGTCATCGTACACTGTGGCTGTTACTATGTACAATGTTCTCCTGGTTCTGTTCACTTCATTCAGCATCAGTTCATATAAGTCTTTCCAGGTTTTTCTGAAGTCCACCTAGGAACAGTTAATTTCAATTATATATTACTAATGTTGCTCTGATTCCTTCTTTTTCTCCATCCATTTCTTTTTGATGAAGAACTGGTAGGTAGTGAAGAGGGAAATGTATAAGAAATTATGATGGAGGAAAATACGTAATAATAACTACAAGAGTTAATGTAAATGGGATGAATAGACCCATAAAACAGAGGAATGTAGCAGAATGAATTAGAAAGAAGACTCCAACAATATGTTGTTTATGAGAAATGCATTTGCAACATAAATGTTCACAAAGAGTTAAATGAAGGGTTGGGGCATAATTTATTATCCTTTAGACAAATTCAAAAAAATCAGGAGCAATAATCATGATCTCATACAAGACCGTAGGGGAAAAAATAGCCTTCGTTAAAAAGGATAAGCAGGAAAACATGTTGTTGTTGTTCGTACTTCATTCTCAAAGTGGAACAATGACATCAGCAGGGTGATGTCTTGACTTGCACATGAATTAGATTTAAATGAGGCAGAGCTGTGCAAAATCATGAACCTCACTCTCTCCTCCAGAGCCCAGAAGAAAAACTATATTATACTTAAAGGCACCATAGATAATCAAATAGTATCAATGCTTAATATATATGGACCAAATTGCATATCATCTAAGATCTTTAAGGAAAAGTTTATAAAATTACAGGAAGAAATAGTCAGCAAAAAACAAAATAATTGATCACTTCAATGTGCTCTCTTTACAGATCTAAGCAAATCTTGAAAAATATAATTTCCATAATGAATACAATGCAAACTATTGAATAAAATATTTAAAAGGAGTGTTATTTTTTTTAAAATGATACACTAACCAGATTGGATTTATACCAAGAAATTATGAAATGAACAGATTCAGAGGCCTTAGAAGAGATACAGAATGAAATGAGCAGAATCAGGAGAGCTATACATACAATGACCACACCAATGTAAATATAAGCAATTTTAAATGACTTAAGATGCAATAAATGACCAAACACAACTACAGAAGACTGATGGAGAAGTATGTCTCCTAAGGCATGAGAGAGAATGGACTGTGGGTGTAAAATGAGACATGTATTTTCGGTTATCACCAATATACCACCAATTCATTTTGCTTAACTACACTGATTTGTCATGATGGTGCAGTGTTGGGAGAGCAGCAGAAATGTTGAAGGGAGAAAGGGAGGTAATGATAGTAATGCAAAAAAAGAAGAAAGTAAAGAAGAATACCAATAAAACTAAAAATACACAGAAGTTCAGAAGATAACACAGACACGCAGGACAAACAGTATTACTATATTAAATTGTTTTTGTTGTTCTTCATTCTCAGAGGACCATGATATCAAGAAGATGATGCCATGATTTGCAAATGAATTGGATTTAAGTGAGGAAGGGCTGTGTAAGAGCCATCTGGGCCCGGTTGCAAGATATAGATTAGGATGACTGGAAGTGGCTCCCATGTTAAATTATATGCGCACATACGGTATGTATTTTTCACACATACATGGAATAGATTAATGGCTTCAGATATGATTTTTCTGTACTTCAGTTTCAGAATTCAAATAGACATCAGACATTTAACCTACCCCATAACTAAAAACATATCTGCTCCTGAGTATACCAAACAAGTGGTCATTCTGTCTTTGCTAGAAGACCTCATATAAGACAAATGCTACTCTACCCTGAGGAAATCTATTACAGTTCCGAACAGTTCTGTTAGAAAGAGTTTTTTTTTTCTTACAGTAAGCCTAAATTTTCTTTTTTTCAACTTTCACCTTTTTCTCCTATTTCTTCCCCACCTAAGAAACACAGCCACAAAGCCAGATTCTGACCTACTGGAAGAACAAATTGGAAGACAAATTTAAACTATGACTGGTTTACTCAATTGTCATTGGGTTGCTCTCCATATAGACCACTTTTCTGGGTCTCCTCCATTCCCAGGTTTGACTCCTTAATCTTGATGTAGGTGAATTAAAGGTGTGCCATTGGTTACTAAAAGAACCTCAGGTAAAAAATCTTAAACTAGTGGGAAAAAGAACCTTGAGCCATTACCTTAAATTTACCTTGTAACTCTCTTGTATGAATTTGGTTGTTTGCATCTTGACTTCATCATTAGAATATAAATTCTTTGCAGGCAGGAACCATGTTTTTATCCCTGGCACAGTGCCTGGAAAATAGTAGAGTTTAATACATGTCTGTTGACTTTTTATTGACTTAACTCATTGTTCAATAAGTAAAACAATGTTATATTGAATTCAAAGTGTATTGTTATTTACAAGAATTAATATACATATGAAAATATAAGATGAATATTTCCTGAAATTTTCCCGGGGTTTTTTGCATCCCAATATGCTAACAAGGGGAAAGGAAACTGAAAAGTGACAGGTTTTTTCTCCCATCATTGCTCAAATAGAATAGAATGCTTTGGAAATCAAATTCTCAGAGTAACTGTTTGGTTTCTATAATGTATGTTTTTACAGACTGATCTTGGCCCAGATACACCGTAGGAAAAGATTTTTTACTATAAATTCAAAATCTTATGGCTAGAGTCCTGGGAATCCACCTCATTGCTCTTCAATGGGATGTTCATCTGATCTTCTTAGATTGTCATTGAAAAGCTTTTGCCAGACAATTGGAGCTGTCAAACATGCTCATTTAGTTTCCCAAAATCATTCACAAGTGATTATTTGCAGTGTGTAGTTATCAGCATGGGCAATTCTGTACAGGGCAAATAAAACAGGTATTTTATCTATAGCCAAATAAATACAATTATTAGTAAATTGTTAAAGAATATAAGGACTTCAAATTGATGGAACTCTAATACAAATGTGCTATAATGAAAAGAACATTGAATGTGAAGTCACAAGTCAGAAGACCTGATTTCCAGCCCAAGCTCATCCACTTCCTAGTCACATGACCTTGGGCAAGGCATCTTCTTTAGGGATGAGCTTCCTCACCTGTAAAATAGAGAGAAATATATTATCTACTTTGGGGGATAATTGTGAAGATCAAGGAGCTGATGAGTTTCAAATGTCCTGAAAAGCATCAGATGTCATACAATTCAACAGTTCTTTATCAGGTATCTAATATGGGGATTGGATGGGGATATAAAGCAGAAATAAAAATAGGTCCTGTCTCAATAGGCATTCAACATTACTGTCTGATGTAATAACTCTCTATGCCAGAGAATAAAGAGAATCCTTTAGAGCCTCATGGGTCCCACCTTTGGACTCACTTGCACCCAACTCAGTCCTGTGGTAGCCTGGCCCCAAAAGGAAGGGTTAGGATTTTTCTTGTTGCCTCTAGTTCATTACATTCCTACCTGGAAATCCAGGAAAAGTTTCTTAAAGCTTACATTTGACTCATGGTTATAGTTTACCCCAAAGGGATTAATAGGTTCCCTTCTAATAGTAATAATTAATAATGGTAGCTAGAATTTATGTAGCATTTTAAGATTTGAAAAAAAAACACTTTATGTATGTCATCTTATTTGAGCCTTATAACAATCCCATGAGAAAGCTACTATCATTATTCCCATTTTACAGATGAGAAAATTAAGGCAGAAAGTAGTTAAGTAACTTGCCCAGGGTTATACAGTTAGTATCTGAGACAGAATTCAAACTCTGGTATTCCTGAGTCCAAACCCAGTGCTCTATCCACTATGCCATCTAGCTGCCTAGAAAGGTACTCAGTGTACAAGGCAGATCAGATATCAAAGAGATATTTATTTCCTCTACCACAAAAGAGATGCTGAAAACACAAGATTCATACTCATGCACTGACAAACACTCAAAGCATGAAAGAATAACCCATAACTTCTATCATACTTACTATAATGTGGAACTGCTGAAGAAGATTTCACCTTCACCTCAGCTTTGTACTATCTAAGCAACTCACCCAAGGTCCTTATCTTCTGCCAAGCCACAGACATGTCATTGAGTCACTCTGAGAAGTTCCTTTCAGAATGGAAAGGGAAGATATACTCATGAGGCTAGAGAAAAGATCCCAGCAAGTGGCTTTTGGCAGAAGACTGAGTAGGGAGGAAAACAGTAGCAGTGATAGGAATAATGGTCATAATACTCAAGTTACCAAATCAAGAAAAGTGCTAGTGGGCAGGAGGTGGAATAGAATCATAAAAAGGCAGAACAGAACTACTTGATGGATGTGGAAAACAAGGAGGCAACTTTAGTTGGGAAAGAAATATTGGCTTTATATCTTGCCCTCCATTCTCTCTCTCCAGTATTCTTTCCCTCCTCTTTATCTCTCTTCCCTTTCAAACTCTACCTTTCCCTGTTTCTTTCCCCCTTCCTTCATCTCTTTTGTTCTCTCTCCAATTCTTTTGAATCTCTTCCTCTCTTTTTCCTCCTACCACTTTTTCCCTTAATGACCAATAATGTAGAACAAAAGAATTGGTTTTATTATTTCTTGTATTTGTTGAATAAAGTTTCATATTCCTTTTTGATGATAAAACTTTTCAAATTATTTTTATTTATTTCATTAAATATTTCTCATTTATACTTAAAAATATAACAATAATTTTTTTAAAATTTTGAGTTCCAAATTCTTTTCCTTCCTCCTACCTCTCCTCCTTCCTTGAGAAAACAAGCAATTTGATAGATGATAAAGCTTTATTCAACTTATACAAGAAATAATAAAAGCAATTCTTTAGTTCCATATTATCATGTGCAAAAGAGTTGAGCATTTAGTTTCTCTCTCTCAGAAA
>CM053622.1:374509623-374553508 GCA_028646595.1 Phalanger gymnotis
AGAGAGAGAGGGCATAGGATGAGCTGAAGATGAATAAGGGATAAGAGAGGAATATATTTAGAGGGAGATAGGAAGAGATAGAATGGGGTACATTATCTCACATAAAAGTGGCAAGAAAAAGCAGTTCTGTAGGAAGAGAAGAGGAGGCAGGTGAGGGGGAATGAGTGAATCTTGTCCTCATCAGATTTGACCTGAAGAGGGAATACCAAACATACTCAGTTGTGTATCTTACCCCATAGGAAAGAAGGAGGAAGAAGATAAAAAAAAGTGGGGGACGATGGAAGGGAGGTCAGAAGTGGATGAAGATAATCAAAAACAAACACTTTCAGAAAGGGGCAGGGTCAAGGGAGAAAATTCAATAAAGGGGTATAGGTTAGGAAGAAGCAAAATATAGTTTGTCTTTCACAACATGAGTATTGTGGAAGGGTTATACATAATGATACGCATGTGGCTCATGTTGAATTGCTTGACTTCTTAGGGAGGGTGGATGGGAAGGGAAGAGGGGAGAGAATTTGGAACTCAAGGTTTTAAAAAAATAGATGTTCAAAAGTAAAAAAAAAACAAAAAAAGTTATCTGAAACCATAAGCATTATTTCTTTTGTGGCATAATGATGGGGGATTAGATAGTTTTGTGTCAGAGTTCCTTATATCTTCTGTAAAAAATATTTACAAGTGGTGATATTTAAACTTATGAGCAAAACTTCAAAAGAGACCACAATAATATTATTTATGAATATATATGACAGGGTTATGCCAAAATAGAGTTGTGAATAGGTCATATGGAACATATTAAGTTGTTAACTTATTGTCACAGTCGGCAGGATGAACTATACTAATATCTCAATAAATGGCTTCTTCAAAGCCCAACGTTGTGCAAGATTACTAATCTTGTCACTGCTACAGACTTTGTACAAGATTTGTGAATAAGTGTGGATCGAAATGTAGCCACATTAGTCACTTGAAGAGATAAAACAACATAATAATATGTGGGAAAAGCTCACTAGTATCAGATTGCTCAGGTGCCATCAAGATCTGTCATGGCCATGAGAAATGAAATCCTTCAATAAAGTTCAAATTAGTGGATTGGACTTGTTAACACATTTAGTTAATGTGAAAAGAGTTTATCCTCTTCTGAAATTTTTTTTTGAGAAATTGTACTGTGTATCTAAAATTCTTCCATTTAATAACTGACCTGAGTCCTCAACCTTTTAATGGAAAGTTGTGTTTACACTAAGTGAAGTAGAAAATTAAAACAGCAATAGTTGTAACATATGTAGTTGTATAGATATACAGATAGTTGTACGAGAGGGGAGCAATGAAGGAACCTGCTATTAAGGGAAAAGATGGAGAAATCTCTGTTCCTTTCTAAGGTTTTTGGACTTTCCTGAATTATGTTGAGAGTTATGTGAATCAGCCAATGCAAATAACTTTTGTGGACCAACTTTACTCAATGCCTATAATTCTCCATTTCCCTTTGTTGGCATATACACAGCTACCACCACACTAGTAGCATATCCTACTTGCTATCATCAGAGTTGAGTTCATCAGACCTATAGGAAGAGGAACAAAGTATCAGGATACAGAAAATATCTTACTAGATAATCCTCTTTGGAATCCACAGTTGAGCTATTAAGTATTCCTTTCACTAATCTCTGTAATCCTCACTTGATATAGGTCAGTAAAACAGTGACTAAAGCTCACATGATAAAACGAAGCTAGATTTCCCATTAATTCTTTTTTTTTCCTGTGATATTTCTCTTAATGCTATTCTCTCACTGAAGCACACCCACACTTCAGGTAAAACCCCTGGCCTTATCCAATGTGTAGGCTCCAGGGCAATTCCTTCCTCATACCAGTCATGGCTAAGACCCAGTAATTTCACATCACTACATTAGGCAAGAGCCAAGATTCAGATTTTACACTGTCTGATTACCAATATCACATTAGCTCACTAGTGGTTTCAGCCACTGTATCAACTATTGGTATTAAATCTTTAGAAGCAATGAAAGTTAACAATGCTATTTTTATGTTGTGCAAAAAAAAAAATCATTCAGACTGTTTTCCCTTTTTGATTACAGTTCATTTAAGGGAAAAATGTTGCTGTATGGTTTGACAATGTTTTATGTGTCTTTGGCTGATAGAACACACAAAACGTTTGAATAGGCCCATTTATTTGAGCAGACATATTAAATAATACTTTAAATGTGAACATGCATGTCATAAATTTTGTAGTCTCTTTAAAGTAGGATAAATCTGTGTATTTAAAATAGTCTTTGTTCAAAGCCATTTTTTTTTTCAAACAGTCATAAAGGGACTTTGATTTGTGCTGCATGAACAATGCCAGCATCATCATTTTAATGTTATCCATATGGGCTTCTAATAATAGATAAGAGACTACATTTGTATTGTATGTCTTAGAGACATTTAAAATCTTGATAAGGAAAGGCTGATTTCATTGGCCCCACAGTTAAAGGAAAGCAGACCCTAATTAAAAGAATTCTGTTCTGAATTAACTAGTTTGACATGTGCTAATTGACAGTTCCTGTGAAATGGTTCTAATTAAAGTCAATATGTCTTTTTCAATTAAAAGGAAATTAAGAATATACTAATATACATTAACAACTTAATCTGCCTTCAATATCCCATACATCAGCTGCTTTTTTTTTCTAATGTTATTGGAGAACCATCTGACATGAATCTTCTACTGTTTGCTTATGGTATCTCATTATTACTTCACACGAACACAGCAGTGGTGTATGTCCCCTTGAGCAAGAAGATAACCTGCATATGCATGCTTTAATTTGCAGAGCTTCCAAACTCTTAGTTCATTAAAGATAAACCCACCTTTTTTGCAGGGAAAAAATAGGGACATTTCTTAATAAGAGGATATCCTTGCTAATTGCAAGCAAAAGCAAGTGTTCTCAATTAGCCAAGGCTTTTTACTAGGGGCCTTCAAGGTAATTGCACACTCCTGGAAAGGAGGCTGGACTATGTTTGCATCATTTAGCCCAAGTAAAGGCAAAATTGGGTTTGAGCAATGTGCAACTAGAAACATATTTCTAATCATGCCCTGTGTCCCAAGTGAAACTTTGGGGGATATCTCAGGTGGGAATGTTTTTCCTTGTATATACAACAGGAAAGTAGACAGCATGATTGCTGGAGATGCCAGCACTGGAAGAAGGCCCATCATTGTGGATGAGAACATGGCATTAGAGTGGCTGTTTATAGCAACATAATTAAGTATTCAAATTTACATTTCCAAAGCTATGGTGTTAGCAATTTTAATGATAGAGAAAGCAATATTAAACTCAGGCATCAATACTAATGTACAGAGCATTAACATCATATGGAGAACTATAGAAAAGATTAAAACTATTTGTTTTTAGTGGATCATTATAATTTAGGCATTTTAATTATAATGAATAAACAGAGATTTTTAAAGAAAGTTTTTAAGCCATCAAGATGCTATTTAATAACAGCTTTTTTCATATAGCTATAGTTAATATTTTGACAGGAGTTTCATTATAAACCCCCATTTCCAGGAGTTTATAATTCAACCATAAAATTTGACTGTTTATCCAAGGAGAGAATTGTTTTACTTAATTTCACCAAAATTGGATTGTTGGGTTTTAACGTCTATCAGGAAAGAAGGAAAAGTCACTCAAGGATTTTTTTCTACTTAGGCTTACAATTTGAATTTTAAAAAGATAAAATTTAGTATCCCAACCTGCGGAGTTTTGAATGTACATATTTTATGCACAGAGTGGTCATATTGGAATGAACTCCAGGAACCACCTTTTGCAAGAAGGCATTTCAAATGAACCTTACTATACTTTACAGAGTGGTCATCAAGAACCTTTCATTCAGTCCCTAAAAAGAAAGTACACGCTAATGCATTTCCAGAAGGAATAAATGCATATTAACCATTCTTTGAAAAAAAAATCACCTCTCCTTCAAATTCCCAACATGATCAGTGCCTCTAGCCAAAATGTTGTGCTGTTCATTGCCATGTGGAGCCTCCAGTTTGGTTTCCAATCCTAAGCTCTTGCTCCTCAGGCTGGCATAGACTGGAAGTGCTGCAGTCACAGCATGTACTCAGTTTTTTGAAATGGGAGAGAGTCCAATGCAATAACTTTTGGGGCCAATTCAAAGAGCATTGTCTACAAGAGAACTACATGACATACTGCCTGCAGGCTGCACACAGCCCAGGGAGCAGTTGTCCATGATTCACCCTCAGCAGATTTGGGGAAGGCAAGAGGGCAGAATGAAAGCCAATGTGCCACCCAGAAAGCAGTCCTGCAAACTCTTCCCCTTCGATTTGCATAGTAATATTCAAGGTATCCACAAGAGTTTCCAACCAAAAAAAATGTATCTTTACCCTGGCTTGAGGTATCCATATTGCTCCCCAATCCTACCCAGGGCATGGGTTCCCCAAGAGACTACATGTAAACAAAACTTTGTTAACTTCATTGGACTTAGTTCATTTTCAAATGTGGCCTAATCAACAGTTGATAATGATCAATAAATCCTACAATTGACAGGTTTTCCCAAGAGCTTATTTTAACCTTCCTGGCTCACCCTTTTCACTCATCTACAAGAGACAAGCAAGCCAAGCCCTCATTCATGAGCCCAGCCCCTTGACTCCAGACCCAAGGGAAGCAAAGCATTCAGAAATGGCCATGGATAGCCAGAGGGCAAGGTATAATTTTGTCCTGTAAACTTCAAGCCAAAAGTGGTAAATAATTTTAAGAGATCCCATTATTGTTAATTTTTTTAACTTGAAAATCAAGAAGAGGGTGTGGTAGGGTGGGAAGAATGCTGGACTCAAGCTCCAATCCCAGATCTAGCCTCTTCCTACCTTTGTATTGTAATTCACTTAAATTCACTCAATTCACTTAAACCTCAGTTTCCTCATCTGTAAAAAGGAGAGGGTTAGATTATATGGCCTCTAAATTCAGAGGAGCGCTGGAGAAGTCAGATCTCTCCTGACTCTGGGTGCAGTTTCCCATTTCACCTTACTGTCTATCTATGAAACATGCTGCCCTCAAATACTGGAACCTTCCATTTTAAATGCCTATATTCTCAGATTCTTCCCTCTTTCGGCATCATATCAATTTGCATGTGTCTATGGATGACTCTTGAACCATTCTTGTCTTTTTTCTACGTATATGTTCTACGTATCTGGCCAGATGTGACATTAGAAGCCATATATTCTCTAGCCTCCCTTAAGAAGTAGTTCAGTCTTCTGAACACAGTAGATATTCAATGAACCATTTATTGGACCAATTGACTGGGAAACAGCATTCTCTTCAGCCTGGATATTAGGAAATCTAAAGTTGGAGGCATTTTCAGCTAAGTTTGTCTAATGCCAAAATGGGTCACTATACCTTAACTGCTCTCCACATCTCTTTTCATAATAAATATCTGTCATACACATGGGCTCCCTTCTCTTCATTTCTGATATCAGGCAAACCAGGCCTGTTCAGACTGAATCGATGAATAAGAATTTACTGAGCACGTACAGTACACAGATAATTCATGGATTCCTGCATAGCTGTCCTAAGAATGGTTGACCCCATCCACTAGTGGACACCTCACAGAAGTACTTAAACCAAGGTGAAAATTCCACATTTACAAAGATAGGCTGCTCTCCTTTCCAATATTTTTTCCCTTTTCCTCGAGATTCCATTTTGATTCTTCTGCATGAAAGAAAAAAGGAAATTAGGGTTATAATTGGCCCTAGCCTTGGCTGCCACAATATCAACTTTCCAAATGATAAGTTTTAAAACGTCAGAAAATCAGGTCAATCATATGGGAAGAAGTGGCGATCTTTGGGACAGAGCACATTTCCCACGTTGGTGCTTCCAACACTGTCACAAACTATCTACAGCGAGCCTGCCAACTGTGGCCCAGATGCCTTTCACCTAGAGAAATGAGACCCCAAATAAGAGTCCAGTTAAGCCCAGGATATGCAATGTGGGGGTTACCAATGCTAAGAACAACATGAATTGAGCTCCTCCTGACCTTGCTTATTTCCATTTTGAAAAATTAATTTATGACTTCAACTGATCTCCATAGATATATGTGATTATCCATGAAAATCTTATCCTAATGTTCTGTTCTCTGTACACAAAGCTGCCTACTAAATGATGGGTGCCTTTTTTGTGATAATTTTTAAATATGAAAATAAAAGTCCTTTCAAAGGCCCCTACATTGTGCTGATCTGCAGAACTCTTCCTGACACCACTGTTTATCATGTAATTGATTTCCTGTTCTAACATTCTGAGAGTGCTCTCCTCCAGCCCTTCTATAGGCTTTTCTCTCCCGGTACTGTTTTACAACTTTGAAATGATGAAAAGGACATGTTGCTCTTACTCTGTGCTAAATACATAATATGTTTCTCAACTCTGAAGACAAAATCACTGCCCATTAGGACCACTATCTGAACATCAAGAAAAAACTCATAACTATAAATACTGAAAGATTAGAAGAGGAAATAAACGAGTGAATTACCTTTCCCATGCTGCAATGCGATTGTCTTTCAGAGAACTTGCTGGGTAGCCCTGAAAGTTAGCAAAGTCAGAGACAAACAGAACGAAAATGTTCAGTTCCATCATTGACTCGTAGGCCAATGAAATAAACACAAGGGCCAGATTGCATCTCTCTGTGTCTTTATGTAAATAATTAGCAAAGCATCCTTTCCATTTATGTCTTGCCTTGCTCAAGAGGGCTTGTTTGTGAAGGGAAGAAACTGCTGAGTTCTTAATGCAAGCTAAGCATATCCTATAAATTCTAGAGTCCAGAGAGAATTTATCTTGGCAAGAGGTCTACTCAAAAAATCAGTATGTGGGACATGGCATGCCCTGGCCCTTGAAGGATCGTCCTCTGCCAGGACAGCTTTTGATCAAGTATTTACTTCTCTCCTATTACTCCTGTCTCCCTTTACCAAATTTCCCTGCCTCAAGTGATAGGAAATAGCTATGCATTCTCTTAATATATGCATTATAGAAATTGTTTGTTTTCTCTGTTAGAACGGATAAACATATTTTTAGCGTTTATTTGTTCATGAGTCGAAAACAAAGAAATACAGGGTATTTTTAATGTCGCACTGGCTTTGCCATCCAGAATAATTGCTCCCAGGCATTCTTAATTTACACACCATGACTTTTGCGATTTTTTTTTTTGCTGTTGTTCTTGTTAATTGAATATTCATATTTGGCATCTCTGAGCACAACAAACTTCTCTCCTTAGTTCTGATCCCTTTTTAGCATTGAAGCTCCCTGGGTGCATGATAAAGAGGCAGCAACTTCCTTGCCAGGGACAGAAAGAAAGACATACTGTATGCAGCTACGTGGGTCATTTGGTGAGTGGTTACTTTGGTTCCCCTGCCTCTTTGCTGTGAAGACAGGCATCTGCATTAATTGATGCCAGCTTTCAATAAATCCACCCTTAAGTAGGAAAAATTGCATGGGAAGAAGTCCCAGACTTCTTTCTGAAATGCCCTGCCCAAGTCTGATATCCAGCAAGTCAACAGCCTTCTAAAACTCGGGCCTTCCCAGGAGCTCTCTAACGTGTTCATTCAGTAGAGTGCTTATTTGCTGAGACCAAACCCTTCCAAATACCTCTGTGATTAGTGGTAACATTCCCTTGCCATTCCCAAAGGCTATTTATAAGGAGAAGTGATGTAAGATGACACAAGGCCTAGCATGTTGGTTGAGTTTTTAAAGTAAGCAGCGCACAGGGAGCACATCAGGAATGCTAAAGCAGGAAAGGGCTTGGAGAGCCGCAGAGACATTCTGCTGTGTTTGTTTGAGTTAGTGTGTGAAAGGCAAGCCCTCCCAGGCCGCTCATCACCAGGACTGTGATTAAAACACTGTCAGCCTAGATCGAAGAACGAGGTGTGCGTTCCCTCGGCCAGCTGTCAATCTTTCAGCTAGCTGGTTTGCAGGTTGTGAGAAAAGACGTGCTCCTGTTTTCAGCATGTGAGTGAGACATCCTGCTTTGGCAAATTCATCCCGGATAGAAAACTGAGCTTTTCCCATGTGTTTACACAATCCTCTTTCCTCTTTGAATTCTACATTCCCATGCACAGGAATGACAAGCCAAAGGCTCTGGGATGGTCATCCTGTTAAACTTTTATTCCTGCTGATTTACTTATATGTGTGTGATGGTTTCAATGTAAAAAAATACATATGTGGATTTACATTCTATGACAACTAGGAGGTGGGGGAAGGAGGATACAGACACGTAACTCCATTAGGGTAGAGAACTCCCAGCATGGAAACTCCTTCAACTGATGCAGTAGTTTATCTGTAACTTAAGGTCTTAGAGAACTTCCCGGGGCACTGGGAGGCTAAGTGATTTGTCACACAGCCAGTGAAATTTGAACCCAGGTCCTTCCTAACTCTAATGTCAGTCCTCCAAACACATTATCATGCTGCCACTCATTAACTATACACACATAGATACACAAAATCCAAATGTGCATGTTTGTGAAATGTGAACTGATGTAACTTAGATACGACTGATAAAATGCACATGTAGGAAGAAAAGAGCATTGACAAAAGTCACAGCTTGAAAATCAGCAAAAGCCACCCTTAAGGTTCTCATTGAGTCCCTCCTGTTCTTCAGGTTTTCAGTAAACACCTCCAATCGAGGGTGTACTGGAACCAGCTGGAGCCAGTGCTCAAGGGCCAAATGTTAAACTTTCAATATGAGCATTTACACCTCAGAGATCAGCAAAAGATACAAATCAGGACTTGACTTATTGTTTTGTTGATTGTTTTGTCAATTTCTACACTGAAGAAAGCAATAGGAAAAAAAAGTGTTAATAATATTGATTCAACTTAAAAGTGCACAGTGGGTGCTTTTTTTCTGGAGAACCAATTATTAAACATTTACCAGCACACCACTACCCACAACTCTTTCTCTACAATGAAAAGGAATTCTCACTATCATAAAGATTCTATCTCACATTTGCTAACTAAATGTTTTACATTTGATTTTCTAACTTATTAAATATAGAAATTTCTAACCTATTAAATATGGAAATTTCCTAAAATATATGTGTGTGAAATGGTGAAAAAGATGGAGGAGAGGTAAAAACATTGTATGTCTTCAGGGAAACATGAGACTTCAAAATATTTTATAGAATTGAAAGGAAGGAATGAGCATGTATATGGCACCTACTATATGCTATATAAATGTGCTTTTTACAAACACGATCTCACTTGATCCTCCTAACAAACCTAAGCGGTAAGTGCTATTATCCCCATTTTACAGTGGAAAAAAAACTGAGAAAAAGGTTAAGTGACTTCCTTAGGGTCATATAGCTAGTTAGTGTCTGAGGCCAGATTTGAATGCACACCTTACTGATTCCAGGCCCAGTACTCTAACCACAATGCCACCAGCTGCTGGGGCAATGAACTGCTTCCTTACTATACCTTACTGGGTATCCTGAAACTAATTTATAATATTTTTAATGACCCTCAATGTGCTTCTTCATATGGTGTTATATGGTATATAAATACTACACATATTACGTAAAACAAAACCAAATAGGAATTTGAAAGATTATGTTTATAGTAACTTCAGGGACTTGAAAATAGCAAAATAATAATAATAATAATTCCCAAGGTCTGTTCATTCATCTTTGCTTAGAGATCAGAAGAGAATGATCATCCTGAAAAAGAGAATTTCTCTAAAAGCTAGAAACTGATTTAAATGGAGATTAGAAACATTAACTGTGCCTTGTACTTCCACAAACTTTCTAATATGCCAAGTCACAGAAATAATCCTGGCTATTGAATAGTGACATTTACTTTCTTAGACCCACGCAAAAATACATACTGCAAAATATCTGGTTTCCATTGATTTATGAAATACAAATGTTCCCTTACTTGGCATGCCAAAACCAAATGCAATTTTAATGAAACACCTGCACTACAAACAGGGGAAAAACCTGAAAAAACAAAAAGGAAAAGGGAAGAGTCAGGTAAAGGAGAGATACGAATGTAAGCCAAATATTAAAAAAATCATAAAGATCCTTTTCTCCCATGACTTAAAGGGTTAGATCTCCTTCGAAAGCCTCATAAAATACCCCCAAACTAAGAGTACATGTACTAGTACCCCAGATTATGCAGTTAGATTTTTAAAAATGCATCAAAAGGAACACAATTCACATTTTACATTATTAGGTAAATGTCTTGAAACTGCCTTTACTATATGCCATTCAAGTTCTCATAAATATTAGGCTGGGTCTTCGTGTATTTGATTTTTTATAAGGAAAAGGGGGTTGAGAGAGAGAAGAGAGGAAGAAAAGAAGAAAATATTCTGAATAGTCTGAAAAATGTCTCCAAAGAAACTTTCCAATTTCTGAGACTGAAGAGTTTCTTAGCAAGAAGGAAAGAGGAGAACTGGGGAGAGGAGATAAAGGTTATCATTTTAGTAGTATTTGACTACAGCTTGTAAGATTGCTATTAAGAACACCTTTGATTTTCCACTTTACACAAGCATATAAGTAAGTGAACTTCAGTAAAAAGGGAGAAGGTGGACATAAGAGACAGAAATGAACAAAGACAGCTGAAGACTAAAGGTGTTCAAAGCTCTAATAACCTAAAGAGACCTAAACACATTGACCATTGTCTACACAGGAAACCAAGAAGGCTAAACAGGTGAAACAAGACAAGACTGGTCTTGTACATGTGATTCAGATGTCCAGCATTTTTGAGGTCATTTTTAAAAGCTCCTATGAAAATAGGACCCCTTTTTATGTTCAGTTATTATGACTATGGTGAGAATGAGGGGCAGGAGGAAGAAAAGGAAAGGTGAGAAGATTAAAAAGGAGAGGAAGAGAGGAAGAGGGGAATAAGAAAGGAGAGGAGGAGAAGGTAGGAGGGAGTTTGGGGTAGGGGAGGGCCTGAGTTCCCAAGCTGAGAGGCTTGCTTGTTCCAGGACATGGTCTCTGATGGTTTGCTTCAGGGGGTGCAATAGTAGCAGGAAACAATAGTAGAAGGTGCATTGCATTTGGAGGCAGAGGACCTGGGTTCCAATCCTGACTGTTACTTACTGTGTGACCTTGCACATATCATTTAACCACTCTGGACCTCACTCAGTTCCTTATCTGGAAAAACAAGGGGACTGGACCAGATGGTAGCTAAGGTACCTTCCAGTTCCAAATCTGTGATCTTATAAAGCTGTCTGGAGTAAAGCAAGTCAGAGGGCCTGAGGCCCACTAGATACAGTGGACTATGAGAGTTTATACTCACATTCTCTTAAGTTAATAAACACATTATAAGGGTTTGTGGTTTTCCATATGATTTTTGTGTGTATTGATGATTACTAGTCTAGAATTTTTTTTAATTACAAAAAGAGAACTTTTCCAAATGATGTCATTGTTCTTTGATTCTAAAGGTGATATATGGAGAATTGAATGTGGTAGGAAAACGAGAATTAGGACTAAAAATAAGCCAACAGAACATTGGAAGTCAAGATACATAGTCACATGGAAGGGAAGAGCATGGGTCATTTTTTAAAAGACTAGAACTTAAGAGGTTTTATTTCCTTTTTTAAATGAATATTACATAAGCTATTTAGTATAATCATTCTTATTAAAATAGATTTAATAATCCACACACCTAAAATCCATAGACTTCCATAATCTGCTTTTCTAGATCCTGCCTGCCTCTTCTCTCTAGCTTTCCATATAGCATAGATGGGAATAAGCCTGTGATAAAGTTTTGTAATACTTGAAGTACCTTTTAGTCATAGATCTCAAAGCATTTAATGTATTTGGTGCTCCTATGTGAAAGGAGGTTTTATTATACCACTCCTTTGCTGTTTATAAGCAATCTTGATCAATTCTTGAAGGTTTTGTAATTTTGTCAATGTACATATTCTTCCCGCTAACATAGAGCTCACCCTTCCACAACTAACTAGTTTAATCTACTCAGATAAGTGAGTAGATTTTCTTTAAGGTGCTAATGCGAGAGAGAGAGAGAGAGAGAGAGAGAGAGAGAGAGAGAGAGAGAGAGAGAGAGAGAGAGAGAGAGAGAGAGAGAAGAAGAAGAAGAAGAAGAAGAAGAAGAAGAAGAAGAAGAAGAAGAAGAAGAAGAAGAAGAAGGAGGAGGAGGAGGAGGAGGAGGAGGACGAGGAGGATGAGGAGGAAGACGAGGAAGAGGACGAGGAGGAGGAGGAGGAAGGAAGGAAGGAAGGAACAAAAATCATCACTGGGTCCTAGATTTAGAGCTGAAAGGCACCCTAGAGATCATCTAATCTCAGAAGCATGAACCTGGTTTGTACCATGAACCCTCTGGCAATTTCATGGAACCAATGTATTCCTTCTCGGAACAATGTTTTTAAATGCACAAAATAAAAAACAGAATTACAAAGGAAAGCAATATATTGAAACATAGTTATCATAATTTTTTAAGCTCATCTACTGCAGGTTAAGAATTCCCTGGTTTATATCTTTTTGTGGTGACAAAGAATTGGAAATTGAGAGGATAGATGTTCATCAACTAGGGAATGACCAAACAAGCTGCAATATGTAATTGTGATGGAATAAGAATGTGCTACATTCTTACATACTTCCTGTCCTACAGGAAGTAACAAACAGAATGATTTCAGAAAAACCTGGGAAGACATATGAACTGAAGCAAAATGAAATGAGCAGAACCGGGTGAATGTTGTATATGGTAAGGGCGTTATTATAACTCTGATCAACTGTAAAAGACTTAGCTCTTCTGATCAATGCAATGATTTAAGACAATTCTGAAGGACTCATGATAAAAAATATTATATCTATCTACTGAGAGAGAACTGATGAAGTCTAAATATAAATTGAAGCATAATTTTTCCCTTTATTTTTTCTAGCTTTTTTGCAACATAAATAATATGAAAATACACTTTGCATGGTCTCACATATATAATTGACATCACATTTCTTGCCTTCTCAATGAGTGTTGGAGGGGTGGGAGGGAGAGAGAGAATTCAAAACTCAATTTTTTAATGGAAGTTAAGAATTCCCCGATTTTACAGGTGAAAAAATCAAAGCCTGAAGAGGTAGAAGGGGACCTTCCAAAGGTCACACAGGTACAAAATGACAGCACTAAAAAGCACTCTTTAAACAATTATAAGAAAGTAACAATACACAAAAGACACAACCAATCCTCAGTCTCTTATCATATGTGTGTTTATATCACAAAACAATGCAAAGTTTAGGTTATGAAGAGCAGATGGACTCTCTTATCACTGAGATGCCATATTTGTCTGCCTGAATACTTTTTATCCACAAAGATATAAAACCCTTGCATGTTTCTCCAATGTAGTTTAATGCTAGTTTCTATGACAATAATGAAAATCATGATGAAATAAGGGGGAAATATTAATTATATACATTCAATAGATATCAACAGTACTAAATGTTTCAAAGATTTAAGATACTTCTAGACAAATGGACAATTTATTCACCCATAGTATTAACTTCACTTATGTTATCATTCCTCATAGTTTTTTCAATGATTTTCCTTGGTAAGAGACTAGTATCAAAACTTTGTAGCCCAGGCCAGAGAGAATTTTTTACCCCTGTTCTGGTCTAACGAGCACCATTCTATACAACTGATTTTCAAAATTGTTGTTATGCATAGGTTTTTACCTACTGGGGCCAAACCATTCTTAATAGTGAATCAGTGGTGGCAATGGACATAATTGTCTAGCATGTTCCTCTGCATTTCTCATGTGACAAAACTGATTTGAGACATCTATGACCTCTATAACCTTTGACAAAAGATAGGGAGCCCAAGCTAACAAATTCCTTCTGCAATGAATTAACTTTGTAATCTTGATTTAAGATTAAAAAACAAACAAAAAATCCCAAGGGCTTTTCCTATATGACATAGGTATTCTATTAAAGAATGGAAGAAGTCAAGATGAGAAAACATAGATACAGGGATAGAGGTGTTGGATGGAAAAGGAGAAAATTTTCTCTCTTGGGGGCGGGGTGTGGAAACAAAAATGTACATGTTTTATAAATTATTTCCATAAATTCCTAATTGAAGTTGTTGACCTTTAAGGAGTGCACCATGACCCAAAAGTTGGTAGAGAAGATTACAGTGTGTTTGAAGACATACTGACTGTGAAGTCTTTCGGACTCTGAACTCCTTTCCCTGCATTTTATCCTATATACAAGGCCAACATTTTATGGCTAAATGTAAAAGGGAGGGCTACTTTGAGAGAAACTAAAAAAAGCCCAAGGAAAAAGTATATATATATATATACATATATATATATATATGTACATATACACATACATATATATGTATATGTATATGGATGGATATGGATATGGATATGGATGTGTATATATGTGTGTGTGTATATGTATATATGTATATGTATGTATATATGTATATATATATGTGTGTGTGTACATATATATGTATATATGTATATGTATTCTGCTTACTACTTGCAATAACCCCATCCTGAATATTCAATACTGAATACTAAATTCTCAATAAATTGTTCTTCGTGTTTGATAAATCTAAATTGGAAATGGCCCAGCAAGGGAGAAAAATGAGTACAAGCCGCCCTACCAGTATGATTAAAATATACTGCCCAAAGGCACACATTTTTCTTTCCCCTGCTTCTAACTCACCAAACAAAGACTCTTTACTCACCGCCCCCCAGCACCCATTAAAAAAAATTCTGCACAAAGTAGTATGAGATGTTTCCCTGAACTAAAGAGATGAATACTATTGCAAAGTGAGCTTGGTCTCTGCTCATGCCCAAGAAAAGTTGATGTTGAATATACTTTAATAGTACTTTGTATTTTTTTATATTTTCAATCATTTATGCCCAATAAGAATTCAGATATTTTTAAAATATCTGTTCATTCTAACAATAGGCTGAGAAGTAAAGATTCTTTCATTGCAGTAATGTCTCATTAAGTAACAAATTATACATCCAGAAGGAAAAAGAAAATTTATAGCATTATGTTATAGTATCTGAAAAGACATCAAAAATGCTGAACAATTTTATGAACAGCTGCTATCAAACAAGTTATGGCATATGAATATGATGGAATATTGTGCTGGAAGAAATGATGATGAGAATCATTTCACAAAAACCTGGGAAGAATTGTGTGGACTGATGCAAAGTGAATTGAGCAAAACCTGAAGAACAATTTGTCCAATAACAACAATGTCATAAGGATGACCAATTCTGAAAGATTTGAGAACTTTGACCAACACAATGATCAACCACAATTCCAAAGGACTCATGATGAAAGAGACTATCTACCTCCAGAGAGAGAGGTGATAAACTGAGAGTGCAAATCAAAGCATATTTTCTTTTCCTTCTTTTTCTTTCTTGGACATGGCTATGGTTTTACTTGACTCTACATACTTGTAATGGGCTTTGTTATTCTTGTCTTCTCAAGGTGGGAGAGGGAGTTAAGGTACATAGGGATGGAGAGATTTTGAAACTGAGAATAAAACAAAAATTGGAAAAAAGAGAGAGAAAAGGAAATAAAATTCTGGAATTGTCAGCATCAAAAAAAAAAATTTAAAAGAGCTGCTATCGAGACCTTCTGCAACCCTATGCTAGGCTTGTACTTTTTCTTCTAATAGAGGACAGAAACTTTGTTTTTTAAGAAAGTCAAAATCGATTCATTGAAAATTCCTCTCAAAGTTTACATTCCAAATGTTAGATTTGTATATTGCACAATAAAATTGATAATTAAAAAGAAAGTGAAATATACCAATGGTTTCCCTCTGTAAGTTGAATTTTACTAAAAGTAAATAAGTAAAATAATCAATTACCAAAATAATTTTAAAGAAAAAAATCATTTTACATAGTTTATTTTTTTCTTAATAGCTACCATTTCTATAGATCTTTAGGATTTATGAAGTGCTTTATATGTGTCATCTCATTTGATTTTCATAGCAACCCTGACAGTTAGGTACTATAATATCCTTATTTTAAAGATCAGGAAACTGAGACTGAAAGAAGTTCCATAATTTGCCCAGAGTTACACGATTTCTAAGTGTCTGAAGCAAGATTTGAACTCAAGTCCTCCTAACTTTAAGTTCAACACTTTGTGTTGTGCTGCACTACCTCACCATCTCACTTCCATTCATTTAGGTTTTTTAATATCTTTGGGGAAAAAAATGGTTTTGATCAGTTTTGGACTCAAATTCAGAAGACCTGAGCATCAATTCCAGCTCTCCCATTTTCTACTTGTATGACCTTGAGCAAGTCACTTCATTCTCTGAGTCTCATAAATTGAGAAGGATAGACTAGATGCTTTCTCATGTTCTACTCAGCTCTAAAATTATATTAATCTCTGACTTTGATCAATATGCTTTGCCACTGAACAGGGACTTTAGAAGAAGCACCATATGATGGAAAGGGACATATGTAAGGCCATGACTTCTACAGATTTGTAGCATATATTGCAAAATATGATTTTTTTTTCTAATCATATCTACCTAATACCATTTTTTTCTAATGGCCAGGCCAGAACATTCAATTTGGATATTGCACACCATTTTCATAGTCTTTTTCTTTACTAGGTCAAAGCTGTTAAAGGTCTAGATGATCAGAGAAAACACTCTTTCGAATTTTATTACAATCCTAAAAAACATCTGAATTCTGCTTGCAATTGCATTCTTTGGCATGAAATGTAAGATAGTTTTAACATTGTGAGGGATATTAATAGTTGTGTCTCATTACTATTTTTATCATAGGCACTAGTGGCCTTATCTGCTTCTGTCAAACATTAAGTAGACTATAGCGAATCAGAAGTCTAATAATGAAAATGTTCTGGCAGATAGAGGACAGGGATGAGCTAAATGAGAACTTGCCATGTGTTACGTTCAAACAGACATTAGTTCTCACTCCTGCTTTTAATAGCTCTCTACCTCTTAGTTTTACACTGATGGGGCCCTCAATAAATATTAAATTGAATGGGCGCCATGACCCAGAGCTTTCATAAAGTGGGATGATAAGTCTTAAGACGAAAAATTGTTCACGTGTGACATTTTTGTCAGCTTACTCTGCAGTTGCATGGACTGTCATTCAAATCCCACCTCTGACGCTCGCTACCTGTGCAACCTTGGGCAAATCACTTAAACTTTCCAAGCCTTGGTTTCCCCATATATGAAAGGAAGAGGCTGGACTAGATGGCTCCTGAGATCCCTTGCCCTCTAAATGATCTTCCTAAAGTATAGGTATGACCAAGTCAGCACTATCCCCACTCAACAAACTCCAGTGACTCCCTAGCACCTCTAGGATCAAATATAAATTCTTTGGTCTGCTGTTCAAAGCCATTTCATAACTTGCACACACACTTTTCCAAACTTCTTACATTTAACATCCCATCATGTATTCTTGGATCCAGTCACACTTGTTTCATTGCTGTTCCATGACCTGACTTCAGGCATTTTCACTGGCTATCCCCCATTCATGGAATGCTCTCTCTCCTCATCTCCACCTCCTGGCTTCTCTGTGCCTCCTTCAAGTCTCTGCTAAAATCCCACCTTATACGGGAAGCTTTTCTTGATCCTCTTTAATTCTGGTGCCTTCTCTCAGTTGATTATTTACAAGCTATCATGACTTCTACAGTGTATGTACATGGCTGTTTGCATGCTGTCTCCACTATTATTATTAGACTTTATTGAGAACAGGGACTGTCTTCTGTTCTTGTTGTTCAGTCATATCCAACTTTTCATAACCCCATTTGGGGTTTTCTTGGCAGGTCCGACCACTGGAGTGGTTTGCCACTTCCTTCTCCAGCTCATTTTGCAGATAAGGAAACTGAGGCAAATGGAGTTACATGACTTACCCAAAGTCACCCAGCTAGGAAGTGTCTGAGGCAAGACTTGAACTCAGAAAGAGGTGGCTTCCTGACTCAGCCCAGCACTCTATCCACTGGGCCATCTGACTACCTTGTGGATTGTCTTTTACCTTTATATACTCAGCATTAAGTACAATGTCTGGCACTCAGTAGGCACAATATAAGTTTATTGACTAACCAAATCAGTGATCCTGTTATGCTAAGCTTTCAGTAAAAGGCTTGAGATAATTAGCACATCTCCAAAAAATATCAACAGCCACTGAAAAGTTTAAGATTCTGCATTTTAGAAATATTGGATATAAATAGGAATGTTGACCAGGAGTAGAATAAGGAAGAATTTTTTTTAACATGTTGACCAGAGGAAAAACAAACATTGGCCCAAGTCTCCATGCTAAACGTGATCAATGGAAACTGGAAAAAATAAGGTAGTCAATAATTTTCTACTTTTCTACATGGTGTAAAGATATATTTATCATTTACTGACAGAACTATGTGTTGTGCAGAATTTGTCAGTTCTAATGATATTCTTCTTGGTGTGGTTAAGCTTTAAAAGCTCAAAACTGCACAGACTTTTGAGACACCCTATACTTTATTGTGTGGTAATTGTATGGCAATAATAAGATAGATATAGATGATTCAGAAAGAGATAGAAAGTTAAACTCCAGAAGCTCAAGATTCTGCAAGAGTGAAGGGTGGGTACTCTCACCACTGACAACAACCCTTCTGTAACTTAACAGATGGTCTTCATGAGTTGCTACGGCCAAAAAATTCATCACTCTGAGGCCAAAGTGATGACAAGCCTCTTTGTACTTAGCTAAACTGGTCTTTGAACAATAGACATATAACCCATCACTAGGCTGATGTGAAAAGTCTTTGAGGTTTTCTAGGACCTGCTAGAGCCTTCGAGAATCCAGGGTCACCTCCACAAAATAGGTATTTGGTGGAAGGTGATACACACACACACACACACACACACACACACAAAATTATATCATAGAAACTAGATGTGGCTGTACATAACAGGGAGGTCTGGACCTGGGATTCCATTGTGATAGGGCACTCTCAGTGAGGAACCTTCCTCTACCAAGGCAGACTAGTGACTGTTCTGTAATTTGTAATCTAGAGCACTGAAAAGTTAATTAATCTGCCCAGGGTCACATAACCAGTTTGAGTCAGAGGCAGATTTGAACCAGCTCTTCCTAACTCTGTAGCCAAACCTCCATTCATTACATAAAGCTACCACTCAGGATAGAGTGCTGGGCCTAGAGTCAGTAACACTCATCCTCAGTTTACATCTGGCCTTGGACACTTATTAGCTGTGTAACCCTGGGCAAGTCACTTCACTTTGCCTCAGTTTCTTCATCTGTAAAATGAGCTGGAGAAGGAAATGGCAAACCACTACAGTAGTAGTGCTGGAAAATGCTGGAAAAAATGCTGGAAAAAAAAAACACAAAGCCCTAGATGGGGGTCACAAAGAGTCAGACAAGACTAAAAATGACTGAATAACAACAGACATATTTGATACCTTTATCTAGATGTTTTATTGTTGCTGTTGAGTCATTCACTCATGTCCACCTCTTCATGATCCTATAGACCAAAGCATGTCAGGCCCTTCTCTCCTCCGTTATCTCTTGAAGTCTGTCCAAGTTCATGTTTGTTGTTTCCATAACACTATCTATCCATCTCATCCTCTGCCGCCCCTTTTCTGTTTGCCTTATCTAGGTGTACGGATAGATAGACAGACACCTAAAAGGTAAGCAGCAACATCAAAAAGGAAATACAAGTATTTCTATGAATGAGTATATACCTATACCTATACCTGTATATAGTATACATATACTTATACCTATACCTATGCATATGCATATACATATACTATATATACCTATACATATGCATATACCTATACACATGCATATACATATACCTATTAATATACATATGCATATATACATATACCCATACCCATACCCATATACATATACATATGCACATATACATGCATATATGTGCACACATATATTCTAAAATCTATTTCTAAATTCTCCCCTGATTTGCTGTTGGATATTGGGCAAAGTACTTCATCTTTTGGGGCTATTCCTCTACCTTTTGGGAGGGACAGATATAGATATAGATATAAATGTGACAGACATGAATAATGAGTGTAATATAGGTACAGATTAGACTGAACTATACATGTTACATATGCATACACTGTCAGTATATTACATACTGATAGAGAAATACATAAAAGAGACAGCAGCATCAGGAAATAAAGTTTTAATAATTCTATTAAAGGCATAAACATTATCTGAAATCAATTTCTAATGTGCCCCCCAACTTATTATTAGACACTGATAAAAGTACTTGACCTTTCTGGGTTCTTCCTTCATCTTAGTACAACAAAATTTGCATCTGTAAAACCCTTAAGATTAACAAAGTATTTGAAATAATCATCTCCTTTGATATTCATGAGAAGACTGTAAAGTAAACAGTACAAATTTTATAACATCTCTGGGTCTCAATTTCCTCCTCCTTAAAATGAGGGAGTTATTAGATTATCTCCAAGCCTCTTTCCATCCCATTTTACACACATGGTAACCGACATCCAGAAAGCCTAAGCGACTTGTCCAAAGTCACACGGCAAGCCGGTGGAAGAGCTGCAACTCACCCAGTAGTGTCCTGGTCTGATCGGGCACTCCTCCTCCAACATCATGTGGCCTTTCTGTAAGGAGCTAGGCTTGTACAATCCTTGGAGTTATTTGAAAAGCACGGCCTCAGTACAGAGTATTGAGCCAGCTGCCCTCCCCAGTAATGCTCCAGAAACTAAGATAGCCTAATCTGGCTGCAGCATGGCCCTATAAAGGGATCCGACTGCTTCATTTAAAATAATTGCATGACCCTCCCTGGAAAATGGACTCACCAAAATCAGAGAATGGCACTTGCTTATCTCAAAAGAAGAGAAAGTTAGTGCCAGATTCACTAGTTTCCGCATTTAATACTCTCCATTCTGTATAGTTTTATTTATAGAATGTGATAGTCTTTTCCCTACATCCCTCACTGATGGAATTTTATCTTTCCAATTAAATTCATACTTTCCTGTATTACACACTTTTCCAGAAGGTTATTTACCATATCTTATTCTTTACCTCTCTCCTACTCCCCTCCCTAAAGCTCTGGAAGTAAAAATCGTGGACATGGATCTAAAATGGAATAAGTAATTGCTTGATAGCTTCTCTCTCCCTCTTCAAAGTGCCGTGCAGCTGTTGGTGTGTGTGTTTGTGCTGGGACTGCAGAGTGGAGGCCTGGGAATTCAGAATCTCATTTCCAAGAAACAGGAGCTAGCTTCAAAGGAGAGAGCACCTCTCCCCAGCTGATGGGACTTTTACTGAAAGAAAACAATGGAAGTAAGAAACACACGAGTAATATCTCCTGTTACTCCTCCACAATCCTTCTCTAAACTTTCCCCTCGTTTATCTGATTATATCCTTCCGTCTCCAAACTCTCCCCTGTTTTGGTTTTACCTTTTTGTTAGTTTAGGTGCCTGATCGTGGGCTTCAGGGTGGAGACCATATTACTTCAAAGCACATTATATGAGTTAGTTAAGGAAAAACAATTCCTGTAATTGCAGTGTATCCTCAGAGGTCTCATCAGGAAGGGAAACAAATTGAAGAAATTCGAGATATGTATTTTTCTTACAGATTAGAAATATAATTAAACAATAATAATTAGGTAACCTAGAATTTGCCTTCACCCACGTCATGAGGTTCAAAAGCGATAACTAATCTAATTTATTTCCCCCTTTGCAGAGGAGATGAACGAAACAAGTTGGTCCCCAAGACTTTCATCCCACAGACTAGAAAATATCTGGTTCATGTGGGAAAAACGAGGTTGTGAGGATGACCTCTCACATATCTCTTTTGTGGTTTAAAAGCTCATGTAACAGCTAGCTTTTATATAGCTCTTTGCATTTTGAAAAGCCCTGTGTATACGTTATCTCATTTGATTCTCACAAAAACCCTGGGAAATATTATCCCCATTGTACAGATGAAGAAACTGAGGTTAAGTGCCTTTCCCAGGTTACACAACTGGTGAGTATCATAGGCTGGACTTAAACTCAAGTCTTCCACCATACCTAGCACTCTGTCTAGCTGCCTCTAAAATTAAAGAAAGAAATATTGATTAGCTGCTATTATTTTTAAAAGTGTTATTATTCACAGGACTTCTAGAGCTCTTAGCAGACATCAAATGACCTTTAAAATGTAGTCTGTGAGAGCTTTCACAAGATTGTCTTTCTGGTCATGTGAAGCCACTGGCACGGCCATCCAGCTTTGGACCAGAAATTGGACTAGGACGAAAAGAACTCTAATTAAAAGCTGACAGATCTGAGTGCCTCCACCAACAAAGACAGCTAACCCTCTCTGACTTAGTATGTGGTCTTTGAGAGTTGATGTGGCCTGAGGTTTCATCACTCTGAGGCCAGCTTGAAGATTAGACTCCCCCACTTAACCAAGATGGACTTTGGATGAGAGCCATACAGTGTGTCCACCAGACCTGTACATGAAGTTTTTCCAGCTGAGGAGAAGCTAACAGTGCCTGAATTCCACTAGCAGTCTTACAAGAACTCAGGGTCACCACTAGGTCACGATGAGGAATTGGAGCAGAAGGTAGGCTGACAGAATGTTAAAGGATCAGACTAGTTGTTAAGATTGTTCACTTTTAAATCCCCCCAAAAATCTATCAATTCCTGAAACATCAAATATACATGTGTATACTCAAACTTGCATGCCCATACAGTTTGGAAATGGAATTTATATGTTTAAGTGTCCTGCTTGCTCCTTAAATGATTCTAAAAGCCCAAAAGTGGCTCATTCTGACATTTTTACCCACAACTGTACCATTTATTATCTTTTACTAGGTCTTTCCTAGCATCTTCTCACCAAAAAAAATCACTTCCTTCTCACCAATCGTAGGTGTTTACATCACTTTTCAAAGGAGACTTCCCGAAATGAGGCCTTCTATTCTCTCAAGAATGGTTTGGTTCCAACCTTTTATAGGAGGTATTCATGTTCCTTTTTTTTTCAGTTTTTCTGAATGGTCAATAAGCAAACTGTCCAAAGTGATTTAAAGAGAAGATGGGAACTTTTACGGGCAAGGGGGCTGTGACAAGTGCTACTACAAGTTTATTTGGTCCAAACTGACCCTGTCAAAATATAATTTATTGCTTCTTAAAAATGAGACAAAATAACATTTGAAAAGTCTAAAAAAGAACAGGAAAAAAAGAGAATTTCTAGAGTTATTACTCATCTATGATGACTAAATACAGTTGACATTTTTCCGAGCAGAGGTTTCGAGAGATCTTTGCTATTTATAGAAAGACGATTTGAGCATTACTCTGTCTGAAGATTTAATTCAATGCAATGCTTTTTGGTCTTAGTCACAACCAGTATCATCTTATTAACACCTCATAGCTTCGACTAAATTCTGCGGGGATTAGTAAGTATCAAAAAGAAAAATGTGGTCCTACCTATTTAAAAACTATCCTGCAATACACCAATATTTTTAAAACATACAGTTTCTTTGGTGTGGGTATTCCCACCAGCAACACGAATCTCAATAACTTCTCAATAGATGATTTTCATGAGTTGTTACAACCAAAAAAAACTTTGTCATCTGGCGGCTGGCCTTCTATTTGGCTGACTCTCAGACACACACACACACACACACACACGAGGATCGTTGAGCTCAAACATGAAGTCTTTCTAATGAAAGGGAGACCTTTCAGGGCCCACACTCCATAAGCCCAGCCTCTGAGAACTCAGAGTTACTTCCATACCATATCAAGGCATCATAGCCAGATTCTAGTAGAGAACATTGCCATGGAATTGTTTTTATTATTCCAATAAGTGGACAGAAATAAAGATTGTCTAAAATGTTTAAATTTTTGCATTGACCTGATCATTTACTTTTACGTATTTTTAGTTCTGACATATAATATTTTGCTTAATCTTGCTTTTTTTTGGAGGGGGAAAGGCAGGGAAATTGGGGTTAAGTGACTTGTCCAAGGTCACACAGCTAGTAAGTGTATCAAGTGCCTGAGGCCAGATTTGAACTCAGGTCCTCCTGGTTCCAGGGCCCGTGCTCTATTCACTGCACCACCTAACCGCCCCTAGTCTTACTTTTAATTTAAGGTCAACTCCATTTTCTGTTTCCCATGAGCTAAGACTAACTCGATAACCACCTCAAAAAGGTGGCTCAAAATAAGACATAACACAGAAACATTTCTACCCAAATTAGAAGAATTATTAGAAAAGTAGAATAATCATAAACATGGAAGAAGAATAATCACTCACTTAGGCAGTACCTAAAAATTTACAAATTGTATTCTTCACAGCTCTCAGCAATAGGCAGTACCCTCATTATTATACCCATTTTACAGCAGAGAAAACTGAGCTTCTGAGTAGTTGTATTTAGTCTGTGCCTAAAGTAGGATTCAGAGTGGGGGGGGCAGGGGTTAACTTCAAGCTTAACCCTCTTTCTACAATACCAGGCTTGCTGAAGTCCATTGCAACAAGCAGAAAGAATATTAGCCTTGGAATCAGATTTCAGGGTTCCACTTTTGGCTCAAAAATTTCTTAGCTGTGTGAAGCTGGCTACATCTCTCAACTCTGAGCATTAGTTTTCTCATCTATAAAGGGGACAATGATGTTTGTGTTGCTTTCCTCACAGGGTTGGCATGATGAAAGCATTTGCTAAAGTATAATGCATGATATATTATTGTCACTGTGCTTCTTCATTCAACAAGATTCAACAAGAATCCAGCCCAATATTCAACAAGAAGAAAAGCAAAGGTTTTCAGACTAGAAAGTGCGTTAACTTAAATTAGGGGGCATTTATTCTGACATAAGTGTCCATCTAAAGTCAGATTTTTATCTTATAGGCTCTAGGGATATATACTCATATACTTATACTCTCACATGAATCATATATTCTCCTATAGCAAAACTCAGATACATTCACATCTTCCAACAAGAGCAAAAGGAAATTGCCTAAAAGAGGACATAGGTGAAGCGCCAACTGAAGATATGCCAACAGCCTTCTGTGGAAGTACGGAATGGAAACCAGCCTCTTCAGATTACTCAGGAGACATGTCTAAGTAACTGTGATTTGGTATCCCTTATAACTAAATGAAAGGCCCCAATGAAAAACTGAATCTGAGGATGTCAGATTTGTGAATTACTTCTAGGATATCTGGGGGCAATAAATAAGTGACTAGATTATTCCCACCCTTATTTACCATTTTACACTATTAAAGGATTCACCATGGCCAGTTTCGATTTAAGAAGTAAAAGGGGACATATTAACTGTATAGTATACTTCATTCAGCTATTTCAGGATTCAACATATAAGGAATAAAAAAAGTACTTTCTCTGAGGAATGCTGAAAAATAACACCAGTAGTGAAATAAACAGTATGTCTGGGCAATCCATGCTTTTGGCTTAGAACAATTCAAAATAGGATGTGAGTAATGAAGAGGAAATTTTGTATACATATATTGTGTGTGTATGTATAACTGTAGTCTTGTTAGACATATGCTGGCTAGGCGGGTTTGGTGATGCTGAAGATTATTTATTTCTCACATAATGCAAATGACAGTTGGTAAAGCTGCTCTGTTATTACTGCTGGAGAAATAAGGAGGAAAGTCATTCTGAAACAGCCTTTTAAAACAAGGCTCTTGGCTAACGGAACCTTCGGATGATAACAAGGGTTAATTGATGACTGAATTTGCCAGGATAAAAAGATAGAGTCAAGAAATAACATTTCTATTGGGGCCCAACATTGACTCAGCCTGATTGGTCCTACAGATACACAGTGAAAAATTAAGGAAGCAATTATCCCAAGATGGAGCTTATATTCACTAATTGAGGTGATTCAGATTACACCAGTAAAAACAAACAAAAAACCTTTCCTTTTTCCTTAATAGATTTTTTTTGCCTGAATTATCAAAAACAAAAAAAACCTATCTCAGTTCTCTTCTCCCCTTTCCTTAGGTAGTCAAAGCAAATGCAACCAAGTCAAATCAACAAGCATTTATTAAGTACCTACAATGTGCCCCATACTATGCTAAGAACAGGAGATACAAAGAAAGTTGATCATAACGGAGGAGACAACATGCAAACAGCCATGCTCTATACAGCATAAATTGGAGGCAATCTCAGAAGAAAAAAAAAGGCGGTAGCATTAAGGGGAAGTGGATAAATTGCTCAACTGTAGTCTCATTCTACTAATCTGGAGTTATAAAGATTAATTAGATAATAAGTTCACGATTACTTTTAGTTATTAGGTGATAGTGAATACATATGCACATATCTCTCTTCCCTCTCTTGGTATACACTCATATGATATTATCGTTTATAATTGGTGTCCTGACCTCTATACCCCTTATCTCATCATTCTCCATCTGGCTACTCTTCTGGACTTCATCACTGTCTCCAGAAACTCCTCTTCCAGTGAGATCACATCAACTCTCTTGGAATGCCCTGCCCCAGGGCCATTCCCTCCCTGGGATCCAGATTCTCCATTTCTGGAGGGCACTCCCAACCAGCTGCCAGACTAATCACACCCCAAACACTGCCCCTCCAGGCCTTCCTCCTTTGGGGCATCCTCCCTTTCCCCTCTTCTCCCAATGTTTTTCAACTTTTTATCTTCTCAAATTAGATTGTGAGTTCTTCACCTTTCTTTGTATCCCTAGTGCTTACCATAGTAGCTGCTACATAGTAGGTGCTTAATTAATTTTTATCAAATGACTGTAATATTTACGTAGAAGGCTCATCAAAAAAATGCAACAAATTGTTTAGATCTTGGCAAGAAGAAAGTGAAAAGAGCTTATTTTTAGCTTTTTTTCTATTTTAAAAAATTCTGTTGCATAAATGCATTCAGAACTATGGCATGTTTAGCAAGGCCCCACATCTGTAGCATTGGGGTAGTGTTGTATGTCTCAAAGGGAACAGAATAGTCATCACTAGCCTCTTTCCTCCTTCCCCCTTTCCAAGGGAAACTAATTTCTAACAGAAAGGAAAGCAGGAAGTTGGGGCTGGAGGCCACTCTGTTCTTCTTAGAGAGGGGGGTATCAGGCTAGCAGTGTGTGTTCGCTCCCTTAAATATTGTTGGTCTAAGGCATACGACCATGTTCAATCTAACTTCTACTCATCAGTAATGACACAATCTCTGGAGAACTGGAGAAAAGAGACTCCAAGCTCTACATCCAAATACCCACCAAATACCAGTTCCACAATGAATGCACATAGCAATTGACTTTGATTTGAGAGAGGGAGAGCTGTGCAAGGTCACCAGCTTCACTTCCTCCTCTAGAGCCATCAAGTGACCAGATATTCATCAGGATGACTGGAGATGACCCAGGAAGCATTGAGAGACCTTGGCCCTTTTAGGCTAAGTCAGAGAATAGGCCTCTTTAAGAAGTGAGTGAAGGGATGGTCTCTTTAATTAGAAAAAAAAAATCAAGCTGGGAGGGGAAGACCCTCAGGGCTGGTAGTCCAAAGAGAAACAGTTTGCATTGACATTGGAAAGAAAGAAAGGAAGGAAGGAAGGAAGGAAGGAAGGAAGGAAGGAAGGAAGGAAGGAAGGAAGGAAGGAAGAAAGGAAGAAAGAAAGAAAGAAAGAAAGAAAGAAAGAAAGAAAGAAAGAAAGAAAGAAAGAAAGAAAGAAAGAAAGAAAGAAAGAAAGAAAGAAAGAAAGAAAAGGAAAGGAGGAAGGGAGAGAGAGAGAGAGAGAGAGAGAGAGAGAGAGAGAGAGAGAGAGAGAGAGGGAGAGAGAGAGAGGGAGCTCCTCTCCTCTTTGGAGAGGAGAAGGAGCTTTCTTTGGAGAGGAGAAGGAGAAGGAGAGGGAGAGGATGAGCTGAGTTACCCAACTAGTTGGGTTGCCTTTCAGGAAGCTCCGTCTACTCATAGGTTGTGTTTGTCCTTCATTTTTGAAGAGGACCATGACATCAGGGAAATGATGACATGACTTGCAGTTGACTTGAGGAGAAAGTGAGGTTGGTGACCTTGCACAGCCCTTCCTCACTCAAATCAAAGTCAACTGCAAGTCATGTCATCATTTCCCTGATATCATGGTCCACTTCAAAAAAGAAGGACAAACACAACACATAGCAAAGAGCAAAGAAAACCATTTTCCCAACTCACAGCAAAACATCAGAGAAAAAAATACGTATGTAGGAGAATATATCTCAGACAATGCAGAGTGAAAGAGCTCTCCCAATGGGAGCAAAATAGCTCATCTCCACTGAGAGTGAGAGTTCTAGATCTCACACAGAAGGAAACTCCCTGAAGCCTTTCCTGTAGCAAGCTGGGACTAGAAACAAGATAAAGACTGCTAGCCCCTCTCATGGCTTCCCAGAGCCTTTTCCTTCAGCAGCCTGAGTGGGGTTGGTCTCTTCTTTCTTCCCTCTCAAAGCTGGAAGCCAAAAGCACCCAAAGCAACTTATTGCTTGAAGAGTCTTGAAGAATACCTGAAGCTTGGAGAGTCCCAAAGGGGACCAGCAATGGCTGGAGCTCTCTCCACTCTCACCAACTCATCCCATCCCTCAATACAGGGCAGGCATTCATCTCCACCAATAAAAAGAGAATCCTATACTAATGGGCTTTGGAATAAACACACACTAAAAATTTACTTATTTGAAATTAAATTTGCATTAAAGTCCGGTTGGTGCTTCATCATGGAGGAAAGATAATCTTGGGTTAATGACAGCTATGCCAAGGGAGCACAAACTCTGACAAGTCCTACCAAGCTGAATGACTTCGACTATGGACCTTGAGTGTCATGGAAGGACCAGTCTAGTCTCTCCTCACCTCTCATCCAGATTATTGTAACAGCTCTTTAATTAGTCACCCTGTCTCAAGACTCTCCCAGCTCCAATCCATCCTTCATAGAACTGCCCAAGTGATTTTTCAAAAGGATAAGATTGGCCTGTTCAGTAAACTCCAATGGCTCCCTGTTATCTCCTGGATTAAATATAAGTTCCTCTGTTTTACATTTAAAACCCTCAACTACCTGGTTCTTTCTTGTCTTTCTGGTCTTATTATGTATTGCCCCTCTTCATTCACTTTATAGTCCAATGGCAGGGGTGGGGAACCCACAGCCTCGAGGCCCTCTAGGTCCTCAAGTGTGGCCCTTTGACTGAATCCAAACTTCACAGACCAAATCCCCTTAATAAAAGGATTTGTTCTGTAAAACTTGGACTCAGTCAAAAGGCTGCACCCAAGGACCTAGAAGGCCACATGTGGCCTCCAGACCACAGGGTCCCCACCCTGGTCCAGCCACTCTGCCACTCTGACCTTCTTGTTGCTGCTCACATATTGCATTCCATTTCCTGTCTTCATGTTGTCATATGGCCTGTGCGCCTCTGCCTGAACTTCTCTCTCTCTCTCTCTCTCTCTCTCTCTCTCTCTCCCTCTCTCTCTCTCTCTCTCTCCCCTCAACTCTTACTTGGTTCAGGTGCCACCTTCTACATGAAACCTCTCCTTGATCCTTCAGCTATTAGTGCCCTCCCTCCAAAGTTATCTCTCTTTTTCGTATGTATTTTGTATTGACCTACATCTGCCTGATCTGATACCTGCCCTAAACTTTGTCTCCCCTCCCTATAGTTCCATAATAACAGAGGCTGTTACATTCCTTTGTATCCTCACCTAGAAACAGTCCCTGAAACACAGTAGGTGCTTAATAAATACTTGTTGATTGAGTGAGAAGCTCATCACTAGAACATAAGCTACTAGTGATGGATTCAACTTTTTGTGGGTTTTTGTGGGGGTATTTTTGTCCACAGAAAACCACTAGGGCTGTCCCTAAGATATGGAAGGGTTGGGATGCTCACTGATAGAAAGATTTCCCATACCTCCGGCAATGGTATCAGGAAGATTCATAGGTGATGTTGCTCAGAAAACCAAATACAGACAGGCACATGACCGTGAGAGTACATTACAAAGGCAGTGAGAAAAACCTATAGGAGAAAGAACAAGGAAATATTCTTTTCAAAAGACTGGGTTAAGGGAAATCTCAAATTTAATCCATAGTAAACTCTGCCCAGGAGAGAGATGCTACAAATGAGTTGAGTGTGGGAAAAACCTTCAGCAATAACTCAGACTTTAGTAAACATCAGACAATTCACACTGAGGAGACACCCTATAAATGTAAAGGATATGATAAAACCTTTAGAAGCAAAGCCAGCCTCATTCAGCATCATAGAATCCACACAGGAGAGAAACCATACCAATGTAATCAATGTGGGAAAAGCTTCAGTCAGCAAGCAGGTCTTATAACACACCAGAGACTTCACACTGGAGAAAGACCCTATAAATGTAACGAATGTGAGAAAACCTTCAGTCATAGTTCAAATCTTATTAAACATCGACGAATCCACTCTAAGGAGAAGTCTTATCATTGTAATAAATGTGAGAAAGCCTGCTGCACTAAGTCAAATCTTTCCCAGCACCAGAGAGTACACATGCCAAAGGGAGAAAAACATGGCACATATGGGGAAAATTGAGAATTTACTTATTCCTTATTAAATGTCAAAGAGGGACCCATGGGGAAAAATTCTACAGCATAATAAATCTAAGAAAAATCTAAGTGGTAGCTTCAACTTCAGTTACAATAAGTACTACGTGAGAGCTAGAAGAACAGAATATTCCCAGGAACAAAGACTAAGCAGAGAATAATTATTTTTCTAGTTGGTGGCTCTGAGAAGGCCCACCTAATCCATAGTAGACAAAAGCAGAGAGGTCACAAACACCCTACCACACCTCCATTTCTCCCCAACATGTACACACAATTCCCATACTTTTATAGTTCCTGTAGAATTAGGGTGGGGAATCAACAAAGAATCATTAAGAGTTTAAGGCAACCTCCAAACAGAATGCTACCTAGTAACTAACTGGTGACTTCTGGCTACCACCCCAGGAAATCAAGGTTTATTTCACTTCAGACCACCTTTGAGATCTTAGCCCTTCTCCTATTACTTCTCTAGCACTTTATCTTCCCTATTAGTGTAGCAGTTGCCTGGTACTATTGCCTGGAAATTGCTAGAAGACTTTAGCTAGCAGCTGCAAATATTTGTTGAGAAGAAGTAGGGCTAATCCTTCAAGAATAGGGCTTGACCAGAAAGGATTTGTTTCTCAAACATAAATGTGTTTTGCATATTTCATCATTAGGACAGAGGAAAATAAATAGGGAGAAGGGATTCACACATAAAGACTACAATTTCTTCCTCAAGCCACTTGAGAGCCAGAAAGACTAGAAAAATATACAGCAAGAGAATGAAGAAGCCACTGGTCATTCAAAAAAGTTGTATGACTATATAACTTAGTCATATACTATAACTATGGCAGTCACAGTATTCTTAATGTAGTTAATAACAACTAAGAAAAAACCTAAGGTGTTTTAGTGGCCTGATATCTGGGAATCATGTACTTGCTTCAGGATAGATCTTCCACTAAAATCCACAGTGAGTTAAGAAAGAAGCTTTCTGTTTAGATTTGGGGATAAAACCAGGGTTAGATTAAAAAGTGATTTATAATAGATAAGGATTAATTTAAAAAAGACAATGAATTGTTAAAAAAAAGATTGCCCCTAATAACAAAATAAGGATATTTTCAAGTAATCAGGAATCAAAAATAGCATTTTATTATTATTAAACCAGAGGACAGGATATTCAAGTGTATTAGTGCCCATTAATATCCACGGACTAACTAGCACCTTTCCAATAGCTTTCTTCCTCCTCCCTTTCTGGGTCCTCACTTCTCCAGAACAATAACCCAGGTTCAAACTGTCATATGTAGCAGCAACAGCAGCAGCAATTGGCGCAGGGAGAGTATCCGCTGCAGCAACAAAGCAGGTAGAGACTGTGCCCAAGCCAGCAGAAATGCAGCTAGGACAACATTCGAAATGTTCTCTCAAAGGTTAACCATAGCCCCAATTTTAATTGTTGACAAGCATTTTAACTGATCTTAGGATGATTTTTTTAAATTTTACAATCATCGAAAGAGCCCTCAACGAAGAATCAAGAGATCTGAATTGGCACCCCAGTTCTGCTAATAACTAGCTATGTGACTTCTGAACCCTGTTTTCTCATATGTAAAATGAGGAGATTGGAGTAGGTGACCTCTAAATCCTCCTCCAGTCGAAAATCTCTGATTCAACAACCTCTCTGAGCCTCAATTTCCTCATCTATCAAAATGAGAATGGTAGGCTAGATTGTTTTTAACATTCCTTGCCAACATCCATACTCTATGATGAGAGAGAGTGTGGTATAGTGTCAAAAGCCTTGGAGGCTTAAAGTTAGAAGACTTTCAAGTACCATCTCCTATAATTGATTATGATGACAATCATAGTTAGCATTTACATGGTGATTTAATGTTTGTGAAATATTTCACAAATATCATCTATTTTATCCTCACAATGACCTTGAGAGACAGAGACTATTCTTGTCCCCATTTTGCAGATGAAGAAACTGAGGCTGTGAAAAATTAAGTAACTTGCCCAAGGTCATACAGCTACTCAGTGTCTGAGGAAGGATTTGAATTCAGATCATTCTGACTTCAACACCAGTGCTCCATCCACTGAGCCAGCTGCCTGACCCTAAGAAAGTTACTTGTCTCGTTTCTTGTTTTTGTTTTTTTTTTCACTTGTAAGGCAGGGATAAAAAATATTTGTTTTACCTATTTCGTAGCACTTTCTAAATCTTAAAGCACTATGTAAATGAGAGTTGTGAGGTGATAATGATAATATAATAATTATTGATTTATAATATCGGTCCCACTGTTAGAAGAAAGTTAAAATAAACAAAAATTATTATGATCTTTAGGACACAAAGAAATGAATGAAATGACTCTACACCCCAGGCTTGTCCTTTTTAAATATAGACCAAAAGGGTGACTTCATCAAAATGCGTAAGTTTGAACACAACAAAAATAATATAGAAAAGGAGCTCATAAATTTCTACACAAGGGGAAAATTATTGTTGTTAAGTTGTATAATATATTTAATAATAACATAACACTTCAAGATTTACAGAACACTCTACATGCATTATTTTATGATTAAGATGCAAAAGAAATCTATTTACCAATTTGTCTCATATAGATGTGTGTTCATGTCCCTAGAAATCTTATAAAGGGAAGATAATGGCAAATGACTTCCCATTCTTCAGGTAATAAATATGATTCTTGAGCTTTTCTGAAGAAAATGGATGGGAGCAAAATTAGCAAAGATCCATAAAATGGGAAATCTTCATATAATTCCACTTATACAATTCTATTGAAAGACAAAACAGAAGTATTTCTTTGTTCTACAAATAAAAATACAAAACAAAACAAAAACAAAAAACCAAGCAAGTGGTAATGGTCATATAGGAAAATTGTCTGCTTCCCATCCTACCTGACTTCATACCATTACATAAGGAAGATTAACCAGACTTCACGTGATGGTTTCTACCATGGTCTTCTCCAATTTTTCTTCATAAAATGTTTTCTAGTCGAACTCATTTCAGCTAAATGTGTTTGTGCGATTGCACTAGAGCCACCTTTAAAGAATATAATTTGTCACTGGAATCCAATCATTGGATCTTCCACTCACAATTGTACTGCTGGAAGGGATCTTAGAAGACATCACATCCAACTCCTTCATTTCATAGTTTAAAAACCTAAAGCACAGAGAAGTAAAATAACTTACCCAAGTCACAAAGCTAGTAAATATTTGAAGCAGGTTTGAATCCAGGTCTTCCCAGCTCAAATTTGGCACCCTATCCACTATACCATGTTGTCTTTCAACCTTTAGCTATCTGATCCTCATCCAACCTGTACCCATCTTCAAGGATTTCCTCTATTCTCCAACTCTTCCAATAAGGTCAACCCTCCAATTCCGGTGATGAAAATAACCCACAATCATGCAGAACTAATCAGACATAAAGATCTTTATGGAAGATAAGCAGTTTCTTATAGTTTTCCCAGCATACAGTACAAATCCAGCAAGTGACTAAAGTGAATGAATATAATACTTGTGGCATTAAAAAGGTAGCCATTTATAATTAAACACTAATCCCAGAAAAGCCAAACCTAACATTTATTTTGTGTTTGGCTCTCCTGAAATACATTTTTGTCTAGGAAACAACAACCACCTTCCTCCCCCAACGACAACAACAAAAATCTACAGGGAAATAGGAAAAGTTGAGGAAGCCTAATTCTATCTTTCTTTCCACTCAAGACAAATATGACTTATAAAAGTAAGTGAGCTCATTAGTTACAATATCTTACTAGACCTTTTAAATTAAAGACCCTACCTCTGAAGGTCATGGGGCAGCAGAGATATATAGCCTCATACAAAATCTGTAACAGCCCCAAGTTAATTGTCGGTATTTTTTTTAATGCTCTTAGTTATTTTAATGATTTTTTTTTTCTGGAATGTGGTTTGCCAACAATCTCCAGTTATTACTTTATATAGTAAATTCACTTTTAGGGGCTTCTGTCCCTAGAAAAGACATATCATTCTGATTATATTCTGTGTGCGAAATGAATTCTTTTACAGGTTTGCTACAGATAAATTTCTTTTTAATTCTCTTCTTTTGGATACTTTCATAAACCGTCAAAGAATGGAGACAATTTTTGTAATAAAATCCTGCTAAGCCGAGCTCTCACAGTAACAAATCCCTTGGCAGGAGGCCTGTCAATGGCTCATTTCCAGGACCTCAGTCTGAACGGCAGCCAGAGGCTCCACATAAGAATGGGCCCAAAATGGCTTGTCACCTTTCACCTTTGACCCTTCCCCCAGCTGCCTCATGCTTTGTGAACTCAAAATCTTGTGAGAGAATGCTGAGCCGTCCTGTTTACAAACAGCCTATTTATTCCTCAGGAACAGCTTGGCAGGACATATCCAGGTCACCTGACCCTGCGTTGTCACAGAAACCATGAGCTTCAGATTCTTCCTGTAGTTAAGCCAAAATGGCAGCATTTTTGACTGGTTGAAACTGGTGCTGAATTGTGAAGTCATTCTTGCTAAGCGAATTCACTTTCGGGCTTCCGGCACATTCCACCGAAGTCAAGGCGTGAAACACAACTGTCATACTTGAACCATAGCTTTGGGAGTCATGCATATGTACCAATTTAACCCCCATTTTATAATTTCAACAGCTGCGCTGTCTTAGACCTTGCTAAGTTTACATTTATACAAACCAAATTCATGTACTTTTCTTTAGCTATTTCCAAACTGTATGTAACCTCTGTTTAAGTCTGATTTTCAACTGTCAGCCACTTACTTGATGAAGTTCCTTGCTTGATCCCTTTTTCTCCAACATTTGTGACCCACCATCTCCAGGGCTGTTGACTTGTTCATTATTGGTGACATTTTGCAGGAAAGAGTCATCTGAAATCACTAGTGGATACATGACTTTAAGAAAACAATATATGGAAGCTTGAATGTACAAGACAAATAAATTAGGAGGTAGTCATTCCTATTACAGAAGGTTTTGTCATTTTACAAATAATAACCCGTCTGAGAGTTTCTAAATCTTTAATACATTAAAATGATTTGATTACCAAAATTCTAAGTGCACCCAACTTCCTGAGTGTTTGTTGTATAAAGCAAGGGATGCCTTTAGTGAGCGTTCTTGGGTTAGGAAAAATCCATCATGGCATTTCATTTCCGGTTGTTCAATGAACAAAAAAATGCAGTCATTTTTTTCATGTGTTCATATTACCTTGGAATTGAAATTCACAAATGTTAACTGTGGAATTTTAAATTTGAGAAAAAGAGTTCCTTATTGTGAACCAAGAAGACAATTTGTCAAATGTAAAAGTAAAACACATGTTATTTGATAATAAAAAAAAGTTTGTGGTATAAATTGAATGTTGTTTTTTCTTATCTTGCTCAGATCTTATATATAATGGCATGGAAATATTAGACTTTATTCAGTAGACAAAAGAGAGCCATTGAAGGCTGTGGGCAAAGGGACTTTGTCAGATCTATGATATTTAAAACTGGTCTGGATTAGAAGGGAAAATGACTGGAATTGGGATGATCAGTCAGAAAGCTATTGTAATAGATGGGAAGAAAAAACTGAACTAGGACAGAAATGAAGGATGAGTATGGAAACGAGAGGATGATTAGGAGGGACTTCATGAATAGTTGGATAAGAGAGAGGAATTCATTTCAAATCTTGTTGAAACCATTGACAGATACAAGAAAGTTCAAGAGGTTTGAGGATGAAGATGATGATTTCAATTTATCCAAATGTTGAGTTTAAGGTTCCAACAGGACCTCCAAGTAAAGATGTCCAGAGCAGGGTTGGAAATGTAGATGTAGAGTCCAGGGAGAAGTTAGGGCTAGAAATTTAGGCTTAGAAGCTATACAAACAGAGATGAAGCTGTGGGAATAGATGGGTCCTGCAAAGCAGAGTTCAGAAACAAGAAGACCAAGGACAATCCCTCTTCTGCCCCAAAGGCCACATTTAAAGAGAAAAAAATGAAAAAGGAATTAGTGGAAAAGACAAAGAAGAAGGAGTAAGAGAGAGGGGAGAAGAACCCAGTAGGAGCATAGACACCAAAGGAAAAAGAATCTTTCAAGAAGAAAGAGGTAGGGGTTAGGGCAGGTGGAGTTAGGGCAGGAAGAGATCTAGGGGATTAATACTATGAAAGATGGCCAGATTTATTACCTACCAAGATATTGGATGACCTCAGAGATGCAGCTGTTGGAGATCCAAATATAAACCTTTTATGAGTATATACAGAGTTAATTCCCAAATGTTGCTAACTGTTCATAAAAGGACAAATAAAAACAAAAATGGAAATTGCCAGTGAATATTTGACTTACTCAATGGTTAAATGAAACAATATAAGTAAAGTGCTTTGTAACTTACAAAGACACACATACAAACATGTATATATGTGTATGTGTTATTGTTTTTTAGTCATGTCTGATTCTTCATGACCTCTTTGGGTTTTCTTGGCAAAGATACTGTAGCGGTTTGCCATTTCCTTCTCCAGAGGAGGAAACTGAGGTTAACAGGGTTAAGTGACTTGCCCAGGGTCACACAGCTAGTAAGCATCTGAGGCTGGATTTAACTCAGGTTTTCCTGACTCCAGGCCTGGTGCTCTATCCAATGCACCACCTAGCTGCCCTTATATGTATGTTTATGTATATATTATTGTTAATACTTGGAGGGCCACTTCTATAAAAGAATTATGAAACCTGCCAGATTTTCCACAGTTTGATCCTACTTGGAATCCTTCTAATGAAAAATACATGTACAGGATGTCCCAGAAATCTTAGTGCCATTTTAAGCTTTAATAGTTTAAAACTCTACTAAGGCTTTTGGAACACCCTAAGTAGCATGCGTTATAGACTTCAGTGTCTTGAACTATATGCAATTATAAGATTTCTCCTCAAAGTTCTTTTGATTGCTGTGTCATCCTATTTCTGATTGTTGATGTCTCTTTACTATGGTGAATTCCTAAAACTGAAAATCCCTTTGAGGTTATTGAAATGATAATACAAATAATATAAAAAATATCTCAGCATTAAATCTGACATTGACTCAAGAAAGAGTTGTGATTTGTTTAAATTTGCACACCAAACCTAAGACAAAAGCCTAGCCCAGAAATAAAGATTTTTTTTTCTCCCTTAAAAGATTGGATAAAAAGAAGGGAAAAAAGCATAAATCGTTATGATTGGCCAGGAATACAACAAAAGAATTTATCACAACCACTCATTTGCGATGATTGCAAACAGTCATGGGAACACTAACAAGGGCAAACACTGTTCTAGGGTGGCTGCTAACGTGGAATAAGTCACCAGGAAGTGACAAGGTGATGCTGAACTGCCTGTTCAGAAGAGAAGGTAAGCTGATTGGCACATTAATAGTCTGGGTAAATTGTTTTAAAATGTTTTCTATAAAAATATGATGTTATTAGTAGTTCTGTGTGTGTGTGTGTTTGTGAGAGAGACAGAGACAGACAGAGACAAAGAGACAGAGAACATTAAGCCTATAAATTCAAGCTTACTCTGTGTAAAGCACTTTGCTAAATGCTACGAATGCAAATGAAAATAACAAGAATGAAAAAAAATGTCTTTTAAAGGAATCCGTGTTTGGAATATGAAATACTATGTAAAAGAGAAAATACGAGATAAAATTTGTGGAAATGATGGGTCTTTGAGTCTCCAGGAGTTCAAGAATGGGAACAACCCACTGGAGTTTGGACATAGTTTGCATAAGTTATAATACAGGGTTGTTGTGAGGCTCAAAGAAGATAATGTACATAAAGTGCTTTGCAAAAGTTAAAGTGTCATATAAATGCCAGCTATTATCATTATTGTTATTATCAGTTTAATATGAATAATTTAAATGCTGCAAAAGGAACTAACTATGGAAATATACATTAGCCTATTTTTATCTTGGAGAGAAATGAGACATCCCTTCATATCACCCACAAATCTGCCATTAGTTCCCACAATTATCATATTCAAAAGGAATTTGTTAATGCTTCAAATAGTCATTATATGTGTGAAGTGCTTATAGCTTGCCACTAACTAGCTGGGTAACTCTAGACAAATCTTAACCTCCCTCTCCTCAATTTTCCTAATCTGTCAAATTAAGTGTTAAATGATCTCTAAGATTTCTTACTCTAAAATTCCATGATTCTATTTCACCTGATTTCCAAGAGAATATTTCAGGAAGGTATCTTGAAAATCATTATTTAAAATCTAAAGTAGCCTAAAACTAAGTCATTAATGCGTGGTCTAATCCAGTGGTGTCAAGCCCAAATAGAAATAAGGGCCACCGATCCACATGTAAGGATCCTTGATGGCCACATTCAAATGTACCTTTATCTATATCTTATTGTATTTTTATTTATTTATTTATGTATTTATGTATTTATTTATTTATTTACTTATTTATTTTTCAAATATCAACTAGTACCATTTTAATCTGGAGCGGGTGATATTATTGTTGCTGACCACAGGAAGCCAGGGCCATGCGTCTAACACTTCTGGTCTACTCTATTGACCCCATCACCCGTTGTTCTATTTATAGTTTGTCACATGAAAACTTAATGGTGTTTTCTATGTATTTTTGATGCTGAATTCAAAATGCAAACAGAATATCACCCACTATACCTGAGTGACATGTAAATTTTTTTAAAAAATTATTCAGCATGAGATAGTAATAAAGTGTGGTTTGACTGAGGACAGGCTAGGGGAAATATAGTGAGAAGTCACTAGGTGGCTTATTCTTTGCATGCAGTGTGAAGTCCCAATTTAAGTGTTATGTGGCAGGGCAGGCTAAGACATGTTCACGAGTGTACAGTCATGTAGTGAAACTCTCCATATGTAACAGCTGTTCTATCAATCGTGTGTAGGGTACCATTTTGGTAAACATCATTATTGTTTCTAATCTTGTCTTCTCAAGTGCCTTGTATTCTCTATATGTTGGTATTTGCTACTTAAATTCTCAATATGACTCATAAATGTATCAATCATTCAAAGTAGTTATTGTTAGGGATGCAGGAAGATAACTTTGAAATCTCAGAGACAAAACTTTACTACACTAATTGAGAAATTGTGTGAATTTATTTTGATTGTAAGATAGTTGATGAGGATAAGGTTGGATCCCTTACTAATGGTATATCACTGTGCTTCACTACTAAATGACTGGATACAGAGATCTTGTCATAAAATTTGGAGAAAACGGAAGGCCTGTTGCACAGATTGCTACTTTTGCCTAACAAAGACAATCAAGAGGATTTCCTTTGATTCTAAACATACCAAACAGCATGATACCAAAACCACCAGAAACATAGAATTGAATGAAGATGAGCCTGAAAATTCAGATTATACCAATGATGCTCAATGACAAGGTGAGAGAAGAGCAAGTTGGCAGTCCCCAACTGAAGTAAACTTTCCATCTCTAGGTCCTCATTTAACAACTTAAATAAACCTAAATGACATTGTTATTTTATCCAAAAATTAAGCTGAACCTTTTGCTTCTAAAAGGATAGAATTTCCTGCAAGAGATCAACAAAATATGCTCAAAACATGAAATTTCTTTTGAGACACATTTACTATGAAAAGTGCTTTTGGCATTTCCATGGGGATCTGAAAGTGTTCCCTCTACTGCCAGGCTTACAACACAACGATAAGGAATATAATTTCACTGGTGGTCAGGGCTCCCAGAGAGGAACTTTCTCAACAAATTCAGGCCAGCACCTTCTCTGAAATTTATAATCTTAGAGAATTGCTCAGAGAACTGAAGGGTTAAGCAACTTGTCTGGGGTCACATAGCCAGGGTATGTCAAAGACAGAATTTGAACTCAGGCCTTCCTGATACTGAGACCGGCTCTATATCAACTCCATCATTCTGTCTCTCTGGATTGCTTGGATGTATCAGATATTGATGTTTAACTTGTGAATGGAGAAGCAGAGGCAGAAAAAAAATCACTACATTAAATAACAGTGGCCTCAGAGAGAAAAAATTATTCTGGGAAGAAAAATGTGCCAATCATTCATTAGTCTTGAAATTTTTTTTCTTACCACCACTGAGCATTTAACTTGATCTATTGAAATATTTTGTCAAGATGAAGAATTGAAATGATGATTTCTTTACCTGAAAAATAAATTTCCAAGAATCAGTGAGGCTAAAGTCGAAGAGGAATTATAAAGAAAGTGATAAAAGATAAACATTTTGAGGAAAAGTTGAATTAAGTTGACAGAACTATATTGACATCATTTTTAAAAGTGACCAAAAGCTTGGGGGTTTGGGGGAAACTATAATGCAGAAATTTATCAAGAAATTATCCATGATCTTCATAAAGCCTATAAGATGACAGTCCATAATTGGTCATTAAGATCCATTTCTTAGATTCATGTGTGTACTTCTTCCTGGAAAACATAGGTCCTATCAGTGATGAGAAAAGGGAATACTTCTATCAAGATATCAACACAATGGAAAAGTGATACCAAAGCATGCAGAGTACAAACATAATGGCAGACATTCATTGGACACGAAGATTGTCCTACCAGCGAAACACAACAGGAAACCATTAGGTGCCACACTTTAAATAGGTTAAACATGCTCAATTTTATTTATTAAGAAAGATCTCTGATTCCCATGAAAATGGTAGATGATAGCGAAAATCCAGAAATCAGCACAAAAATATTTATAGCAACTTTTTTTGTAACAGCAAAGAAATGACATTTCCATCCATTGCAGGTAGGTGACACAGTGGATAGAGTGCCATGTATGGAGTAGAAAGAATTGAGTTCATTCAGATCTAGCCTCAGACATGCACTAGCTGTGTGATTCTGGGAAAGTCACTTAACCTCTGTTTGCCTCAGTTCCCTCATCTGTAAAATGAAGATAATAATAGCACCAATCTCCCAAGATTGTTGTGAGGATGGAATGAGACAATGATTGCAAAATGCTTAGCAAAGTGCTGCATAAGCACTATGTAAATATTAGCCACTATTATTGTTACTAGTCTTTGTTCTTCCCTGTGTGACCAAGCAAAACAAGCCTGACTCCTCTTCTACACGACAGCCTTTCAAATGTACCTCCTAAGTCATCTCTTCTCTAGGCTACCCATGCCCAGGATCTTTAGCTTATCATCACATGGCATGGTCTTCAGACCCTTTACCGACCTGCTTGCCCTCCTCTGGACATCCTCTAGCTTGTCAATGCCCACCTAAGAGGTGGCATGCTAAGAAGTGAACACCATACTCTAGATATATTCTGACTAGGTCAGAGTATTACCAGAACTGTCACCTCCCTAGTCGTGGATCCTATGGCTCTCTTAGTGAAATCTCAGATTGCAGTCATTTTTTAGCCACCAAACCAAAGCCATAAGTAGGAATTTTAGAAGCCGAGTCAAACATTACAAACTACATCTAGAATCAGCAGCACCAAAGGCAGAGAGGGGAAATGTGCTTGAGTTCCATGGAGAAGAAGATTATGGATTCTAAGGAGGTGAAGAAGATGTGCATTCCAGGCATAGGAGCAATCAATGCCTTGGAGTTTCATTATCAGGAACAGTAAGAGGTCAGTTGGACTGCATAACAGAGTTAGAAGGACAAAATTAGTTCCAGGTTGTGGAGGACTTTAAATGTCAAACAAAGGAGGTTATATTTGATCCTAGAAGTCAAAAGAATTTACAGTGGAAATCACTGAGTAGGGAAAAGAGTGAAAGACTCAGATCTATTCTTAAGAAAAATAACTTTTGCAAATGTATGGATGACATATTAGAGTGGGGAAAGGCAAGGCAGAGAGGTCAAATTAGAGAATAATACTCCAGGACAATGTTGGTAACAGTTTTGAAAACAAGTAGTAGTAGGAGCCAAGATGGCAGCTGGAAAACAGGGACTTGCATAAAGCTCTCTGCCAGGACCCTCTAAACACCTATAAAAAATGGCTCTGAACAAATTCTGCAACTGCATAACTCACGAAATAGCAGAGGGAAGCAGGGGTCCAGCCCAGGACAGCCTGGATGGTCACTGGGTAAGGTCTATCACACCATTCTGGGAGCAGAGCCCAGCATGGGCCGCCCCCAGATGAACCAGACCCAGGAGCCAGGCGGAACAGGCCTTAGCACCCTGAATCAATGAGCTGTGGCAGTTACCAGACTTCTCAACCCATAAACACCAAAGGCAAGAGAGAAGGTTACTGGGAAAAACTTCTGAGACAGAGTGAAAGGAGTTTGTGGTTGGCCACCACCCTGGATGCAGTGAAGGTGGTGCAGCTCTGAGGCTGCTTACAAAGCTACAGCTGCAGTTGCTTCCAGTCCCAGGCAACCTGGTGGGAGGAATTAAGTGGCGTATCAGAGCAGGAGTGCAGAGCCTGCTTAGATCTGAGTCTCGGGTCCAGGTTGGCGGTTCTTGGAGGAGGAGGAGGGCTGGTGTGGCAGAGCTTGCTGTGTAGAAATAGCTCTGAAAACAACACTGAAGCCCCTCAAGCTTGGGACAAAGTAATCTCTACTCTACAAGCAGTCACACCCCCAAGAAAAACTCAAGGGTCAAGTAGTTGGCTGGGAACATGGCCAGGCAGCGAAAACAGACTCAGATTCAGACTCAGAGTTCGAAATCTTTTTTTGGTGACAAAGAAGACCAAAACATACAGAGAGAAGTTGTCAACAAAGTCAAAGAGCCTACATCAAAAGCCTCCAAGAAAAACATGAACTGGTCTCAGGCCATGGAAGAGCTCAAAAAGGATTTGGAAAAGCAAGTTAGAGAAGTAGAGGAAAAATTGGGAAGATAAATGAGAGTGATGCAAGAAAACCATGAAAAACAGTTCAAGGACTTCCTAAAGGAGACTCAAAAAAATACTGAAGAAAACAACACCTTAAAAAATAGACTAACTCAAATGGCGAAAGAGCTCCAAAAAGCCAATGAGGAGAAGAATGCCTTGAAAGGCAGAATTAGCCAAATAGAAAAGGAGGTCCAAAAGACCACTGAAGAAAATACTACCTTCAAAATTACATTGGAGCAAGTGGAAACCGGTGACTTGATGAAAAATCAATATATTATAAAACAGAACCAAAGGAATGAAAAAATGGAAGAAAATGTGAACTATCACATTGGAAAAACCACTGACCTGGAAAATAGATACAGGAGAGAAGATTTAAAAATTGTTGGACTACCTGAAAGCCATGATCAAAAAAGAGCCTAGATATCATCTTTCAAGAAATTATCAAGGAAAACTGCCCTGATATTCTAGAGCCAGAGGGTAAAACACAATTTGAAAGAATCCACCAATCACCTCCTGACAAAGATCCCAAAAAGAAAACTCCTAGAAATATTGTCGCCAAATTCCAGAGCTCCCAGATCAAGGAGAAAATACTGTAAGCAGTCAGAAAGAAACAATTTGAGTATTGTGGAAACACAATCAGGATAACACAAGATCTAGCAGGTTCTACTTTAAGGGATCAAAGGGCTTGGAATATGATATTCCAGAGGTCAATGGAGCTAGGATTAAAA
>CM053622.1:374554008-374576487 GCA_028646595.1 Phalanger gymnotis
TGGATTCCACCCTGAGAAGAGCAGGCGGGAATTACATTGTGCCGTTAAAATGTTAGCAACCACATTTCATTTTTGAAAAGGCAATTTATTTGTCCTGAAATAAAGAGTTGATTATATCTCTTATTACTGTTACAAGAATTTGATATATCACAAAGTGGGAGAGTTACAGCATGTACCAACTATCAACCAGGAAAAATGAACCTGATTCATAATTCACTTGGAGAATGTCTAGTTAGTCAATCAAGTGATTTGTAATCATAAAGGCTGCCAGGAATTGAATGAATAATGGGTCACACTAAAATCCTTGGATTTTCGAGTATTCTTATTTCATTATGTGACTTTTATTGCCATTTCTGATAGTTGTCTCTTTTTCAGCTGAACTAAGTAAATTATACATATTTATTTGAAAATATCTTTGACTGTTCATTGGCCAAAAGAATGCATGCAGATGTAGAGACCAGCATATATACCACCTAAAAGGAGATTAAAAATTAAAAACTTTATACTTTAAAATTAAGGTAGGGGTGAAGGATAAATCACTCTCTCTCCCCTTTTTGACTATACCAAGTTGTTGCAATTTCAGTAGAGGGATCCCACAATAATTCCAGCCAAGAAGCTTTCTCCACAAAGGAGCACATTCAGTATTACAACATCAAGTGAAGTTTGTAATCCCTGCTACTGGGGAGTTTGAAGTTGGCATTTGTCTTGAGCTCAGGAGATCTGGGATGTCGTGATCTAAGCTGATCGAGTATTCATACTAAGAATGGCACCAATATGGTGACCCCTTTAAAACAAGGGGCCACCAGGTTGCCTAAGGAGGGCAAACTGGTCCATGTCAGAAATGGAGCAAGTCCAAGCTTTCATACCAACAGTAGTAGGATCAGATGTATGAGTGGTCACTGCAAATGCAGGCTGGATATAATAGGGAGACCTGATCTCCAAAAAGAAAAAAAATTAAATGAGGTAACATTAGCACTAATAATATTAATGTGGAGCCTTTTCTTAAGCATATATGTATATGTGTATATATTTATATATATTTGCACACTATTGAAATTGCTTCTATGTGTATTTATATATATATATATATGTATGTGTGTGTATGGGTATGTGTGTGTATGGGTATGTGTGTGTATAAAATAGCATGATCCATACAGCAAAATCTTCCTTTTCTAGTATTCTAATTTTACAGTATTAAAATACAAACACTCTATAATCTGAGAGGCAAAAGACATCTGACCTCCAACTATAGCAATCTTGTTAAACTACAGAGGAAGGAAGTATAAAAGTAGCCTAAATCTTAAGTTTGCATCTATTGAAGGGGTAATACAATATATGCATATTGTTTAAAATGTGGAACTGCTAAAATTATACTTAATGTGGTATCTCTTTGCAATACCTTGGAGTCCGTCATTTTAACCATAGTTACTATCATGAGCATTTTGGTCAGGACACTAGCGGAAAAAAAATGAATATGCTGAAATGACTGGAGCATGTTACACATAGCAATAAATATAGAGGCAGGTTCTTGGATTGACTTCCTTAAAATGATTTTCATCCAGAAGGATGCTTTTCAAACTTTATGGACTGATTACAACTATGGCTTTATTACACAAGAGCACACATGGATCTCCTTATGGAAAGTAATATTGACTTTGTTCAGCCGCTTTCTTTATTTTCTTCTCTTTCTTTTTGATTTTTTTTCTTTCAAGAGACGGCTTGTGGATTAGGAAAAAGGAAGGGGATTTATTCAGAAAAAATTCATGTAAAAGAAAGAGATATCAATAAAAATTTAAAATCTTTAAAAGGAAAAGCAATATTGAGCCATTCATCTGGGTACATTATAAGTCATTGTGGTTAACAAACGTTTATGAAAAACTCATCTATCAAATTTTAAGGGTAAATTTGAAGTATTTCATATTTTCTTTCTCTAGGTAACTCATTGTTGATCATAAAAAACATAGCAACTCCTAGAAGCTAGTATGACTGTAGCTGAGATCCTCACTACTGGAAAAGATTTTGCTTTTCTCCATTAGAGTCCCCTTTGGCAACAGCCCACACTTCACATTGGTTGAAGTGTCCGCCGTGGTTACATCAAGAGCCAGGAATACCTTTTCTTACAAAGAGACTAGCCTGCAGCTATCCATGCAATCAAAGCAAATGGTGTAACTGGCTGTCTCTCAAAATTTCAACCAACATTTCCAACCGCAGGTGTAAAATACCATCATTTTGGCCTACTAACTCATACTTCCTGTTTAAATATCTTACAGCAGATGTATCAAACATACAACCAGCAACATCCCAACATCTCCAGAAACATCCCCAGTGTGGTCTGAACTAGATTAAATTGTAATTGGGAAATACTAACAAAATAAGTAAAAATACAATAAAATATAGATAATGTTAATATATGATTTTCTAAGTTAACATGTACTCGCAGGGATCCTTATATATGTTTAGCAGTCCCCATTTCTTTTTGAGTTTGACACTCCCCTATAGCCACCAAAATCTCAGCTCGGGCAAATTTATGACTTGTCTACTAACTGGCCAGTGGAGATACTGCTTCATGGCTACTCAGTCAATCAACAAGCATTTATTAGATACCTGCTGTTTGCCAGGCACTAGAGAAACAAAGACAAAAATGAAATAGTCCCTACCTTCAAGGTGTTCACATTTTATCAAAGGAGATAACAGATACATATAAGTCTATATGAAATATATTTTAAAAATACAATGTATTATAGATGAATTGTCAATCAATTTCTCCCAAGGAGGCATCATCATGTTTCTACTTAGACCTATGTATTTATGGAGTAGAACAAGATATATTCACACGAAGACCACAAAATTAGTTTGGGCCAAACATTTTATGGTATATACTCATTCGGCTATAACAAAAACATTTTCAGCAGCAAGTGAATCAAGGTAGCATGGTACAGAGGAAGGTGGGAAGAAAGTAATGAAGGGAGGAATTATTAAGTTCCTACTATGTCAGGCACTGTGCTAAGTCCTTTATAAATATTATCTCATTTGAGCATCACAACAATCCCAAGAGATAGATACTATTATTATCTACATTTCATAGTTGAGGAAACCGAGGCAAACAGAAGTTAAGTGACTTTCCCAGTGTCACACAGCTAGAGAGTGTCTGAGGTCATATTTGAACTCAGGTCTTCCCGACTCCAGGCCCAGTTCACTGTGCCATTATCTGGTTCTAGAGCTAAAGAAATTTGACTAGGTCTGTAGTCTGAAGACCTTGGTTTGGATATTGGTTCTTCCACTTCCTCCTTGTTACCTTTCCAAGTCACTTAACTGGTCTGATCCTCAGCAAAATGGGCGGGAGTTTGCGCTAGAGGGCACCTGAGGTTCTTTTCAGCTTGAAACCAATGACATCATGAATATATGTAGATATGAACCCTTTATACACTGAAAATTACTGACTCAATGTTCTTGCCATTGAGAACTATCAATAACTTATAAAGCAATTCAGAATAATGCTATTCAAATTTGAGCTTACTTAAACAGGAATGTGTGTAGTTGTGAAAAAGTTATGTAAAAATCAATATTTTTGTCTCTCAGAACCTTTTCTCATTGAAAAACTCATAGTAACATCAGGGATTCCTACTGAAAGTACTTTGGACAAAGTCAGTATTTTTAAATCCACTGAAGAAAGCAACACACCTTTTAAAAATAACACACTGAACAAGAAAAAAATTTCCCAAACACATTGAGAATAATATTCAAAGAGTAGCAGTGAGCCACGGGAAAAAGCAAGTTTCATCTCATCCCAGGAATATTGGGTGTTGGTGTATCCTCTAGCCAAAACGTACATGATTTGCCAAACAGAATGAGGAGGAGAAAGAAGAGGTAGATGAGGAGGAAAAGAAAGGGAGGGAGGAAGAGGAGGAGGAGGAGAAGGAGGAGGAGGAGGAGGAGAAGCTCCAAAAGAAAATTTACTTTAGCATCATTGAATTTAATTGAAAAAAACATTTACTGAGTACCTACTAAATATAAGAATCTGTGCTAGGGACTGAGTAAACAGTTCTATAGCAAGGATGATTAGTCAAGTGGCTAGCAACTAAAGGCAAAATACTTATGCAAGAGAACCCATGGGAGAAAATACTATGCATACAAGTAAGTTAAATGCAGAGGTATACAAAGCAAATAGAGCCCCAAAAGGGACTGTTTCAAGAACACATATTACTATTGAGTCACTGATAACCTAAGTATGTCAAGGATTTACAATTTAGCCATTCCCTCCACCAATACATTGACAGCCCCATCTCTGACCTAGTAAATGGTCTTCCAGGGTTGCTTTCAGCAAAAAAATACATCACCCTGAAACTATCCTGATAATGATTTTCTCTGATTTCCCTAGCCTGGATAAGACATAAAAGTCCTTCACTCGGGCCACACTCAAAGCCAAAGCTCGTGCTCTGCTAACACAGCTGCCAAGAAGCTAGATCACCTGCACACCCTGATAAGGCATCAGGGCAGAGTGTTAGTGGAGGAAGTCATGTCCTAGACATAATAAAGGCACTATCTCATAAGTGGACTAAAGGAGGCTGACCAGCATAGCCAGCCACTATGTAAATACAGCACTTGAACTAACAGCATCTGTTTACATAACAGATTTTAGGCATTCTTCACTGAGAAGCTACAATGAACATCAGCAATGGTGCTCAGTTGATCAGTCATATAAGAACTCACATTTCTAGAGTGCTTCATGGGAACAAAGTACTTTGCACGTAGGATCGAATTGGATTTTCACAACATCCCTGTATGGTGGCTAATGCAAACATTGCTGTTTACGTTTTCCAGATGAGAACGCTGAGATTTTAAGACACTAAATAATTTGCTCATAATTGCAGTGATGGAGAGGATTCAAACAGCAGGTCTTCTGACTCCAACATCCATGTGTTTCCTGTAACCGTAGTTAACTAAAAGACACCTAGAAATGATTGCTACGCCTTCACCTTAAATTAACCCAGACTTAGTACCAATACTGTTTGTCTACATAACCATCGATCTACTTTACAAAGAGTTTCCCCATGGGTATTACATAACATTTGTATTACCTTACATTTCAGTCAGCTCTAGACATTCTCCAAATAAAAAGTGAGCTCTGCGGCCTAGACCAGAGCCAGAGGTGAATGATAACTTCAGTTTGGCTAGCCCAGCTATGATGATGGATTTACCAATCTATTCACACTCTCTCATACACTCTACCTTGCAAACAAAGGCATGCTGTAAGCTAGCCAGTTGAAGGTACAGTCTGTCTTTCCTTCAATAGACACTGATTAAGCACCTTCTGCATGCACATGATAGGGATATACCATGTTTAAGTAAAACATAGTCCCTAATCTTATGGAGCTTACAGTCTTGGAGGAAGACAAATTACAAACATGACTATGGAACAAAACAAAACAAATGACTTTGGTCCCACTCTATCCAATTGAAGCCAAAGAAACACACACATACTATGTACATATACATGCATGTATGCATGTATATATGTATGTATATAAACTACATTTTTATATACATATATCCAACCAAATGAAACACATCCATATTTGTATGTGTATATATATACACACATACGTATATATATATATACATATATAGCCAACTAAAGTCAAAGAAACACACGTATATTATGTATGTATATAATATGCATATGTACTTCTACTTTATACTACCTGTATACAAGACTCTTAATTCTTGTTAAAAGTGCTATGAGATCCTTAATGGAATATAAATCATCAGAGTCTGATACATGCCTAGATGAAAAAAAATTATCTCAGCTTTTTAACTAAAACAAAGATTATTTTTGACATGTAAAGGCAGAAGCATATAATAATAATATTCAAAACATAAAAGTATGCAGCAGTTTTACATCCCTCATCACCAGGAGCAATACTGAAGAAATTATAGAACTGTTTTCGTTAATGGTAGCAATATTCTCAATAGTGCAAAATGCCATGAGACTGGAGCCAAAACTGCTTTGACATTTCCAGTAGTTCTGAAAAATTATTCTACTTTTAATGAAAAAAAAGCCACTTTGGTTAGTTGCTACAGTATTAGCTCTTGTTGATATAGGCAGAGATTTCATAACAATACCTTTTGAAGGATCCCCATGCAGAATTCTATCGGTCTCTAATTTTAATTTAGGCAGTTGGGGGCACAGTTAATCACATGCCAGGCTTAAGATGACCTGAGCTCAAATGTGGCCTCACATCCTGGTTAATGTGATCCTGAGCAAATCTCTTCACATCTCTGAGCCTGTTTCTGTAAGGGGCAGAGTAATAGCACATACCTCAAAGGTATGTAGGAATTGTAGGAATGTATTGTAGGAATCAAACAAGAAAACGTATGCAAAGCACTTTGCCAATCTTAAAGCACCTTACAAGTGTGAGCTATTAATCATATAAGGTTTTGAGCAGGGGTGGGGAACCTGCAACCTTGAAACCACATGTGCCCCACCCCAGGTCCTCAAGTGCAGCCTTTTGACAGAATCCAAATTTCACAGAACCATTAAAATGGGGATTCTGAAGTTTGGATTCAGTCAAAGGGCCACACTTGAGGACCTGGGGCGGGGTGGGGGGGCTACTTGTGATCTCAAGGCCACAGGTTCCCTCCCCCTGGAAAGGAATGGTTACATGTTAGTGGAAGATGTGGCTAAGGAGTGTTTGTTACACATCAAGTGAGAGTTCTCTGTATCTCTATTATGAAAAGGAATGAAGAAACAAGTAATATGCAATGAGCAGAAAGAGCTGATTTTTGAACAGCTAAAGGCTCTGCTTCTTTCCCCAAACATACTTTAGTTTCCAAAAGACTAACTGCTAAATTCCCCTTCTTAACCTAGAAATCCACTGCTGTTGTTGGACAAGAAAACTGATAAAGCTTCTAGGGACAGGGCTGCAACCCGAGGCCTAAGACTATTCTGTAGTCTGAGTTTTTTTACTGTCTGCTCATTTTCCCAGTCAATTACTCTGCTCCCAGCCTGATGGGATAGACCCTTCCCAGGGACCATCCAGGCTGTCTTGGGCTGGAGACTTGTTTCACTCTGTCAGTTTGTGGGTTCTGTAGCTCTAGAATTTGTTTAGAGTCATTTTTTGCAGGTGTTGAGATGGATTTGGGGGAGAGTTCAAGCGAGTCCCGGCTTTACTCCGCCATCTTGGCTCCACCCCTAGTAGATCTGGCCTAAGACTATTCTGTAAGGTCATGGTGAGAAAATGTTGAGTACAGCTGAAAACAGCTGACAAAGCTCATGACTCTGGTCTTCAGCTGGAATGGCCTATTCAGACCTCCCAGTTCTCCCACCTCTCATTCCATTGCACCAGAAATGAGCTTTACATTAGTAACATCTTTCACCTTCATTTGCAAAGCAATGTTTAAGGGAGGCTAGTGTGGATACTTTTTTCAACTATTTAACTGAACCAACAGAATGACCCCAAGGTGACTATCAAGTATCCAATGTCCAAATGGGTCTTTTTGCAACCTTTTTTAGGGAATGTAAAGTATCTGGATGACTAGCAATAATCTCAGACTTGCACCTCCACTATTCCTTTCCTACAAGTGTATTGTGTTCATGCTGTTCATATATCTGAAAAGTCCTTCCTTTCTCCTCATCCAAATGCTATTCATACTTCAAGATCCTACTATAATCCCACCTCCTTTCATAAAGCCTTCCTTGATAATTCCATTCAATAATGACTGAAGGAAAGGCTACTCAGAGCATTAATTCTCTGTACCATACATTTTGTCACTCAATAATATTTCACAACATTTTTAATTTGCTGTCTCGAATGGTTCTCTAAGTATTCGATGCACATAAATCTTGTCTCCCTGCAAAATTTAGCTCTTTCAGAACAAGGACAGATGACCAACATGGTACAATAAGAAAGGATACTTGGACTCTATTCCTAGGTTGGTCAATAACTTACTGTGTGGCTTTAGACAAATCACTTAACATCTCTAGGCATGTTTATTCCTCAGTAAAATTAAAGAATTGGACTAAATGATCCATGAGGTTCCTTTGAGGTCTGAAACTCTTTGATTCCACGATTCTATGATGTATTTGTTGCCCAAGATCCTATTCCATATGCCTTACTGTATCCATTTGCCCCGAAATACACAGATTTTGGGAAGGAATACCATAAACTGAGTTATCTTTTACCCTATACACCAACTTTCAAGCCACTAGAGCCAAAGATTCCATGAATTTTCCACTTTGCCCTTCCCAATGTCCTGTTTCTCAAGCTGCTATCCTCAAGAGCTTGTCTAATTCAACTATCATCACTGTCCCAACATACACATGGTCATATCTCAACTATACACACACACACACACACACACACACACACACACATATATATATATGTATATATGTATTTTTTACTAATAAGAATCTCCATTGAAGTGCAAACTCAAAAACAGGAACACCACTGAAGAGTTCACACCTCAAAGCTCAGAAAGTTACCAAGTAAATTAACTTGATTTTATCTGGATGTGGTACCCTAATGGCCCCAAATATCCATGAAAATGAGAGTGAATAGTTTATAACATCCCTCACACTTCAACATCCTCTACTAAGGTCTTCTTCTGATGTTTTATCATGGTTTGAGTTGGCCAGAGGCTATCAGTGAAGCAGAAGCTTGGGGAGCTTTAGGTTAGCCCTGGAGACAGATTGTAGTTCTATTTTTCAAGGACTAGCTTTGCTTAGGGTGGTGTTATGAGACTATATAATCCCTGCTATTGAGGGAGGCAAAGGTTGATGGATCACTTGAGTCTGAAGGTTCCAATCTGTAGTAGGGCTAAAGCCAGTTGAGTGTCATGTCCATCCACGTTGAGTCTAGAGCCAATATGATGATCTCCTAAGGAAGAGAAGACCATCAGCTACCTAAGAAGGGGTATACTAGCACAGGTTGGAAAAAATAGAAGAGATTAAAATTCTCATGACATTCAGTACTGAGATGAGACCTGTGAGAGGCTACTGAACTTCCAGCTTGGGCAAGATAGTAAGACCCAGTCTCAAAAAAAAATCAAGGTCCAGTCTTGAAGCAGCTAATCCCAAAAAACTTGGTCTAGAGGTCATTAATATTTCAGTCTCAGCAACTTAGAAAGACTGTCTACCAAGGGATAATGGCAGTATGGTGTAATAAAGAATATTGGACATGAAGCTATAAGGAACCTGAGTTCAAATCCTAGTATTCACACTGACTAGTATGAGGCCATGGACATATCTTTTCTGAACCTTGGTTTCCTCATCTGTAAAATGGGGATAATAATGTAACAGAGGCTTTGTGGAAGGGATTTAGGTTAATAACTTAGCTCTGTTACTATATAGCATAGTCCGATCAAGTTCTGAGTCCAAGCTCCCTGTGGGCTAGAGTCCCAAACACCCTGGTTTCTTTATGACTTCTCTGGCCTGAAATCCAGCAGCCAAGGTCACGTTGACTCCAGGTCGGATGTTCTAGCCTGCATCTAGAACTGAAAAGAACATAGAACAAAACAAAGCCCCCAGCCAGTTTCTTGGGGCTACAGGTACTTTACAGTAATAAAGCATTTTGAATATGTGATCTAATTTGATTCTTACAACTACCCTATAAAGTGGCTAGTGCAGACTGGCTAGTGCTCCTCCTCCTGTGAGGAAGGGAAAGAGAAGAAGGGAAAGTAGACTTTCCCCCCTCACCAATTCAGTTCATCATACCTTTACCCTTTTCTAGACAATGGAGGGAAAGAGTGAGAGGGTCCCAGTCTCATTGTGTCAAAGATGGAGCCTGTTTTGGCTAAGCAGCCAATTGGAAGATATTATTCCTTCTCATATAGTAAGGGAATGCAGAATGTCTTCTCCTGAAAGCAGGTCTCTGACATTTCCCACATGGTCACCTCCATTTTAAATGATCTGGGCATACATAAAAGCAAAGTCGCTGTTACGATAATACTTTCTCTATACATACACCACAGGTTTGTTGTGAGTAAAGCACTTTATAAACCTTAAAGCTCTATACAAACATGAGAGATTGACATCTGTGCTGTTATAGAGGCATATCTACATCATTGAAATAATGGATCCACAAAATAATCAAAACTCAACATATCCCAGAGAGAATTCACAATTCTCCCCAAACCCAATCCCTCTATTTCTGTCAATGTCACCACCTCTATTTATGACCTCACTATCATCTTTGCTCTTCTGTTTATCTCACCTCCACATTCAGTAACTTATCAAATCTATCTCCAAAATAGCTCTCAAATCTATGCTGTTCTGCCCATCCCCGCACTACTATCCAAGGACAGGCCTTCCTCATAGCCATCCTCCTGAATTACTGCAACAGCTTCCTATTCTCTCTGCCTAGAGTTTTTCCCCCTCCAGTCTATCTTCCTTAGGCACAAATATGATCATATGAATCCTGTGCTCAAAGCTCTTCAATGACTCCCTATGGTCTACTAAATAAAATCTAAACTTCTTTACCTGGTATTCAATACTTTCAAAAACCTTTTCATCCTTACCCTACACTATGGTCCTTCATGTCTATTAAGGCAACAAGATTAATATATTACTGTGTACTTACATAGGTACCGCATCCTCACACTGATAATAACAAGCTTCATGAGATCAGGAATCACATCTCATTATCTTTGTATCTCCCCCAATACTTAAAATGGTGCTTTCCATATATTAGGCATCCATAAAATAAATTTCTAATATTCCCTATTTCCTTTTTTATTGGAAAATATAGAGTAGTTAAGTACTAGAGTAGCAACCATTAAAAAATACTAGGTAAGCTTTTTATCCTCCAAGAACAGACTTGGAGCCTACTTCCACACAGTGACCCTATTAGACACATGAACCATAACATATTCACACATGGTAGAACTTCGTATTAAAGTGATGTTGGAGAACAGGCCTAACAGAGCTTTATGGAACTTCTATTACCTTGTAAGATAAAATGGATTTCTTTGTATATACAAGAATATGACTGACCCACAGTGCAAGAAAAGAGTGGTAAATTGAGGTGTAGTGTCTTAGAGTTTTACTAACCGTAAGAATTGGCTAAAGAACAAGCCCTAGACAATGTTCATAAATATAGAGGTAGAACATTCTGCAAATTCGCAAATCACAGTTCTGCTGACCCTTCTCTTAGGAAAGGGAACTCTTTTCCAAAGTAAAACATGGTGGCCTCTAACGAGTTTGGCATTCTATGTCACCCATGTTCAATACTTCTCCATCATCCCACATTTCTAATAAATAAGTGGCTAATGTCAAATTAATTAACATTGATTCTGCCTCCATAATATTTTTCACATCTGGGGAATCACATGATCTAAGAGCCGAATGGCTTCAAATTCTTTCAGCCTCTGAAACAGACATGCCCTTAGGTAAATGGAAACTACATACAATCATGAGATCTTAGATCTAATGCTTGAAGGGATCTCAAAAGCCAAGTAGTCCAATACCTTCATTAAACAGAAAGGGAAACTGAGGCTCGGTAAGCTAGGGTTCAGAAGGGGTCAATTCACCAACATTTATTATTTGCAGTGTATAACTCACCATCCCAGAATTGTGGTCCATGAATTTAATGTATCATAAAAATGATAAATATAAAAAAGTATTGAAAAGCTTAGGAAGTGAAATAACCAAAACCAGGAAAAACAATATACATAATGACTATGACCAAGTAAATGAAACACAAAACAAATTGTTTTGTAATCATTACCAAACTTGAAACCAGAGAAGAAAGGAGAAAATTCACCTCCTTCTCCTCTGTGTAGACTTTGGGTGCAGAACATTACATATTCTGACAGAATGAATTGATGATAGTTGTATCGAAACATTTTTTTTACTATTTTAGTCTTTGTTATAAGGAATGGTTTCTGGGTGAGGAAAAGATATATTTGAAAATGAAAGTGATATAAAAAGAAAAGATATCAATAATTAAGACATTATTAAACCTATATTTCAAGACCAGCAAATGACTTATTCCTTGGTGTTTCAATCTCAAAATCCTTATCTTCTTCTAAGGATTAGGTCAAATACCATCTCTTTGGAGAAGCTTTCTCTGATTCCTCCAGTTTTATTTTTCATTAAATGCTTTAATTATACTTATCTGTGTTCATATTGTTGTTCTCCACATACACACTTATAGAATGTAAGCTTCTTGAAGGCATGATAAGTTCATGAGAAAAAGGGAAATCCCCCCCCAAAAAAATGGGAACTAGCCCAGAGAGAGAAAAGGAATGACAAAGGAACACCTGACCCACCTAGCCATGCTACTTTTCTGTAACAAAGTCCTACCTGTCTCCTCTCTTTGGCCTTTAGTACTATAAGTATCTGCACATACAGTATAAAGCCTGGTTTCTAAAAATCATCACTGAAAGCCTTGCTCCTCCCAATTTGTTTTTACTGGCTATAGGGTAGGCAGCCCCAACATGAAAGAAAATTTAGCATACCTCTCAGCGCTTCTGAGAGCTATTCCTACTCTAATTCATCCTATAACCCACTGTCAGATTGACTTTGCTAGCACACAGCTCTGATTGCATTCCTCTCCTATTTGAGAACTCTGAGTTGCTTATTTCCCAGAATCTCAGATGAGATGAACCTCAGAAGCCATCTAACCTAATACATTTATTTTGACTTTGTATTTGTCACAAAGTAGTAGCTGAATCAATATTTGTATATCGAGTGATTGATGCTAGAATGCCCTCTACAATATCCCCAACAACTGGTCAACTAGCTTTCAGCAGGAGAATCTACTCCTTCCCAAGGCAATCTATGCCCACTTTAGAGCAGCTCTAATTGTGAGGAAGTTCTTCCTCATATTCAATCTGAATAAGATTCTAAAACAGCTACTCTTTGATCCTAGTTTTGCCCTCTGTGGTCTCATCCCTTTTCCACACGGCAATTCTTCAAATACTTGAAGAGAGCTACCATGATTCCCTCAGCCCTAACTCTTCAGGCTACATGTCATCACCTCTTTCATCCCGTCCTCCTATATCAAAATCCTGGACAATTTCCATCTTATCAATGTTCCTCTCAAAATGGGTTACTCAGAACTAAAGACAATATTTCAAGTGAGGCTGGTCAAGTTAGGGTTCAGTGAGGCAATATCCCCTCATATTCTGAGCATTGTGACTCTCAACAGAGACAAAGTTCATATTAGCTTTTGTGACTGACAGTTCACACTGTAGACTCATACTGAGCTTTCAATCCTCCAGAATCACAGCCTGTTTCAGACAAATTGTTGTCTAGCAACATTTCCTCATTCTTGTACTGATTTTTTAACCCAAATTTTAGAGCTTTACATTTATCCCCAATTTTGCCTTATTAATTCAACATGCTGTTGTAAACAAATAATCTCTCTATTTATATTTATATTTAAAAATAGAAATAAATTAAGCTTTGCTAATAATTAATAGATGGATTAATACTTTCACCCACATTCAGTCCCTATGTCAGATGGTCACATTTTAAATTCAGTATTCCTGAGTAGGATGAAATAATGCTTTTGCTACTAGTTTTCTACTAGTAGTGTTTTTCACTTTCAAGAGGGAACTAGGTGGCACAGTGGATTAGAATACTGGACATAAAGGTAAGAAGATCTGAGTTCAAATCTGACCACAGACATATATTGGCTTGTGACCCTGGCCAAGTCACTTAACCTCTGTCTGCCTCAGTTTCTTCAACAGTAAAATGGGGGTAATAATAGCACCTACTTGACAAGGTTCTTGAGAGGATCAAATGTGGTCACATTAGTAAAGCATTTAGCACATTGCCTGTCATATATTAGGCACTTAATGAATGCATGTCTGCTTTCCCCCTTCAAATTATTGCAGTTTATATGTCCTTAGTTGTATTTATAGATCACATCATCTAGTTCTTACCAAACTAACTTTTCCCAAATGTACGTGTAATTTTTTTAATCCTACAAAGATACCTTGGATTAAATATAATAGTAATAATGTGTGCACAAGAGAACAAGAAAATAGTAAAGTTGACATACCTCCTGCTCCCAAAACAAGACCTTCATTAGTAAGTGTTAAAATTATGATTAGGTCAATTATGACCTAATCAAATCTGAGAAAACAGATCAAAAACATTCAAAATTACCAAGAAAATTACTTAAGTTTGGATTTATATGCACTATAATTAACAGTGAACCTTGTCCTAAGTGTATGTTGTGTGTTCTGATATAAGCTAATGATAATGTGAAGCCATCCCAATCAACTAGACATTCTCAAAAGCTAAGCTTTTGTTGCCAAAAAAAAAACAATGTAGGCACCCAGACTATCTATAACCACATGAAAAAATGTTCCAAATCACTACTAATTAGAAAAATGTAAATTAAAATAATTCAGAGATTCTTCTTCAAAGCCTTCAGAGTAGCAAAGATGACCCAAAAAAACGAAAATAATTAATTTTGAGAAGGTTACAGGAAAACAAATACATTGATGTGTCTGTGAATGGGTACAACAATTTTGGAAAGGAATCTGGTATTATACACAAAAAAGTTTCTAGATAGGGCACGCTCTTTGGCCCATCTAGGCTTATACCCAAAAGACATCAAAGAAAGAAGAATAGATCCTTTATGTATAAAAATATTTATGGGAAATCTTTTTTTGGTAGCAAAAAAATGGAAACTAAGAGGATGGTCATCAGTTGACAAAGGGCTGAACAAATTGTGATATATGAATGTGATGAAGTATTATTGTTCTGTAAGCAATGAGGAAGTAGATGATTTTGAAAAGAAAGGAAAGATTTATATGAACCGATGCAGGATGAAGTGAGTGGAACTGAAAGAAAAATATGCACTCATATCAATAGTATAAAAATGAACAATTTTGAGGGTTTTTATAAACTGTTGAAGAATGAAATGAGCAGAACCAGCACAATTTATACAATTACAATAGCATATAAACAAAAAAATTTGAAAACTGTAAGAACTCTGAACAATACAATATCATTCATGTTTCCAGAGGACCAATGATGAAACCTCTGTCCACATAGACATGACAGATTTAGCATGCAGAATGATATATAGATATAGACGTAGACGTAGACATAAACGTAGACATAGATATGCATAGACATAGACATAGACATGTAGACATAGTGGTAGTTGAGAGAATTTGTTTTTGCTTGATTATGTATATTTGTTACAAGAAATTTGTTTTCTTTTTTCCCTCAACGAGGCAAAGAGTGGGAGGGGGAGATAACAGGTTTCTACTCATTGTTTTTAAATAGAGAAGTGGCGGTTACTACAGATGTGAAATGTAACAAGTATTTTCAGATGAGATCACTTATTAGTGTTAGTTAACTATTTTACTTTGTTACAGATCTTTCCATATACTCTCTTTGAATAACTTGTAAATGTTTGTAATGTAAAAACAAAACATCAATAAAACTTTTTAAAAGTTATAAAAGTTATAAAGCTGCTCATAGCTACACACTTTAAAAATGTAGATAATTTTTAACCTGTTTATAAGTTTTCCAAACAAAGAGAATAAGTGGGTTCTGAACCCATTCGTTGAAAATATAAAAAGAAACACCATCCACTTCACTTGCAAGAACTAATCAAGGAATATAAAAATCTACTAGCCAAATTTCAACAAAAACCTTTGCATACGTAGTGGATGGAGTTGAAAAATTAGTGCCATGGGCCAATAAGTGTGCTCAGGTATGGGATATACTTTTTCCAAGTGGATCCATGTATCTTTTTCAGCTATGACTGTCAAGTACTGATGGAAACTAAACTTAGAATCAGACCTTTAAATCACAGTATCACAAAGTGTTCAAAAAAGTTTTTCGAAAATAATGAAATATATGAAATCACATTGCTCTCACTAAAAAAAGGCACAATGATAGTTTAATGAGGATTTTGTACCATTAATAAATAAAATTTTATTTTTAATTTCTAAAATATTATACCTTTCAATTTTTTATTTTTTACTTCTACTTTCATGTACATTTCATCATGTACAAAATGTATTAGTAGGGTTATACGTGTGTATAATTTCTAAATATATAAATGTATATATACGTATACATATACCTACATATAGACCTATATATATGAGCTCAATTTCTTTTTTAATGATAAGGGTAAGCCTTCAAAAAAAGATTAGAGACCATAATTCTAGACTGTTGAAAATATTTTGGGACCTCATTCTGTTATCTCATGTGTAACTTATCCTTCCTGGCTTTATATTCACTGCAAATCTGATAAGAATACCATGTATTCCTTCAACCCATTAATCAGTAAAAATGTTGACCAGTATGGAGCCAAGTACAGCTCCTTGCAGTGTTTCATTAGAGATCTTACTAAGAGTTAACATTAATTTATTAATGACTACTCTTTGAATCAATCTATTCAACTATGATTCAATCAATCTGAAAATATCTAGCCTGAATTTCTCCATCTTCCCATAAGCATAGTAAGGGAGGTATTTTCAGAAAGTTTTGCTAAAATTGATATGTAGCACCCAGGAAACCTCTTCTCACATGAGGGGAAACCAGAAAAACTACCATACATTCAAAATACTCTGTGAATCAACCACTCAAAATTGTGTGTTACCAGACCCCCAATGATATATATACCTATGGATCAAAGGATGCTTTAGTTCAAAATAAAAGATATTTAATCAAACAGCATAGCAAATAAAGTGACAAAAATCCCTCACTCGTGCACACATGGAGTATATAATCCCACAGACTACAATCCTACCAGTGAAGAAGAACACATGCAGAGAGTACGAGAAGTTTAACCTGGCCCAAAGAGACCTACCTCAGAGCAAGCAGGATCAGGTCAGTGTATAGGAGACTGGTTAGGAGGTAGGAGTGCCCTGCTTTCCTTGGAGAAGGTCTCAAGGAAAATGAGACGAAAATAGGTCTTGTACCCAGAGGATGTCCTAGGGCTAGAAATGGATCCGTCAATGAAGGTGGACAGTGAACCCATAGGTTGCGCTGAAGAGGGTCACCTAGTTTTATATATTGTTTTTAAAAGGGTTTTATTGCTTTGTTGTTTACTATTTTATTTAACTCTGATTTTCAGAATTTTCATTTTTGTATTTAGTTTAAATAATTGCTTTTCCTTTCTTTAGTTTCATGCCCAGTTAATTGACTTGTTCTTTCTCTCTTTTGTTGATGAAAAATTTCAAACTATTAAAATTTCTCTTATGGGCTATTTTGGCTGCATTCCAAAAGTTTTGGAATGTTGTCTTGTTGTCATCTTATGATTTGATCTTTGATCTACCAACACCTCACAATTGAGTTATTTTAGTCTTCATTTAAGTTTAAATCCTTTATTCAAAGGTCCTTTTATTGATTAATTTGCATTTACTGATTTTAAGTTTCATTGTGTTGTGGTTAGTAAACTATATGTTTAATTGTTCCTTTTATTGATCATGTTGTGGTCAGTAACTATATGTTTAATAATTCTGCTTTTTTGCATTTGTTAAGGTTTAATGCCCTAGCATATGGCCAATTTTTATAAAGGTGTCATGAACTGCTGAGTATACGCATATTCTTTTCATTTCCATTTAGCAATTGTCAAAGGACTGTGATATCTAACTTTTATTAAAATTCTATTCAGATCTTTCATTTCTATATTTTTTGTTAAATTTGACTATCTTAAAAGTGCCCATTGACATCCCTAGCCATTTTAAATTTCTTCCTTTAATTCATTAATTTTTCCTTCAAGTACTCGGATTTAGTACATACATACCTATCTATAATTATCTGTGGTACTTTTAAGTATACAGTAATTTCATTCTTAACTCTTTTAACCATCTCTATTTTTACTGTTGTCTGAGATCATGATTGCTACTCATATTTATTTTAATAAGTTCTTTTCAAGCCCCTCATTTTAACTGTATGTAAATCTTTATTTTCAAGTATGTTTCTTGTAAACAATGTTACTGATTTCTGCTTTCTGACCCATTCTGCTATCTTACTCCATTTTATGGATGAGATCTTTATATTCATGTTCACTATTATGATTGTTAATTGTGTGGTTTCCCTCCATTATAATCCCTTACTTTTCCCCCTTTCCTCTCACTCTTTACAAAAATGGAAAGGGTTGGAGAAAGGGAAAGAATCTGATCATCATTTGTAATATATAATTGAAGTAATTGATTCCTAACCCTCATCTCTTCTGCAGGCTTAGATTGGATTATTCTCTCTCTCTCTCTCTCTCTCTCTCTCTCTCTCTCTCTCTCTCTCTCTCTCTATCACACACACACACACACACACACACACACACACACACACACACACACATCATCCTTTAGGATCAGATCTCAATCTGACCACAAAGCAAGAGAAGAAAACTAGATTGCCAGTATCGAAAGGGAAAAAGGAAAATTCACAACAAATCAAGAGAAAAAAGGGAAATTATTAGAAATTACTTTGTCCAACATATACTAACATATAACATACAACATATACTAACAAAACAGCACCCAAATATAAAATGTCCATGCTAACAGAACAAGAATTTAAATAACTCAACCATAGAAAAAGAAATCAAATAAGCTAAAATGAAACTTCCAAAGTAAATTATATTAAGCATTCAAAGAACTATTAATTCAAGCACATAAATAATTTACCAAGAAAAAAGAAAAGAAAAATAAGTTCTACCAAACTCCTCCTTCTATGAGAAAAATATGTTCCTGATATCTAAACCAGGGAGGGATAAAGCAAAGAAAGAAAATATAGGCTTGTATTCATAATGAATATTGATGGAAAAACATTAAATGCGATATTAACAAAATTAACAATATATTTAAAAGGGTATTCATTATGGATTTATACTAGGAATGCAGAAATGGTTATATTAGGAAAGCTGTAACTGTAATAAATATGTTATTAGCAATAAAAATCATATGATGAATAAGTGCAGGGGAAAGTTTTTGAAAAAATACAATACCCTCCATATTGAAAAACAAAAACAAAAAACCACTACAAGCATAAAAATAAATGGACCATTCCTTAATTTGGTAAATTGTATCTACCTACAACCAAGAGTTATAATTACAGTGGGAAAATGTTAGAGGTTTTTCCAATAAGATCAGAGTAAAGCAAGTATGTCTATCGTCACAACTATTACTTAATACTGACTTAGAAATGCTTGCTATGACACAAGAAAAAGAAGTTGAGGCAATAAACAAAGGGAAAAGCAAAACAAATGGCATTATAGTTTCCTTGGAGAAAATAAATCAACTGAAAAAAATTGAAACAACATCTTTAGGGAAGTAGTAGGATATAAATTTAACCCATAAAAATCTTAGGCCTTTATATATTACCAACAAAACCCAAAAGGAAGAGATAGCAAAAGCAATTACCTGTAAAATAATTTTAAAATATATAGAATACCGGGGAATCCAGTTTTTAAAACACACACAGAAATTATATGAATGCAACTATAAAACACTTTAAAGAAATAAATGGAGACCTAAACAACTGAAGACATATTACATGTTCACGATTGAACGATGCCAATATAATAAAAGTGATAGTACTACCAAAATTAGTTTACAGATTCAGTGCCAGACCAAACTAACAAAAAGTTATGTCATGAAATTAGAAAAAATCAAAAAAAAATTCATATGAAAAGCAAATAGTCAAGAATTTCATAGTAATAATGGAACTAAAGTTCAAAGGAAAGGGACCTAGCAACACCAAGCCTAAGCAATATACTACACAGCAGCAATGATCAAAACTTTGTAAATTAAAAGTTAATCAGTGGAACAGATTATGTTCCCAAAATAAGCATCTTAGCATAATTTTCAATAAACCAAAAGATTCTACTACTGGGTACAGACTCACTAATAGATACAATATATTGGGGAAACTGGAAAGCAGATTGGCAGAAATTAGGTGTAGACCAACATTTCACTCCATATGCTACAATAAGCTCCAAATGGGTAGGAGAACAAAAGGTCACATCCTAAACAAAGTAAAGGAGCAGAGAAAAAGATATTTTTTATAACTAAGAAAAGAGAGCGAGTTATTAGCCACACAAGTGTTAAAGGATCACAGGAGATAAAATGGACAGTTTTGACTGCATAAATTTGCAAAATTTACATACAAACAAAATCATTGCATTTAGAATTTGAGATAATTAAGTGAGATCATAGATAAAATGAAAGGATCACATGACAATGGAAATGTAGTAGGTCCTGTCAGTCGGGAAATGGCTGAACAAAATATAGCATATAACTGTAATAGCATATTATTGCTCCATAAGAAATGAAGGCATAGAAAGTCAAAGAAACTTTAAAAGACTAGTATAATTGATTATTGTGAAGTAAACAGAAGCAGAAGAATGATTACAATAACATAAAGGAAAGCAACTTGAAAGACTTAAGAACTGTGACCAATGCAATGACCAAGCAAGACTTCAGAAGACTGAGGACAGAACATGTTTCTCACCTCTTGGCTGAGAGGTGATGATCTATGGATGCAGCCAACTCATGGAATAGTTTTCCTCCCTGTACTTATTTGTTATATTAGAGGCCTTCTACGGTAGAGGGAGGAGGGGGAAGGATTGGGGAGAGAAGTTGCTGTGTGATATTGGTGCAAAAAAAAAAGGAAAAAAGAACATCAGTAAAACAACTTTTTTACAAGTACACAGAAGAAAGTACAAGAAAGTTCGGAAAGGGGCAGAGATGAACAGAGCAGTACTGTCATTGTCATGTTCAACTTATTATGCACTTTAAAAAAACTAGATTAACAGAATTTCACAAATTCACATACAATCCTTGTTTTCTGTTCTTTGTATTGTGAAATGGTCATGTTTGTTGGTGTGTAAGTTCATAAAAAGAAAAATTAAATTAATACAATGACGAAAGAAAGAAGATGCTAATATTTGGTATTGTCGTAAGAAGAGTTTGCATGTGTTTTCTTTTGCTTTTAAAGTCCTAATTCAGCCACATTGTAAAAATCTTATGAATTCGTATATTTAGGAAACATATCCAGTTAGTTCAATATCAAATGGTTATATTGGCAAAGCTTTAAATTATCATGGCAATTAATCAATCCGCCAACATTTATTAGACACCTACTATGTGCTAAGAATTAGGGATGCAAATACAAAGAATGAAACAATACTTAATCTCAAGGATCTTACATCTTAAATGTTCTTGAGAGTAGGCGCAAGTGTTTCTTTGACTACTCTCCATAGTATCTAGACCAGTGATAATAAGGACTCAATAAATATTAACTGATTCATTGATTGATTTCATCTCAAGAACAGTAAGCCTAATTTCCTGGAAATGAAAGCTTCTCCTGGTAATAGAGTCTTCATAATAAGCAAAATGAGAAGAGCTTGGGATTCAAAAATACTACCGAGAAAAGTATGAGCAAGCTTTACTATGAGATAACCTAATCTTGGCAGAGAAAAACTCTCTCCTTCTTCCCAATTGCATTCTAGTTCTAAAGTAGTACATGAAAATTGTTTCATAGATAAAAAATAGAAAATGATAAGCCAATGCCCCATTAGATTTGATTATCTAGACTCCATTTTGTCTTAAAGCAAAGTCAGTAAAAATAGATTAAAAGTAATGAGGATACTTAAATTATAATCCTGATAGTATCTAGTAGCAAAAATATTCTTTTTTACCACATCCTGATGTGGTTCCTATTTAGACTGTACCAATTTTGTAAAAAGCTAGCCATGATAACCAGAAGAGTGAGATAACACATAGATCAATTTTTCTTAACCTTTTTTATGTCATAAACTCCTTTTGGCAATTTGGTGAGACCTATAGACACCTTCTTAGAACCATGGCTTTTTAAAAATTCATACTTGAAGAAAATGCTAGATTTCAGTTAGAAGTTACTGAAAATAAAGTTGGAATTTTTCCATCTAGTTGGTCAATAAACATTTATTAAGCACCTACTATGTGCCAGGCACTATGCTAAACTCTAAAGAGAGATCACAATCTAATGGCAGAGAAAGCATGCAAACCGCTATGTACAAAATCATCTTTACGGGATAAATTAGAAATAGCCAAGAAGGAAGGCCTTAGAATTAAGAAAGATTAGGAGAGGTTTCCTGTAGAATGTGGGATTTTAGATGTGATATGAAGGAAGACAGATGAGAAAGAATAGCATGAGGAGGGAGAGCATTCCAGGCATCCAGTGAAAATGCCCAGTCAGGAAGTGGAGTATTCTGTTCAAGAAATAGCAATCACAGAACATGAGTGGGGGACACCCCTGGAATCTATCTACAGACATCTTGGGTATCTGTGAACTCTGGGTAAGAACCTCACACAATATCATATAACCTCACATAATATCACAGTCTGCAATAGCTTTATGTAATCTCACTAGAGCCCCAGTGAAGACTACTTTTATTTTTCCCTGCTGGTTTAATGATTCAGATCTTGACTTCTTATCATTATGTTGTATGTTAAGCTTTTGAACAGGCAGTAAATATATTCATCACTGACCAGTTTGTCTTAACTATAGCC
>CM053622.1:374576587-374598333 GCA_028646595.1 Phalanger gymnotis
AGAGAAGAGAAGAGAAGAGAAGAGAAGAGAAGAGAAGAGAAGAGAAGAGAAGAGAAGAGAAGAGAAGAGAAGAGAAGAGAAGAGAAGAGAAGAGAAGAGAAGAGAAGAGAAGAGAAGAGAAGAGAAGAGAATTCCATCCAAATAGAAATGTAAAAGTCATGAAAAAGGACATCTGGCCAATAGGGAAACTGTGTGTCAGTCAATAGGGAAGTGCCCAAATGAAGAGGGGATAGAATCCCTGGAGCTGATTAATCTTCCTTATAGCACTTCTTTCTTGCCTCAACCTCTATGGATATTTTTCCACCCAAGGCTAGCCCTACTGAGCATATAAGATAATTTGGCCCAAATTCTTCAGAATAAATTTGATTCTCTGGTGTGGTAGTTAGAATATAGCCACCTTGAGAATACTCAGAGCATTGATAAAGTTACCTTTAATAGCTTCATCTTTTCTGCAGACAAGGATTTGTACTTTATAGTCTTACAAGCCTCTGCTTTCAGAAGTACGCAAGTAGTTAATTTATCAAATCAATGCTCTGGTCTTGAAACATCAGTTAGGGAGAAGTCATGATTTTACAGCAGTTTGTAAATCCCTTGCCTCCACTGACAGGGCTCCTTTTCCATTGTGCAGCTTGAACATTATGACTCAAGCTTACTCATCTGGACTGAGAATGAATTAAATTTTTCAGAGTAAAAATCTGAAAGAGAAAGTACACACATGTAATTCCAAGTTGCTGTTTTTAGAACAGGGCCTTTCTGTGGAGAAATTTTAAGAATGTATTGCCATACTGTTCCATAGCTGTTCTCTTTACTTTGATGTCCTGGTAACAGTTTGTAGCTAAATGTAAAATTTGATATAAGAAATACAATTAGCTCAATGAGAAGCCATTTATGATCTGACCACAGATTTTTGTAAAAAAAAAGGAGGAAAGGGTGAGGTATTAATTTGACTGATAGATATACAAATAGAGATATACATAGAGATACACATGTGACAGGCAAAAACACTGGGTTTATCAGGAGATAGTTTGAATTAAAGCTTTTGTGCATACTAGTCATTACACAGAAATGTCCTTTAAGCATGCAGTGCATGCATACACTCCTTAACCAGAAATTAAACTTGGTGGTAGACATGTGTATACATATTTAAATATTATATACTCAATATAATGCAATTTTATGCAATACAAAAATGCTTACTGAGTACCTACTATGTGCAAAGAACACATTGTCCTAGGCATTCTGGATATAAATATGAATAAGAAGATCTACTTTTACAGAGTTGTTATGAGGAAAGTCCTATGTAAAGCTTAAATTGCTATATCAATGTGAATTATTACTATTATGACAATAATTATGATGATTCTATCTGTGTCCTCAAGGAGTTTGAGCTTGGGATCTAGAAGATGAGAATAGGATATGGGTCCCCAAAAGCAAGTTCCCAAGTACAAGATGAGAGTGGGGGAGGGAAGGGTATCTTAATATTAGTTGAGGAATTTAGTGGTCTGCAAGTTCAATATTAGTAAGTAGCGTGATATTATCAGAAAATCCTCAATTCACCACTTTTCTTGAAAACTGTCCTAATAAAACCTCCCAAGAACCAGCATCCTATAGCTGCCTCCTCTGCTACGCCTCTATTTAGTAATTCCACGTACAGCAGCTGATGCCATCTGGCCATCTAAATGGGAGCGAGAGAAATAGAATAGCCTGCCCTCTCTCTACCCAGCTCCAGCAATGGGACTATTCCTAAAAAGATCATGAGATTAAGGAAGTAACATTCCTTTGTTGTTCCATTTCCAGGATTCTCCTGAAAAAGAAATGTGGTCCCTAAATACTCATGGGAAGTAGAATAGAGGAGATGATGTTCCATTCATATAATGAGGTCAGGCTGTACTACTTACTTGGGCAAAACTTCCATTGCTGGTGAAGCTGAGATTTAGAGGAGATACATAACTTGGAAATATGTAATTTTGTTTGACCTGAAGTAGTAGGTAAGGCATCTGGAAGTTTTGCTTTTGACTTCTCCTGTTTTTCTCTTCCTTGCTAGCTGGATCACCAGAAGCACTGCTGGCCTTTATTAAAGGTCTTTTCTCATCTAAGCAGCCACAATGAAGTGGCAAGGTCTGTTTTTTCTCTCTTCCTTTCCGTCTTGCCCGCTGGATTTCAAGCAGAGAAGATGCCCCAACTCTTTTCTTCTTCTAGATTGGTCAGAGGAGTGGATATTATTTGGCTGTGCTCTCCGAATTTTATCTCACTTTTTTCCCAGTGTCTGCTACAAAAGCCAAAGTGCAAGTTTGTCCCACTGGGCCAAGGAAAGATAATACAGTACAATTTTCTGCCAAGAATAATTGTGTGATTTATATTTCTAACATTATTGTTAAGGATTCTATTTTAATTACATAGGAGCCATACTTAATAAATTGGTATGTTCATTACTGAGCTAATAATTTACTGTATGTGTATGTATATGTATAATCACATGTTCATAAATGTATGTGTGTGTGTTTATTATCCCCACTAAATAAACCTATCTCTAGAACAACACCATAGCTAATTCGTGTGGTTAAGTTTTTTAGGCCTACTAGCACCAATCCCCAAAAGATCTTGGGTATCCTAAAACCCTAATAGATTTGAGGATGAAAAATATTCAACAAATGATGGAAGATTCAGAGTGGAATGCCTCTCTTCCTTCAGCTTTGTTCAAATATATGACTGCCCCAAAAAAGCTAGTGTAACCTTGGATTACACTGAAAGGCATGGTGTTAAGGATTAAAAAGGTGATGGTCCCACTGTACTCTGATCCTACTCTGTTCATATCTAGAATATTGTATTCAATTCAAGGACCTACATTTTAGAAAGGACATTGATAACTCGGAGATTTTCCAGAGAAAGGTGAGTAGGATGTCAAAGATTCCAAAATGTCATATGAGAATCAATTGAATGGACCAGGAATGTTTCATCTGGAAGAGCAAAGACTTAGAGGAGAGATTCTTAACCTGGGGTCTGTAAACTTAGTTTTTTAAATATATATTTTGATAATTGCATTTCAATGCAATTGGTTTCCTTTGTAATCCTATGTGTTTTATTTTATGTATTTAAAAACATTGTTCTGAGAAGGGATCCATAGGTTCTTTTCAGACTGCTAAGGGGTGTATGACACAAAAAGGGTTAAGAACTCCCTCTCTTAGGGATACATAATACCTTTCTTTTCATAGTTGAAGGGCTGAAATGTGGAAGAAGAATAGGGGGTAGGGGGAAAGGATGAGGAATTAGGTTTGTTTTGTTGGAACCCAGAGAATAGAGCTGTGAGCACCAAGTGGAGGTTTCAGAGAGGTAGATTCAATTTTGACATATGAAAACATTTCCTAACTATCCCAAAATTAAGTGGATTGTCTTTGGAAGTGGTGGCTTCTCCATTAGTAGAGGTCTTCAAGTGAAAACTGGATGATCTCTCTGTTGAGGATGTTTTAGAAGGGACTCTTGTTCAGATACAGATGGGACTGAATGGCCTTTAAGGTCCCTTGCAATTCTGCCATTCTATATATGCAAAAACGAATAATATACAAAGCATCAGGCAGCATTCATCTTTATAGGTCACAGAAAACATTTCTGTTTGATTTCAACATTTCTCCTGATGTATTTAAAATGTATAAATAATATTGCACCCATCTTATGAAACAGAGGTCATGGTTTAATATGCACCATAAGAAATGCATTGTTGGATATGGCCAAAGTGAAGTTTTGTTTTGCTTGACTACGCTTATATGATACAAATTTCTGACTTTCTTTCTTTCTTTTGAACGAGTGCAAGGAGATGTGAGGAAGAAAAAATTTAATCTTTGATAACTTTTAAATAAATTAAAATTAAATGAACACCCAAAACCCCCCAAAAATTGACATAAAAGATAGTCATGAAATTGTGATCAGAAAGAGTAAAAATTGAATTATAAGCAAAGGTGGCCAGCCTGAGAGCTGTTTATGTTCTCATATTAATCCTCCATAGAAGATATTCTCAATGTGATGAAGATATTCTCAATACAAACACTGATCATTAAGGAAAATAAAATTCCCATAATATCATCTCCCATTAATATGAGAACATAAACAAAAATCACATAGAAGAAGAAAGTATGGGGGAGTTGTGACTGGCATCCACAAGGGGGATATGCATCTTCATGAGGTTGCAGATCCATTGAAATATTTTTAAGCTATAGTTTAAACTATTTAACTACTAATTAACTGTAATATTTAAACTGTTATAATAACTCACATTTATGGTAGCATTTTAACTTGAAATTATCTGCCTCTACCTCCTGGGTTCACTTGTTTTGAAGATTCCAGAAAATTAACAAGACAAGGAATATAGTACAAGTATGTCCCAAAAAGGGTAAAGCTCTTCATTCTTTCCAGGAAAACTCCAGGAAACATGATTTGAGCAGGATGTGGATAAATTCCTTATCTTCATGACCTTTATACCAACTTCCTGTGTGATAGTGTAAAGGGGGGGAGGGGAAAGTCCCTTCTGAGAAGATACTTCAGCAATAAAATTTTCTCTTCTAGCTTTCTTAGCAGCAAAGTCACATGGGTCTATTATATCCACATATGAAAATAGCAGGGGGCCCATCAAAATTCTAGTAGACAGACAGTGAGAAGAACAACAGATGAAAATAAAGAGACCAGAGTTATAGCCCAGTGCTATTATTCAAGTGCCTCAGTTCTGACTTCTCTTAAACAAGAGAACGGACTATCCTCATTAGACAATACTCATTAGATACATTGCTAGCTCTAAAATTCCATTTTTCAATGTTATTTTAAAAAGACTGATATCTCAGGCCTTATGTTTAGAATTTTTTTAAAAATTGACCGTTCTGGTCAAAAACTGAAATTTTTAAAAAAAGTTTCCCAGAATATTTTTTAAGGGCAATCAATGGAAGGAGTCTTTTGCTTGGCTTCTAAGATACTCCTGCATTTTTTAAACAGAAATATGCTAGTGGTAGGTTAAGACAAAGGAAGCAAAAATAACCATAAACAAAAAAAAATATGTCTGAGTCTTTCCCACATTTCAGCTGAGCAAGATACAAAAACCAAAAGAAAAATGACATAAATAATACCAATTGAATTGGATTTGCTTTTTAATAATTCACCATATTGTTCTAACATCACTATTAAGTCAATTTGGGAAGGTATCTGATGATTGAAGTTGTAATCTCAGTGTGCCCCCCCTTAGGAAAACACTTTCACAAATGACATTGAACAATCTGACATATATATGTATGTGTGTATATACATATGAGTATATATATACATATACATATACATACATGTATATCTCTTCATTGTCAGGTCTTTCTCTCACATAAAATAGAATGTAACTAGTTATTAGGTATCTTGTTCTTAAGACAAAAGAATTATTTTTCTAAATCTCTATATGAAAGCTAGGAAGAAGAAGAAGAAGAAGAAGAAGAAGAAGAAGAAGAAGAAGAAGAAGAAGAAGAAGAAGAAGAAAGAAGATAATGAAAACAAATTTGGTTCGATGCCTCTAAAATCACTTGAGTTTTCCAAGTACAAAAGTACGGGTCATTCAGCAAACTATATTTACTGTATACTTACATGGCAGCTCTTTAATTGTTATAATTATGATGCAGATATATAATTGAAACAGATGTTCCTCTTCTCTTTCAGAAAAACACAAGAAAAGTGTAAACTTGCTGATATTGCATGGAACAGCTCCATAGAACAACGGGGGAAGAAAAGACATTAGCACATGACAATATTAGTTTTTACTACGCCACTAATTACATAAAAAGTATAACTTGAGAACATCAAATCAATATAATTTTCAACACTACAGAAGGGAAACAAATAGATTTGTATACTGGCCTATTTCACATCTGTAGTTGGGAAAACACTTCTGAAAGAATCAGTATTTGGGTTTTTTTAAAGCCACTGTTGCTTTCAGAACACAAGGAGATACAGAGAACTCTCTAGTATGTGCCCATGCAATATGTATTAGAATGATCCCCAGGACAGTGCTTGGCACCAAGTAAGTGTTTAATAAATATTGATTGATTGATTAAAGACGTTCTGCTCTGACATTTCTAGTTCTTGTCCAGAGTTCCTAAAAATCTTTTGGAATAAAAAATCCTATTAATACTTAGAGACAAATTAATTCAAAATAGTTATCTTCACATGTCATTTAAGGCCTCAAATATGACATAAAAATTGTATTCTTAGTCAATAAAACAGATAAATAGAGAAGTTAAAAGTCTGACAGGTGTGTCTCTCTTTTTCTGCACTAACCAAGGCCTGAATATTTTGGGAGATGATATTATGGGAATTTTATTTTCCTTAATGATCAGTGTTTGAATATAAATATGTCCTAAAGTTATATTAGGATGATGGGGTTTTTAAGTTAACAATTCAAAATTGTTTCTTTTTTTAATTTAAAAATAAATATTTATAAATATAAATGATGCAGCTCATGGGTTCCCAACGCACCAATAAAAAGTTTGTCATAGCTTTCCTGGGACTCTCAGATGTCATGGTTCTATTTTTATAAGAACGGGCTGATTTGTCTTAGGCTATTACTGTCTATTACTGCTGGAAGTCTTGGAGAAAGGTGGGAAGCAGCAAATTCTGGCAATCTGCCTAAAGAGAAATCAATGAAACAAATTAATCCTTCACAGGCTGCAGTGGCACAGTAATCCATCACTCAGAGCTGCTTTTATATACCAAATCAGGGAGCAGAGGAAAGAGCCCTGAGGGACATCACAGACAACAACTTACACCAACACTGGGAAAATACGGGGGAATCAGTTTATTTAAAGAGGGTAGATTTCAGTTGATCGCCTATTTCATCAAATAAAGATTTTTCTTGCATAATGTTGTGAACCCAAGGCTGCATCTTCAGAATTCTGCATTGCTTTTGCAGCTGACATCAATAGGGTGTGAATTTTTTTAATTATTAGCATCATTAGCAACTAAGAGCAAATATCTACAAATGTAATGTTATTTTTTTCTATTCAATTTCCACGTGTTTAATACACTCAAAGCTTTCAGTGAGGACTAACTACAAATCTGCCCGCCAGACTACAACTTAACTGACTAGCTTCTGATAAGTCACCTCTGAGATGTCCTTTCATGTACAGAATGGAATAATTCAAAGTGTGTGACTTTCTAAGTACTGTGCTGTTTAAAGACTTGAAAAATGTCATTCTATTACACAGTGTAAATTCTTTTGAGCAAATTAAGCTTAATACACAAGTAACGTTCTAAAAAAATTATAAAATTTCTTTATCCTTTAATTCACTTAATAGTGCTGCTAGGTACCCTTTAAACTGTTTTGTTGCTGAGAGAACACACTACCAAATTGTTACAACTATCAATGCATCTTCATTTCGTGAATGTAAACATAGATCATAGCAATGTCTGCATATGTGCCTATTCAAGTACATGGATACAGTTCTACCCCTGAGGATTACCTTTACACAGAACAATGTGCTCTAAATGACAGTATATTCCCATGATGAAAAACAGTGATTGACAAGAAATATATGATCCACATTGTATCACTGTTGTCAAACGTATACTTCATTTGTGGAGTTCAATGTAAATCGTAATCAGAGGGAAAGAATTTTCAAAGCCTCAGGCAAACCTTGCTGTCCAGGTCCTGGCCCAAAGAAGAAAGAGAAATCTGAATAGTGCTAACTGGACAATCCCTAAATAGCGTATTTGATTCTAGAGGCCGTGACCATATGATTGCAATTCCTAGCCATGCTGATGCATTTTTTAATTCAATGCATGTATCTGGCATTTATTGATTTAATAAGGTTAAAGGAATTTCACAGTAGTTGCTACTGATGAACTGTCAGCAATTTAATTTAGTGAAATTCTTAGGTAAGACTATGCATTTGTAGGTGAGAGAGACAACCAATACAATTTGGAGAAGGTGGGTGTCGACATACAAATTCCCCTTTCAACTGAAAAGGTGCCTGACGGAGATCCTGGCCAGAAGGAGAAATTTTCCTGATCTACTGAAAGTATGTTCTTCGCAGTCCATAGCAAAGCTTCTTAGCCAGCCTACTTGGCCCTTCTGATATTTTCTGAAATTAAAGGTGGTGCCCAAAGGGCAACATAGTACATACACTGCCCTTCAGAGTAACAACGCAGTCTAAGTCCCCACTCAACCCCTACCACACACGTTTCTTGGCCTCATGAAGTCTCACCAGTCCCAGACATGCTCCCTTACCTTAATATCTAACATGGTTTCAAGGAGGAAAGCAGCAAATTATCCCTGGGCCCTGGACTTTTCGGGAAGGACAGGCAGGAAATGTATCTTCCTGGAAAGGATTCTGCCCAAACAAGCAAAGTGGGGGGCGGGGAGTGGCTGGGGGTGGGGGTGGGGGTCGTAAGATACAGTAACAAAATAAGTAACGACTAGGATGAAGTCCTTGGTCAGGAAAGGGAAGAAAAATCTCCACATATTTCTGTAGCATCTATCTTAAGGTACCACTACTGAGAGGAGAACTTTTTTTTTGTCAGAACCAGAGTGGCTAACCTGTTTGTAGGCTCGTCTCCTGCCTGGCACACCTGGGAAGCATGTTTTCCTCCGTTTTCCCGGGACTTTGAAGAAGCGGATAATCTGAGGAGCCAGCGCTGCTGTTGCCCGGGTCAGTAAAACTATGCTAATTGGTGAACCTAATTGCTTCAAGCAGTCTTGTCTCTAAACAGGGACAGCCCAGTTGTTGGAGTCAGTCTGTTCCTAATAAAATGAAGAAGCACTGAATTAAATTCCCAAGGAAGGCCCTATAAAAGTTTCCACCCTGTAACCAAATGACTTCACCTATGCTATTATCCCTCGAATGACATCTTTGAAAGAAAGCAGACCCCATTCGGCCTCCATATTCATAAATTGGCTCTGCTCAGGCCAGTCAATCTGGATTGATTTAAAAAGGCTTTTTCATCCTTCCAATCAAATGAAGTCATTGTTAATTAGATGCTTTCTGTTAACAATGTCACTCTTCCCGGAATTACCTGCTCACACTTCGCAAGCCGCTAGAGCAACATCTGGAGCAGCAGTTTCTTTCAATCAGTCCTCGGCACAGCTTGGCTGCACAGTGGTGGTATTTCCTCTTCTCAATCCCTGTCTGAAGGAAGATACTATTCAGTGTCCTGGTGGCGATCTCAATGCCAGCGCTATCATTTGGAGGGATTACAAAGATCTCTAGAGCAACTCCTTAGACTACTCTCTCAAGACCTGTTTCTGCAAAGACGCACACAGCAGTTTCTCAGAACAGCCTTGAAGAGGAATGTTTCTGAACTTGAGCGCGAGCAAAGTTGCTTTCCGACAGTTTGCACCCACACCAAAAGCTCATCACCCTAGAAAGCTGGGTTTGGGGGGGGGGCCCTCCAAGCTCTGGGACCTTCTCTCTGACACTACCAGGTGAACATCTGTTGAAGCTGCAACTGACTACGTGCAGCACAGACTGCTTAGGCACTTACTGGCCTTTGAAAGGGAATGCTTTTTCGGAGAACTAGAAAAATTTCAGGATTGAGGATAGGGGAAAGGGGAGGGGGGTGAGTTGCAGACAACATTTTTTGAGCTCTCGATCTTTCACCACCACTCTCTTTGTAGTCTAGGGCAGGGTGCAGACGGGATCCACAGCTGCATCCCTCTGCGCCTGGCAAACTGCGCGAAGGATAGGAATAGAAGGGGTCAAGGAGGCCTGATGCTCTCCCAGAGCCACCGATGAACTGCCCAGGGCTAGAGAGCCTTCTACCTGGCACGCTCTGCAAGCTCATACAGGTTAAGACTGATAGGACTAGGCCTTCGGGCAGTGAGACTTGGAGAAGAGTTGAGAAGGGAGTTTTGCCCCTTCCCCAGGCCCGGTGGACCCCACTTCTCAGGCTTTCTGCCCCCATGTTCCACCTCCATGTTAATTTCGGTCTTAACCAACCCCATTGATTCCGTGTTCTTTTTACTCCAAAAATTCATCCCAATCTTACCCTTTACAGAAAAAAAGTGACCCAGATTTCCACACACTCCTCTCCCACCTTTTTGCCCCTGCCTCCCCCCTATGCAGCCGCAGGATGAGTCCTGAGAAAGTTGGCCCTTTTGGTCTAGCTAAAGTGTCTCTTGCTGGATCTAACCACTCTCGGGTCACCTGATGCTGATGTACCTTCTTGCACCCTACAACACCTCTAGCATAGAGAGGAAATCAACTGCTTTCTCAGAAAACAGAGCCCTGGGGCTTGTTTCCCTTCCTCCTGGAGTCCTATTATCCTCTAGGCAAAGGGGTTTCATGTACCCCATGATTCCTCCCAAGATATAGTCTCCAGCAAGAATGGAAGGATAAGGAAGGGGTCAGAGGGACTCCTACAGAAAGGGATTTCATTTAGACTTCTGTAAATTGGTGATCCACTCATAAGGGAACTTATGTTCAGTATAGAAGTAGAAGAAGACAATGTTATATGACTTGAGAGAGGGTAGGTAGGTACATGATAGAGATAAGACCTGTGATTTCATTGATTAAGGAACTCTCAGATAAGCAAGCTGCCTCTTTCTTGCTGTTGGGCAACTTCTCTGCAATTAGAAAGTTACCTAGACCTCTGGGAAATTAAGTGACATGCATGTGCAAAGTCACAGCCAATATGTCAGAGGCTGAAATTGAATTCAGATCTTCCTGGCTTAAAGGAGGTTTTTCTATCCACTAGGCCGAGATGCCTTGTAGGAGCAAACATCAAAGTAAAAGATGGCATTTGGGGCCTTCAGACTGCTAGTCAATCCCACGGCTTGATTGGCTGGGAAAGTGCACACTTAGGTACACAGAGGAAAACAAATACTGGGTTCTGAGGCTAAAGACCATCAAAGACTTAAGAAAGACTTTCTTGCCTCTGGCTTTTTTCAGATTGATTGGATGAAGGGGCTTCTTGAATAGCCCTAATGAAGGGACCTTGACCAGGAAATCTTGAGTGTTGGGGGAGGGGGAGAGTTGTGAAGGAAGAGAGTCTACTCTAAGTGCCAGTGATCTGACCTTTGTAAATAGGAATGCTCTAGCACTGACACATATCAGATATCTCGTAGGCTAGGGATCTGACTATTCATCTAAAGCTGTCCCTCCTCTAATTCAGACAGCAGAGGAGGAGGAACACACTGGTTAACTGACATTTAAATTTGATTTCTTAATGATCCAGCATTGAAAGACAACCAATGTTGAGGGGGCAGTAACAGTGATAGGCTAAAGGATGGACAGGCAATAAGCAGGTAAATCTGAGGAATTTAGAATTTTAATCTCAAAATCCTTGACTCCCAGAACTTCTTGAACCATTGATACCCTGATGCTCCTCAGCTCTTCAGAAGGGCAAGTTAACTAAGTTTCTTGCAGCTGTATCTTTCTTGTTGGAAGCTTTGGGAAGGAAGCAGACAATAGCAGCTGAAACACCTGCGATCTATCATTGCAATAAAATATGTACAGTAATGTGGAGTCATTTCTCTTTCCGCTTCCAGAGGGAGCTCAAACCTGAAAAATCAAGGTTAGCAGTCTCCAAACTGTAAACATTTTCAACAGGAGACACTGCAAAACATGAAAGGGAAGCTTGCGGCCCTAACCCCAGAGAGCATTGACAATTTCTCACAGAAAGGACGTCCTGATTTCCGTAAGATTCTGTTGCCTTTTTTTTTATTAGTGTTTATGTCAACCTAGAATAGGTCACGAGGTGGGGAAGTGCCTCTGGGGCACTTAGGGCACAGGGGTTGGGGACTGGGGAAAGAGAAGAGAAAGAAAAGCAGGAAGAATGGTGAGAGAGAGGGATAGAGAGAGAGAGAGAGAGAGAGAGAGAGAGAGAGAGAGAGAGAGAGAGAGAGAGAAATTTTAAACACCTACTATGTGCCAATTACTGTGCTTAAGGGCTTTAATCTCATTTGAGAGAGATACCTGATTATTGATGGGTAAATCATAGTTTGAGATGAACTGGAAGGATGGCTTTTAAAATGTGAATCTTTATGACTATTTTGTAGTTATGAAGTTCATGTATTTCTAAGAAATCTTTGTGTAGCTATGTCTACCTACTTAAGCGGTTTATCACAGTTCTTGTATATTTCGAGGAAGATCTCACATGCCACATCAACCCATACTTATGTGGGCCTTAAACTAATTCACATACCTGTCTCTGTAGATTTCTGAATTGTACTCTATTTTCTGTTGTGATAGATTTAATGCAATGCCGATGTTTCAAGTCACTGACATCTGCATGCGCAGTAGCATTCCACCCAGAGTTGGTACTTCTTCCTCTGCTCCCAACCCCCGACCCAAGAGGCTAGAAGAGGTTCTGTACTGAAAGGACAGAATATGTTTGGAATTTAGGGTTTGGTATTTGAGAAGGGAATAGAGTATGGTTGAATCCGAACTCCTTTGAAAGTGTAGCTAATACCTCAAGGTCAGTCCTGTCCCTCGAAACTCCACTTCCCCACCCCACTCCCAACCCCAACCCCACTAACAACACAGCCATTCTGATCACCTGTTCTGCCAGAGCTTTCACCTTGGTCCCGCCCCCATACTCCCCGAGGGTTGTCCCCAAAGCCCAGTGTGGCTCCCTTAACCCGTTTCTCATGGGAGGAAGCTCTGCCAGGCAGGCGCTGGATACTCTGTGCCAGAGCCAACCAGAGCCAGGACTCTGTGAAAGACACAGCCAGGTACTACTTGATCAGGTACTGGTTGCAAATGCTCTGCCTTCGGAATATCTAGATCCCTTTCTCCTCCAACCCCACCCCCACCCCATTCCAAGAAATGACAATGACACTGTTTGGGTTTGTTGCTGTTGTTTTTAAGTACATTAAGGGATCATTGTGGTCTCCCTTGTCAAGTCATTATGCCTTTATCCCCACCAATTAACCGCACCTCACGGGGCTGCTATTAAGGGCTAAATTGAGCTTAAAAAGTGAGGTATCCCATTTCATACAGATGTTGTAATCTCCTACAGATAATCGCGGCAGACTGCCAGAGAAATACTGGAGGTCAGGCCGAATTCGCTGCTCTAGCGGGATGCTGTTTCCCTCAGAACCAACTTCTGGGAGTTAAGGAACTGGTGCGCAGGGAGATCAGTTACCAACTCGGAGAGGTGAGAGGTTGAGGAAGCCTACTGCTTTAGGGTCTGCTGGGTTGTGAGGGCAGGCGAGAGAGGTACCGGACTGAGGTCGGGTCAGAGAGGCCAAGGGCACCAGAAAGGGAAATCTCCTAGGTAATGCCACAAAGCACTCCAAGAGAGAGTCATGCGTTTTTACGCAAGAAGTTGAGCTGGAGGCTACAGAGTTAGGTAAGGGAGGGCAGCGCAGCTTTGTCCTTCCTCTTCTCTAGGGTTGCCGGAGCCTTAATTAGGGAATTTGACTGGGTGAAAATACCGGGGAGTTTGGATGTTAGTCCACTATATGCCCGCCACTTGTTTTTCTTACCAGGATAGTCGAGTCTCCATAAACAGGGCCGAGAGCCCAGAAAGCTCGACACAGGCAAGGGGATTGTAGGACGGGGCTCCTAGTGCTTGTTGGAAGCAAGCTGAGAGGACTGAAGTTGCTTAAGAAGTAAATGGAAGAATGTGGAAAAGTGGCGCTCCGAATTAAGAGGGTTCACCCAGAAAAGACGTGAGTGGCCTGTTGTAGCTTTCTCAATTCTTATCCCATCCAAGGTCCTGAGCCATCGCCACCACTACCCCACCACCCCCGCCCCAGCAGCTGCAGCTGGAGGCATCTAGGACTTCGGGTGTCAAGATCCCCTAAAAGGATCTGCAGAGCTCTTCTCCTTGACCCTCAGAAAAGGCCTTGGGTTAGGGTGGGCCTGCAGGAGAAGGAAGTTTCATCAATGTATCCCTGCCTTCCATGACTTAGGTTTCACTCTCAGTATCGGGTACAACAAATTTAGTCAAGCCTAAAGAGATTAATTTTCCAGAGTAATCCAATTAAAAGATTTCTAAAGTAATCTTTTGCAAAAAGAAAAAAAAGCGCAATGCCACTAAAGAGGGCTTGGTGACACTGATTTATCGCGGGAGTGAAATGAGTGGGCAGGACTCTCTCTCCCTTCCCTTGATGGAATTTGACCAGTACATCCTCTCACTGCCTCCAGTGGAAAATATATTTGCTTTTCGGAAAGACACCCATCCATCACGCCAACCTGTGCATCCGATAATATGGTGGAGAGTTGGGTTGCTTACAAGCACCATAGACTTTTTAAAGTGCTAATAGATTTATGGTCTCTTTTTCGACGCCCATCCAGAGTAATTAGCACATATGTTCTAAATAGATGATAGTTTTGTGAGCAATAAAGCAATTACCCATCGTTGGAGCTGACAGTTCCTCCAACTAAACTCCAACCAGCAGCTAATTGGAAAAGTCATTTCAGCTCCATTGTCTGCAATTAGTCCTGCTAAACTACTACACCCCAACTAGCTGGTTTGAGGTTAATTTATTCCTTCTTTTTATTTTCATTGGAAGAGCCTTGCCAAAATGAGACTTTGCTGTTGCCCTTCAGGACGTTGCCCTGGGACTAAGTGGAGACTTCAGCACATTGGGGTGGGGGAAGAGGCGGGGATGTGGGGGCACTTTCTGGGTTCGCTCGCGGAATTTCTGTGTCCAGCAGCCTAAATTCTGAGTCTAAATAAAATCTCTTTTCTAGCTGGCAGCAAGTAATTTGGTTAAGTTTCAAGCTTCTAAAAGTCGTTTTAGTTCCTTGGCATTAAAATGAGCCACTGAGGACACGGACTGTGAAAGTGTCCCCTGCCTCCGCACTCCTCCACCCCACCTCCTGCTAGTCCCTAAGGAGAAATGTGTGTCTTTTAGGCAGCACCAGACCGGCAAGAGGAGCAAAGAAAACCTAAGTTACACTTGACTCTCCTTTGGTCTGAACTCTCAGTGGGAAAGAAGAGGAAAGGATTTTATTGTTGACCCTTCAAATTGAGGGGGAACCTCAAAGCTCTTGGGACAGCGCCACACTCCACAGCTTCTCCTCTTCTAAACTTAGGAGGGTTTTTTTTTTTTTATTGTGTTTGTGTATGTTCGTGTGTGTTTGAAGCCACACAGGTCTAGGGCTTGTGCACAGTGAGTGGAAAAAATGTGTTAAACGGCGGTTTGATGCCCCACCGGAGCTTCCAAATATCCAGCGGCTGGGATTCTTCTACTTAATTTACTCTTTATTGGACGGGGCGGCTCCTTCGATCCCATTCACCCGGAGTGCGGGAAAAGTATCAGTTGGGGCTGTGGATGGGGGAGGGCACGGAGAAAGTGGATGGTGGAGGAGTTGAAGCTGGAGATCTTGGGACCTGCATACACTAGCAGGTACTAGTGAAGAAGAGAGAGAGAGAGAGAGAGAGAGAGAGAGAGAGAGAGAGAGAGAGAGAGAGAGAGAGAGAGAGAGAGAGAGAGAGAGAGAGAGAGAGAGAGAGAGAGAGCGCTCAGGCAGAGCAGGTGATCTAGGTCTCCCGAGAGCGGCCGAAAAAATCCCTCAGGCTCCCTACCTTGGTATCCTAGGGTCCGAGAGGTCTGGAGGAGGGAAGAAGGAGGGAGATTTGTGGGTTGGGGTGAGAACTTGTAGCCCTAGCAACAAAGTATTCCCTTAAAGGAATTTAAAGCGAAATGTCCCCAGGCTCCGAGAGCAATGAGAATATTACATGGAGAGGAAAAGAAGGGGTAAAGGCTTCGCGAAGTGGGGGAGGGGGGGAAGCAGTAAAGTTGAAGCCCCTTCAGCCCTAGATATCAAGCATCCTTTTCCGGGCAGTAGATCCGTTTAAAGTCCTGTGGATTCCGCCCCCCCCCCCCAAGTAAATATAACAATGACTAAAGAAAACAACTCGGGTGAGATTTTAGTCAGCACATGAGACTTGCTGAAGTAATTCTGATTTCAATAAATTGCAGCTAATTGCTCAACTTCAAGGAGACGGCGTCATGTATTTATAGCGAGAAAAGCTAAATCCGCCTAGTGCCAGATTCCCGTCTGTTCTCTTCCACTTATTTAATGTTTTAACCAAATTAATAACTAGGGGTGCACTCAAAGAGGAGCGCGTATGGAAAAATTACATGCAGTTCTTTACATTCTTTGTACATCATCTTCCACCTGTCTATCACTGTCCCTGCATTTTAGGAGAAACAATTCAATGGACGTATCCTTTACAGTTATAATGGAAACGGTCGCAATTTTAAATAAGAGATCTTCACTAAAGTCCCTCCACCAAGCCCCACAGTCTTCCGATGGACCATTTGATCTTTTAGGGGTTTAAATATAACATCCCAGAAAGAAAATAAGTATGGGGTTGCCAATGGAGCGCATCACCTGAACTTGATAAATAGAGTATAGAGTCTCTTCCTCCTTATTTGTGGCTCGGGCAAAATATCATCTGCCCAAGGACACATATGTGATATGTAATGTGAATTGGGTAGGTTTGTATATATGTGCATAGAAAGATATATAAGGACAGATGGAAAGGGGTATAGCTCTACATTCGTAATGGGGTCTACTCCTATACATTTATTCGCTTCTAGGATAAAGGCATTTTCGTTGCTCCCATAGTTTCTTTCCATTAAGAGCGATTAGATGGTGTCTATTCAAAGTTGCTGATCCAGAGAGAAAATAGGAGTGGATAAAAGGAGATTTCAAGTGACCTCCTCGTCCCTTTCACACCAACCTGAGCCCCAGAATAGCCAAGGATCAGCTAACACAAAAGCTTTTCCCTTTTCCTTTCAGCCTCAGAAGATTCCGTGCAAGGGGTTAACAATAAAACATAGAACTCTCCCCTGGTTTGGTTAGATCATGCCATTGGAATACTTTATTAACTGCCCCGTTGAGAGGCTGCTTTTTTTCTAACCTCTTCTGAAACGGGTAAATAAAATATACGTAGCATGGTAAAAATACATAATTATTTACAGCTGTCTATGGTTTGCATGAGCTATTTGTTATATTTTTTCTATCCCATGTAAACTTTATCTATAGCATCTACCTTATTCGCAGTGGTAGAAGACGCTGTAATAAACATATCTTACTACTGACAGTTTAAAAGAAAATGTTAAGGTTTATTATTTAGATCAATCCTTATGATGAAGTAAATTGTGTTGCATAACTGCTTCAGTCACCAGCAGCAGACTTGCTGGGTTTGAGAACCCAACATTTTTGCACTGGTTTGTCTCATAGGCAGAGAAGAAAGTGATATGCAATACTTAAACATATTCTAGCGATCTTTAGTCAGCGAAATATCCAACTCAAATTTACTCCTGATGGACTAATCCCTGTAGTAAAAGAAATAGGAGCTGTGACAGGTAACTATTAAGGGAAATGATTATATAGTACAGTTGATAATATCGTCAGGACAATCTAACAACCTTCAAACTCACTTCAAAACTTCAACTTTTCATCCAAAACCAGCCCATTTTCCTTGAAAAGAATAACCAGGCAGTCATTTTTCACAAGTAAGGTATTTTCAAACGTAAGAGCCTAGAGGTTTTTCTTGGGGGACGGGGGTGATTTTTTTTTATTCTATAAATAAGCTCTGGAGAAATGGCTTGATTTTTTTTTTACTTTTAGTCTACTCCAAAGTAAATATTTGGTTCTAGATTTACGAATATGCTGGAAATGATTGTCACTGCTTTCTAGTGGAAGGTCTGATTTGCATAAGAAGGTCATAGCTGTGCCCTCTTGCAAGTCACCCCCAGAATGGTACTGATCCTCTGTTCTCTAAGGGAGGTTGGGAGGGGGAGGATTTCACTTATCTTGCTTGTTCCCAAACACTTATTTTAAATGCCTAGTTTGGGAGAGAAAATGAAGCTGTTTATTAAGTTAAAGCAGGTCTGCACTCAATCTCTGGAAGTTGAAACTTAAAGGTGACAAAGAATAAAGGGTCAGGTTGACAGTCTGATAGATGGCATACATAGATCTATGCTATAACTGCTCAGACAGAATTCGTGGCTAGACTGATAGGAGCAAAGCTCCCAAGTTGTTCATTACACCCCTCTTTTCCCTGTGACAATAAAAAGCAGAACTTTTTTGTAGTTGAAGAACTATAAGCTCAGCTTAGTCTTAGAGACTAAGGTTCCTTCTGAGAGAAAATGAGATTTAAAAAAATAATAAAACCATAGACATCTATATGTCTTTATCCCTTTTGCCTTCAAAAGTATTAAACCTAATATATAACTGTAAATATGTCTTCCTCATCTCCATTCACTTCTGACATTAATTCCATGCTAAGAGAGAGACTAATTGATTCAGCACCTTTAAAATAAGCCCTTTCATAAAGGTCTGCAGTGGAATCAGAGGGACTGACCTTTTTTTTTTCCCCAGTGGTTGCCAGTATGTTCATTTCTCTAGATGTACTTGATAACACACAGTTATTCCTGTTATCTGGTCTCCTAACCTAAATAATGTAGCTTTTTAACAGTATGAGAGGAATGGGATAGGAGAGAATTTTTCACAAGGATCTGGTCTCCTAAAGGGCATCAAAGCTCATAGATTTAGAAAATGTTTTTACAAGGCCACCTTTGTTCACTGTGTCTTACCAAAAAGCCAAAATTAATTATTTGACTGGATGGGTTGCATGAGAAGAAAATCCCAATATCAAAACATTCAAAAGGATTAGTGAAGAATGATTCAACAATCAATTAACTGTTAAAAAAAAAGATATTGGGAAAATATTTAATCATACTTCACTGTGTTTAGAACTCAGGAATCAATCTCTTGACCAAAAAAAAAAAAAGTAAATCTTCCTGTGCTGTGTAAATATCTCTCTCTCTCTCTCTCTCTCTCTCTCTGTCTCTCTCTCTCTCTCTCTCTCTCTCTCTCTCTCTCTCTCTCTCTCTCTCTCTCTCTCTCTCTCTCTCTCTCCTTCCTTCCTTACCTCCTCCCTCTGCTTATCTTTCTCTCTCTGTGCTCCTATCATATATACTTTCTCTAACACATACAGTTTGCTGGGATCCTGATTTGGGGGGGATTCACTATTCTGTGGAAGGTTTGGGTTTGTTTGTTTTGTTTCAACTGATTAACACTCTGTGGTGATACAAGCAGAACAAATGTTTGGGGGCAGGAGCATTTTGATCATTAAGGTACTGTCTTCCACCTCACCACCGGAAAAGAAAGTCCTCTTTTCCTTCGGCCTTGGAGCTGACCACACAAGGGGCCATCTCTTGTCCCAACTGAGTTCAGAAGAAAGGCCTGTAGGGAACTGGGAAGAAGACAAGGGCACCATGGAGGATGATGTTCAAAGGAATTTCAGGTCTTCCTCAGAGAGGCCTAACTTGACAGAGTTCATAGAGAGGTCCAAGCTCCATATGAGGTCAAGCAATGTCCCAACAGCTGACCTAGTTGAGAGCCATGGTAAGTTCATAGTAGCAATGCAATAAATGGCAGAGCACTGTGAAGAATGGAACGTGGGGGGTGGGAGAGAGCAATCAGGTTCAACTGCACATAGAGACTAGTCTGGACAGGAGAAAAGAGGGAGAGAAAGGACACTTAGGCTGTGACTCAGTTTCAGACTCTGTGAGAAGAATGACTGGAAACTAGACCTGATGAGAGAACCCATGGGAAGAGGAGCTTAAGAGAGAGTCCATTGGATGATTGACAGGGTGGCTGTGCAGACAAACACCACTGGAGAAGTGTTTACGGTTCTGTGGAGTTTGTTAATGTATTTGCATTCTTAAAATAATGGGTTCTACTATATGACATATATGACATAGGCAGGTCTTAAACCCAACAGGCTCAAGACTATGGGGATGTCAAGTTGAAAAAGTAACACTGGACTGGGTTTCAAAATCCCCAGCACCACTGCCTCTCCCCAGGACCTAAGCTGCTGCTTTTATCTTCCATCAGCTGGTGTCCTTGTTTGAGAGAGGCTGGGGCTGTGTAAGGGTAGTTGAAAAGTGTTTCTGCATGGGGAAGATGGAGAGGAGCAGGTGAAATCTGGGACAAAGGGTGCTAGAAAACAGAATTAAGGGGTCAGTTGAAGTGGGCCTGCCTGGCTGAGCCAGGCTTGGTCTGGAGCCATGCTAGGAGAAAATCAGTGCCTCTTGGTTGCTAGGCCCTCCTCTCCTCTCCATCTCAACTCCCAATCTCCACATTGAAAGGGCTTTTAAAAGTTGATGCAGATGCAGCTCTGAGAATGAAGACTGTATGATGGTTGCACTTCTCTTGGAAGGAGGGAAGTGCAAACAGCGGCTGAGAAACAGAGCTATAGCCCTGGGGCCAGTTTCCTGTCTGACACACAAGTTGAGGCCAGCCTTAGGCTAGTAAAGTCTTAAGATTGCTTCCAAGGAATGGTCAAATCGAAAAAAAAAAAGTAGTGTGAGTAGGATTTGGTGAGCATGACTTTACCCGGCCATGCGCACATTTTCACTCGCTCCCCACCCCCACTCCCAATTCCTTTTAAACTATGAATGGCCTGAGCCCTAATTGTTATCTCCCACTTTCTAAAGCAAAAGTCAATCCGATGGAGAGTGAGAAATGTCATATTTGGTAAGACAAGCTGGCCCCTTGGAGGTCTGTACCCTTCCTGGGCGCTTCCTGTTTTGTTCTAGGGTTGTCCCACCCCTCACCAAGTGAAACATTGAAATTCGGTAACCAAACCAATGCCCTAACATATTGCATATTTGTTTTGCCATCCAAAATAGCATTAGTAAAACAACCATTCTTCCCTCTCTGCCCTTTTTTCTCCTCTGACCCAAGTCTGTGCTTCTAAGGCTAGAAAATGTACTTAAAAATTTTTAATTGATGATATTCCTTTCTCATTCCCTTTCTCCATACCTCCAGTTCATTTTCCATCTTGGCCTTAATATCCCTTTCAACCTTCCCACCCTTCATTATAACTTCAAGAAAGGAAGAATGCAGAAAGGCTTCTGGCTCTGACACAGGATAGTCTGAGTTTCTCTCCCCCACTGCAGCTCTTTTTTGCATTTGCAGCTCTTTTCTCAGTTCCTGGGGTCAGTCTGATAGAGGTTCTTTTAATCTGTTGACACTATCACCCAGATAAAAGCAAGCTACCATCGATCTCTTCCATTAGGTGGTCACATAACAAACAGGACAGGTGACCAACCAATGCATTCTCCTGTTTATCCTTCTTTGCTGACAACCAGGCACCCTCATAGTCACCACTGCAAATTCTGCTCAATAAATCCATGGAAGTTTATATCTTCATTGCATCTGTATATATAGCAAAACGTATGACTCTACGTGTATAATGCATCAACAGATGTTGTATAGCCTGTGTGTATCTGTGTGCGTGTTTTGAATCTGGACAGATGCTACCATAATACTCTCACATCTAGAGAACCTGTACGTGGAGCTTTACTTTTATATCCATTAAATTACACAGACTAAAAACAGTAAAAATATTGTATAACTGAGTCGGTCCCCACCATTCCAGCTTCGCCAGAAACTGACCCCTGACAAGAGCAACCCGACTTGATATCAAGAGAAAAAATAAAGTTCCCTCTCCAATCCAAAATCTGAAGACAGTGGTATTCTAAGGAAATAGAAATAGAGGATGCAGCCCTCTTTGCCCCCCTCCCCCATTAGCAACACTGAGTTTAAAGGGGTGGGGTGAGAAGCCGTACTTGCCTGGTGCGGGGCAGGGCTTGGCCGGGTCTCTCTGGTGCCAGCTGTGAGCGATCCAGGATTCTGGGGAACGTCGGCAAGTAGAAGGATGGGCGCTTGCAGGGTCTGTTCACCACTCTTTCTCTCTCTCTCTCTCTCTCTCTCTCTCTCTCTCTCTCTCTCTCTCTCTCTCTCTCTCTC